>JADKYC010000153.1:0-77663 GCA_019843955.1 Xylaria sp. 218_066 | reverse complement strand
CCCCCCCCCCCCCCCCCCCCCCCACCGCCTGGGTATCCCTCGGGTCTGTCAAATCGTCTCGTCTACCTAGGTTTAACTACCGTATGACAATTCGCCCGTGAAACCATACCAAGTACACATACACTCACTCTTACATACGCACTTACACACACGGCTTGTGGCTTGACCTTTACCAATCATACCACCCTGTGATCGTTTCTTTTTTCCCTCTATACCTAAAGTCGCAAATCTGTCCTGCCGGTACTTGTACCTCCATTTGTAAGTCCCCCGTTTCGCTTTCCCATCTCCAGCCGCTCCTCGTGTCCCGCCCGGGTGGTCCTCCTCCATCCGCCTAAATCAAAAGCTCATATACTTCTGTATGCGCATTGTGCTCGCGCTCGCGCTCGCGCTTAGTTCGTCTACCTTTGATTCATCTTGTTCCTTACTGCCCTTCCCTGCCGTCCCTTGCGAGCCCACTCACTATACTATCTATACATGGCTTGTCCCGTTCGTCCATGTCGGGCTTAGCTATCCCCAACCTATGTTCTCTTGGCGTCCTCTACACTTTTATATATGTATTGCATTGTTTCTGTTGATCCTCGGCTCTTATGGCATTGAGTGCTTAGACAACATCCACACCTCCGAAGTCGTTGGTGGCTCAGTGTCATGATATGAATACTCCTCTTGGATCCTTCCTTATTTCCACCTCATCACCCATCTTCACCATATTCTTGTCCGTCCTGTAGCTCTAACATATAAACATGTCAAGACCCGATTGGAATCGGCCCAGGTGCGCCGACCAGCACCTCACAAGTCCCCTAGGTGGCGACATCTATTACAGACCTGGAGTCGAAGAGCGAAGGCATCGTGCCAGTCAGTCGTTCCCCAGCCCCCAAATCCAACCACGCGAACGGCGTCACCAGTCAATTCACATCATCTCCTACCCTTCGGGTTATATCCCGGACGAAGTAAGAGCCGATTTGGCCGGGTGTAAGAGAGCTGCCAAAGCTAGGAAAAGGCCGGACAAGGGCCACGAAGCAATAGCAACGGCAGAAGAGGGAGCGAGTCATAGGTCGTCCCGGCGGGTTTTTGAGAAGGTCTTGGCCTCGTTGAAATTGTCGACTGCGCATCCAGTTCGTGCCGACGTCCTCCCTGTAGCAGACTCTCCGCAGTCACCTACTGAGCCTACTCCTGTTTCCCCGGTTTCTCTCGATTTCCCACAGGAGGAACAGCCGTTATCCATGATTTCAGTACCACCCCCTGGCGCCGCGTCGGCGGCCAGCCCTACGATGTCTGAAACACGCAGGGCTTCCGTCATGAGCGCTGCTCTTCATAACGCACACCGAAATAGCGTCATATCGGTTCGTTCAGCCAAGAGTATCATGAGTTCAGTGACCGAAGTTCCAAAGCCCGTCGCGAGTGGAAGCGGTGTGCAGTGTTCGATAATCCTTGCCGAACCCAATATATTCCTCACTGGTTTCGATCATGATAGCCATCATCGACATGCGGTCAACTCGACTGCGCTTCTCCGAGGCAAACTACAGCTCAATGTTACAAAAAACGTGAAAATAAAATCCGTTACTCTTAAACTGCATGGTAAAGCTAGGACAGAGTGGCCTGAAGGTATTCCGCCTATGAAGATCGAGCAATACGAGGAGACATCGTTGCGAACACAGGTATTGACTTTTTTCCACGCTATTCATGAGACATGGGAAACCGAATTCGGAAACCAGTGCACCTATTCTCTTCAGCGATATGCAGAACCAATACAAGCATCATCCACTCTCTCCTCGGCCTTGAAGCGAGGATCGTCTGGTAACTTCACCCCTCAGGAATACAAGCGATTGTCGCTTCAATCCGTTCAGTCTCGTAGCTTTGGGAAGGGGGATATACAAGCTACAGAGGCAATACAACCCAAAACCTTCAAGGTATTTCGTCCGGGCAAGTACGAATATTCCTTCGAGCTGCCCATTGATCATCACCAACTGGAGACGACAAGGCTTCAGTTTGGATCAGTAAAATGGGAGCTAGAGGCGACCATAGAGCGAACGGGGGCTTTTAAACCCAATCTTCACGGGACGAAGGAGGTTCGCATTGTTCGGGTCCCTGATCAGCTTTCGCTCGAGATGACAGAGCCTATCTCCATAAGCAGGCAATGGGAAGACCAGCTCCATTACGACATTATGATATCAGGAAAATCGTTCCCGATAGGCACACAGATTCCCATTGCATTCAAGCTTACACCATTAGCGAAAGTGCAAGTCCACAAACTAAAGGTGTTTGTGACCGAGTCGGTTGAATATTGGACAAACGACCGGAGAGTCACTCGCAAAGATCCGGGTCGTAAAATACTGCTATTTGAAAAAGCAGCTGGCAAACCTTTGAGCAAGCAATACGAATCGTCAGAGATAAGGATTCTGAGTGGTGGCGAGCTTTCGCCTGACCAGAGACAACAGGCGCGGGAGGCTGCGCAGAAACGCAGAAGTATAGAAGCCTCTAGGAACCATACAACACCCCTACCGCTGCCCGATCCATCGGAAAACATACTCGGAGATTTGGATCTAGGGCTGGAAGCGTACTGGGGACCAACGGAGATGGAAATGAATGTTCAGATCCCAACTTGCGAACAAATGGCTAAGGATAAAAACATGCGTCTTCATCCAGATTGCAGCTGGAAAAACGTCAACGTCCACCACTGGATAAAGGTATGCCTTAACGTACCGATGACCGATACTCATTAATGCTAACAAATCTGGTTCACAGGTTGTTATGCGCATCTCACGACTCGACCCAGACGATCCCGCAGGTAAAAAACGACGCCATTTTGAGATCAGCATCGATTCTCCCTTCACCGTGCTCGATTGCCGCGCGACTCGAGCTAATACAGCTCTTCCTGAATACTCGGGTTCCGAGCGACCAATTTACCACCAGCACTCTCGCTGCGGCTGTCCTGACGCCGAAATCCTTGCGACTAACCCTAGCCCAGCGTCTAGTACGGGCAGCATACCATCGGTAGAGCCTACTGCCACCATGACAAGCATTGAGGGTTCCGGTATCACACGGCCGCCGGCAGCGCACGTACAGCAACATCCCGCAGCCGGTTCTCAGCCGGTTCAGCGGCCAATACATCTATTGCGTTATCCAAGCCATAACCCTCCCGCGTTCGATGCGGATTATCCGCCACCGCCCCCACCGATGCTCACACCCCCTCCCCAATACGACCTCGTCGTGGGCACGCCAAGCGTAGATGGCCTGGCCGATTACTTCGCTAGACTCGCCGATTACGATGGCGATTCGGATAGTGGGGATGAAGATGTGAATGTACGAAGCCGACTAACAGAACGTACAGGGCGTGTCAATGTGCCCCATCCACGAACACCGGGTGGACGAATGGTGCCGAGCCGAAGTCTTGAGATTCAACGCCCGCCTGTACCTGACCTTCACATAGCCGGTGCGCTGCAGCAACGACGGGGTTAGTTGCCCAATTTTGGTTGTGGGCTCTGCGAGACCATGCGAGGTCGTCTTGTCACGGGTCGAGCAGTCTCAGCCCAAACGATCTGATTGAGCCTGTCATTTCACGTAACCGTTTAGTTGGTGAATGGAGTGGGCTGGTATCCCTTTGGCCCAGGTTATTTGGGTCTAGATGTCATGATATTCCAAGTCATCTACACAGTGGTGTAGGGCTATTCAACATACAGTGTCTTGGGCACTCCGGGGAGCGCCAGACATCGAGCTCTCGCTTTCGGTTTGGAAAAGGAGGTTATGATATACGCGTTTATGCATATCAGGCGTTGACGGGCGGCAGCAAAATATACCCACCTACCTACTTACTGTTCACCGTTCATGATACCTAATTGAAATTCCATCTATGAAAACTCTGCAACTGTTTCTGCGTGACCATTTTGTATCGTGACTTGGGTTCTATGCTCTCTTTTAGTTTTACATTTTTTTTGTCACTTAGTGAATGACGCGCGTCCGTCCGGTGATAATTCAGAAGCGAAAAGCTCATGCACTGCAATAAGCTGTCTCATCTAGCTCGCTTATGGCAGCAAAGTAGGGATTGCACGGCATTTCTCCTGTTTGTCGGATGGCTCTTCCGAAAGTCTGCAAACAACGGAGGATGTAGGTTCCGTAGAACGCAGAGCCTCAACTCTTTAAACGCGATAGGTGGAGAAAAGCACCCTTGCAACCGAGCAGCGTGCCATAATGGCTATACAACCTGATCTTGCAGGACAATGATTCTCCAAGAGCGCCAGGGGTAGCGCCAATAACGGCAAGCCATCCGAATTAACCCCTGCTCAAAAGTCCCCTACTGGGAAGAGTGCCGGGCGCATCGTCCCTGGCAAGGCACAATTCGAGTTAGCAAAATGCTTGTGCGATGGAGCAGTTGGCAAGAAAGCACCTCTGTATGCTGTCTTAGTAGGCGGGGATAGAAATGTAGATACGTACGTGTCTGTCAGGAAAAACTATATGGGGCTATATATAAGGCGAGCCGTGGACAAGCATATATATAGCCTGAGATGCAACCGCGGCGTTGAACCAATCTACACAGACCGGTCCCGCCCACGTCGTTTTATTGAGGCGCATAGAGACCGTACCTTAGGCTGCTGCTACCTTGGGTTTGATTGATTGATTGACCACCTGATCACGCGTTAGCTGTCCATCATGCTGTATAGCACGGCGCTCGCGGCCCTCCTAGCCCTGCCTGGTGCCTCGGCGCAGCTGAATAAGCTGGCGAAGGCGGCCGGAAAGCTGTATTTCGGTTCGGCGACAGATAATGGGGAGTTGACCGATACGGCCTACGTCAATATTTTGAAGGATACAGACGAGTTTGGTCAGATAGTGAGTAACTTTTCAAGCTTAGATATGATATTATACACCTTGTCTTCTTCAACACTATAATACGAAGGCATTAGCTGACCGTTTATCTATAAAAAGACACCCGGGAACGGCCAGAAATGGCAGTACACGGAGCCCAGCCAGGGCCAGTTCTCATATACCTCCGGTGATCAGATCGCCGACCTCGCCGCGACCAACGGCCAGCTCTTGAGATGCCACACCCTCGTGTGGTATTCGCAGCTACCATCATGGGGTTAGTCGTCTTTACTTCCGAAATCGAGACAAAAAAAAACAGAATCCGGGCCATGTTAGCTAACACCGTAGACAGTCAGCAGCGGGACATGGACCACAGCCACATTAACTTCTGTCATCAACACGCACATCTCCAACGTGGTCGGCCACTACAAGGGCAAATGCTACGCCTGGGACGTGGTCAATGAGGGACTAAACGATGACGGCACGTACCGCGCGAACGTGTTCTACAACGTGTTGGGCGACTCGTACTTCGCGCTCGCCTTCACGGCCGCGGCGGCCGCGGACCCGGCCGCAAAGCTGTACTACAACGACTACAACATCGAGGGCACGGGCTCGAAGCAGGCGAGCGTGGTCAAGATTATTTCATTAGTGAAAAACGCGGGCGCCAAGATCAACGGCATCGGTATGCAGGGGCATTTGATTGTCGGCAGTACGCCGAGCCAGAGCTCGCTGCAGAGCGCTATGGCCTCGTACGTCGCGGCAGGGGTGACGGAAGTCGCGTACACGGAGCTCGATATCCGGTTCAGCTCGCTGCCGTCCACGGCTTCGGGGCTCCAGCAGCAGGCTACGGATTACGCTACTGTTACCAAGGCGTGTCTGGCCGAGAAGGCGTGCATAGGCATCACTATCTGGGACTACACGGACAAGTATAGCTGGATCCCCAACACGTTCCCGGGGCAGGGCGACGCGCTTTTGTACGATGACAACCTAAGCAAGAAGCCCGCCTGGACGGCTGTGAGCAGTGTGCTTGCCGCTGCTGCGACGGGGGGTTCGGGAGGTTCAACTACGACTACGGTCAAGACTACCACTACGACGTTGGCGACGAGCACGAAGACTTCGTCCACCACCGGCTCGGCTCCGACGTCTTGTACCGTGCAGAAGTATGGGCAGTGCGGTGGCAAGGGATGGACTGGTTGCACTGTCTGCGCGGCGGGCTCGACTTGTAATGTTGGCAATGATTACTACTCTCAGTGCTTGTGAGCTGTAGTTTGAGAGACGAGAGGTGAGCCCCGGAGGAATCCGATTGGCCCATGTACATACTCGACTAGACTGGTACTGCACATACATCCAGAAGAATGTAGCTATACTTTCAAATAGCTTGGTCCCAAGCTGTCTGGCGCGCGTGTTGTGCAGTGTCTCGGATACTCGTCGAAGAATAATCCGTGATTCTTAATATTGGTACAGCGTGAAGCTGTCTCTAATATCCGCAACTTAGTTGTTAAAATTCGCCGCTATAACTATGCGGGAGCTTGATAAATCACCATATACCGGCGTTTGGTTATCCCGAAATCCTCAAAGCGTGGGCTGCGACTATACATCGTGTGGGATTAGGGAATGTACATAATCATAAATACCCGAGGAATGTCAAGTCCGTAAACCCTCTCTAGACAATTATTGTCTTGCTCCCCACTAGCCGCTTCAGTCAAGTAAACATGGATAAGTGTCCAAGCGAAGTACGCTCATTTTCATATAGTCAATCGAGCTTGACGGCTCGACGCAATCGAAGCGTTTCAATAACATGAAGCTTAGAGTCAATCAATGGTAATTTCGAAAACTCACAGTTTTCTCCCTTCCCGTCATGAAATGTTAAAGGAATAAATGGAAATGGGATGACCTAGGTGTGAAGAATGAGGGCGTCGCTAAGCCGACTCCGGTATGTATTGTAAGGGGGGTGAGGAGGAGAAAACGATAGCTATTAAGAGGAAACTATTAAGGTTACCTTTGGAACTTCTCTAACCTCGAGGGCGAACGCTGAACGTGGGTTTCAAGAGTTGATGTAATTGTTTATCTATTACAAAAATCGGTACGGTAACTCCTCTGCTCCTGCGACGTACTATCGGTTCTGAAGGTACATTCATTGTGTAACGAAACGAACGTCAGTTTCTTTTTCTTCTGTGGCTATTAGTAAAGTTAGGTGTCAAGTAGTACTCAATAAAGGCCTAGGACAATTGATAGGTACGTTTTCTGCTGTCTCTATGTTACGAATTATATCATTACCACAACCGATAGGGCTTAATTTCTTGTAGGTTTCGATATATATCTTCTCCCGAATTAATTAGATCGCGTCATTAGGGTATGGATGAGCATCACCTAGCCACCTCTAAAATCTCGGGATACACACGCACGGATAAAGTGTTATGTAAATGGCATGTAGAACCAGCCTGTCTCAGATGGTTACTAGATTCTTGGCGATCCAGTCTGCAGTCAACACAGCTTCCCCTGAATTGGTAGGTAGATAGAGGAAACACAGGGATAAAGAAATGATTGAATGCTCGTATAGGAGGACTGAGCACGTGCGATTCGACGAGTTGAGATCTAGAAGATAGTACCTACCTACCTAGGTAGATAGCTCACAATGCATGTTGTCCAACGTTCGTATTCCAATGGGACCCCGGCTCAATACCACTACGGGCGGTAAATTAAACACTTGGCATAGTCGCCACTGTTCGTACCTTCTTTATTAGCAAGACAACAGTGTCTTAACTGAAAACTGAGCTGAGCAATAGAAATGTCGCTTCGATGCTCCCGAGGCTCCTTCAAAATTCAAGCTCGGGCAGGCATCTTCGCTACATATATGGCGTCTTCTTGACCAAAGCTTATCTTGCCCAGATTGGGGCTCACGAGGGGCCGCCTGCCTGATTGAGGTAGACACCGGGACGATCGACCCATCAAAGATGCGGGATGGTTGCCCAGACTCGGCAAGTCGACAATTCTCGCAGGGTTCTTTACTGCCATTAAGCGCTGCGGCATCTATGCAATGTAACTGTACCCCGAAAGCTACACAGATCAACGAGACAATGCAGCAGAGGAAAGGGATAGCCACACCTATAAGAGGAGGTTTCACCTCCCTATATTCTTGAGGTTTCTCCAGGCAGATTGTCTTTGAACCTTCTATAGTAAGATTCCTAGGCGCGCCTTAGATTCTTGCCGAAATGTTGTCCTTGGCTACTGCCCTGTTCGCTTCAGCGGCTGCGGCCCGGCTGATGGATAGCCTGCCATCCGTTCCTAAAGGATGGACACAAGTCCGTCAAGCTGCTTTGGACGAGGCGATCACGCTCCGAGTTGCTCTCCCACAGCAACATGCCGACGCATTGGAGCAAGCCGTTATCGAAATGTCAACTCCGGGGCACCCCAACTACGGGAAGCACCTGAGTCGACTCGAGCTCCGATCATACACCGCACCAACTAACGAGGCTGTCTCTTCCGTGGTAAGCTGGCTGAGCAAAAGTAACATTAAGCCTCTTGTCAACAACGACTGGGTCACCTTCTCTACCAACGTGGAGACGGCCAATGACCTACTGAACACGACTTTTGCGTGGTACCAGTACGAGAAGGGCGGCAGTCCCAAACTTCGGACACTCGACTACAGTGTACCCGACGAGATCGCAAAGAACATAGACTTGATCCAGCCGACTACTCGATTTGGACAGCTCGGCGCGAAGAAGTCTACCATCTTTGACATGCAAATTCTCGGTCCTGTCGATGAAGAAGCCAAGATCAAAGCTACCGACGCCGACGCTGCTGTCGCCGACTGCAACACTAGCCAGATCACCCCAGCTTGCATAAAGTCATTGTACAATATCAAATACAAACCCTCAGCAAGTGGAAATCTGGTCGCTTTTGCTTCCTACCTAGAGGAATACGCTAGGTATTCAGATCTGGCTTCTTTTGAGTCGAAGTGGTTGCCAAGTGCCTCGGGACAGAACTTCACCGTCCAGTTAGTCAATGGCGGACTGGACAACCAGAACAGCAACAGTGACAGTGGTATGTCCAATCTCTTCTTATCTACAACTTCATCTCATGCTGACTCGCTATAGGTGAGGCGAACCTAGATATCCAGTACATTCTGGGTGTCAGTGCTCCTGTTCCCATTCTCGAATATAGCACGGGTGGTCGAGGGTGAGTGGACGCCGTAATTTAAGAGGTCTAGAACGAGATTATACTGACTATTGTGAATAAAGACCCCTCGTACCTACCGATGATGAACCTGGCCCGTCGTCGTCCAACGAGCCATATCTTGAGTTTTTGACCTACCTCTTAGACCAGCCTGACTCTGCCCTACCACAAACTCTTTCAACCTCTTATGGCGAGGAAGAGCAGAGCGTCCCTGCGGATTATGCGCTTAAGGTCTGCAACATGTTTATGCAGCTCGGTGCCCGAGGTGTTAGCGTTTGTAAGTGGATCTCAAGTCTCTTCCTTGTTTAGACTCTATAAAGCAATGGGTCATTTGAATATCGTGTTGAAAAGGTAATAACTAACTCTGGACGTTTTAGTATTCTCCTCCGGTGACTCCGGACCTGGTGATTCGTGCACCCGCGAGTCCGATGGTGCTCCGTACTTTCAACCGACCTTCCCCGGCGCCTGTCCATATATCACCTCGGTCGGTGCCACTCGTGGTGTTAGCCCCGAGGCCGCCGTCAGCTTCTCGAGCGGCGGTTTCAGCTCGCTTCACGCCCGGCCATCGTGGCAGAACAGCGCCGTCAGCTCGTATCTCACATCGATCGGCAAGACTTACTCGCCCTACTTCAACGCCTCCAACAGAGGCTTCCCCGACGTCGCTACGCAGGGCGCGTCCTTCGCGGTCGTTGACAAGGGCAGAAATGCGCTATTGTCGGGAACCAGTGCTTCGTCGCCAACTTTTGCCGGCGTTATCGCTTTACTCAACGCGGCTCGAAAAAGCCAGGGCGTGGCGCCGTTGGGATTCCTGAACCCCTTCCTTTACTCTAATGCCAACGCCTTTACAGACATTACAACCGGCTACGGCAGCGGCTGCACCGGTAACTCAGCCTTCGGCCGGAACGGTGCCCGCTGGAATGCTACTGCAGGATGGGACCCCGTCACTGGCCTCGGCACGCCCATTTTCGACAAACTTTTAGCTGCGGCTGCTCCCGGCGTTAAAAACGCATAGTCCCGTTAGTTTAAAAGTAGTCATTGGTCGTACCTAGTTTCGTAGAATACTCGTTAAAAGCTTTTCGATGATGCGCATGTCTTTTATTAGTGACCCTAAGAAGGTTGTGAAGCCGCTTCATAAATTTATGTCCATATATGAAAGCGTCTAGGTAGTTTGGTGAAAGCATAGCGTGGGCCATTGAGGTTGTGACTAAAACGACGATGCTCGTCATGAACTGATTGCCTCATTACTACTACTATCCATTTCAGCGCATCGTGTGAGAGCTCAATACCATAGACTCATCAATGACGGAGTTATGATGCAAGAGAAACATCCGCAGATCACATCACTCCCAATCGCCATCTCCCAGTTGAATTGGCCTTCCGTTCCTAACATCCTCCATAATTTGGTCAATGCTCCACGGTTTATACCGATAGCCTGGCGGATAGTTGGGTGGGACGGTATCGACTTGATCAAATGGTATCCCCTGCTTGATCGTCTCTGCCATCTTGTTATAGTTCTCATAGGCATACTTTTCGGGATCATGTTTCCAAATCCAGCTTGGGAGCTTTGGCTGTGCACGTTTAGGATCCATCTTGACTTCGTTCCAATTCGTGTCTTGAAGCAGCTCGGCATTGGAGAACCCTAGCTTCTGTGCGCAAGCGCATCGGATGAAGCGGAACCGGATATGAGTGCGAACTGACAATGGTATGTTCTCCTTACCGCCAATTTGAAGGCACGATGCTAAAGAGACAGCATCCTCGATTGCTTGAGTGGCACCGTTACCCGACGCTGGTAGAAAGGAGTGTGCGGCATCACCGATTTGGACTACCCGACCACCCTGAGAACACCACGACGGTTGTGGATTACGCCAAAAGAGCTCAAAATTGAGAATGGTCTTAGGAGGGGTAACTTTTACCAGTTCTTTGAAGACTGGCGCCCATGGCACTGGGCCGACTCCCTTGTCCATGTTATTGACTACTTCATCAAACTCAACTGTGTGAGTCCAGCTTTCTTCCTCAGACCCTGTTACCTTGTAAATGTTAGAAAGTGGCACGGTACATATTTCCAAGATATCTTACATCGTGATTCATGATCCAAATGAAGGTGCCGGGTCGAGTCAAGGCCAACGCGTATGTTCCGGGCCTACAACACAATAATATTAGACCAAGTCTAACGACACAGGTATGCGGGACTCACCCGAGGAAGGTTCTGATGATTGGTTCATCGTTATTCTCACCAGCCATACGGCCAAAGAACTTTTTGACCTCACGGTTCTTGTCTAGATGCTCAGAAGGGAAGGCTGCTCTCCACATCGCCCGTCCCGAGCTTCTTGCTCTCACTTGGCCCCCTACAAGTCTCTGGCTCTTGGAGCCCACGCCATCCGCAGCAATGACAACGTCCGCCTCAAAATGTTCTCCTTGGTCTGTGATAGCGATCGCCTTTTGAAGTGACTCGTCTTCGCTGTAGTCAACTACCTTTTTGCCGAATTGTATCTTGACTCCAAGCTTTTCCACTTGGCGGACGAACATCTTGTAAACGAGCGGTCGTATCTGGAATCTTCCTGGCGGGGTGTTTGGATCCATCCCTGCGCGGCGTAGTCGATCGGATACCTTCATGGGAGGGATTGTACGTTCGCCGCTGTGCTTGAAGGTTTCGAGCCATGCATTACTCATTGAGATTTTCTCATAATCTTCGAGTAACTCTGGCCAATGTCTAAAGAACTGAATGGCACTATGGCCCATGAAATACATGTCTCCTGAAACCAGTGATTAGGCTCAACTGGGACTCAGCTCCAGATATCAGCACCCACCTGCAGTATTGATATCGCACAAACGCTCAAGCATGCGGACATTATGGCCTTTGCGTATGCATTCGATGGACGCTGTTAGGCCCGCAAGGCCAGTTCCCACGATCAAGACATCAATTCCCGTCGGTGGATATGATCCGACGGGCTTAAAATCTTCGGCGGTGTGAGTCGAACCCATTTTCGCTCTCTATTTGAAGCAGGAGAAAGATAGATCCCCGGTTCGGACGACGAAAGGACTCAGATATCTTCTAAATAACGCGATCGGAATTGCCGGGCTCGAGATTTACCTTGCCCTTGGACCACGTGTCGTGAGATATGAACCTCGGTATCAAAGTAGCTAATAGGGGTGTGATGACTGAGGTATATCTTAGCGAGACATAAACAATCACCTGAGCCGAGACGCAGACTTCCTGGATGAGCAGGGTTATAGAAGCGGCCTGCTTGTTTAAGGAAGTATAACACGTTGTATGAAGCTCCTCACATAACTTTAGTGGACGTTTCTGCAGAATCTAGCCAAACCATGCCACAAGCCCTACGTTTCGCTTCGATTAGGGGCAAGGGCCTGGATCTGATGGTTTTGGATCAATAAAGAAATGCAAGCATGCACACTAGCGATGTTTCCCCAATCTAACTCTCGGTTCGACCGCAAACAAAGAGAAGCTTTCTCGACCGAGGCGTACATATTAAGAACAGGAATATGTATGTAGTTAGACGTCATATTGACAGATAATCAACTTTAAACCGTCACAGTTTAACTGGCGCTTACAGAGACCTATCATTACTGTAATGGGAGAGACTTCACGTACATTATCATAATTCCACCCCCTCATATCATTCTGGCCGTAGCAATACATTAAAATCTCTAGTCTGCGAACCTTGCCCCGCGACAAAAAGGTGCTATATTATAACCTCAGTGATAGCACAATTCAGAAATAAAATCATCTAACTCCTATTAAGGCTATAACATACTAAAGCCTGTTGGCCTGCTGGGTTATGCATAGTATGAATATCTGTTTGCATATCGAAGAAATCGTAGCGGCTCGCCGGCTGTCTACTAAGATAACGTTATCGAAGTGCCTTACCAACTATGCACAAGAGCGTAGCCTCCAATTGAATTATTAAAGGGCCAAGGTAAGTATGATTTTCCTTTTTTAAAGACTCTTCCTTGTTCCTATCCCTGTAAACTCTGTAGACTATTCCACGCGAATAGACGAGAATTATGTGGGTTCTCCGACACTCACATCGAACCCTACATATCGGGATCAAGTGCTGCCGACCACCTGTAATGATAGACGACATTATTACATATTACCATTGATGCAAGGTCCGTAACCATGTGAACGGCAGATTGCCTGTCCATTTTCCGACTTCGTAGAATGCTTGCCTATCCTGTCTACATACTTGCATATGAAAAGCCATATATTCATATCTTTAGATATATGCCTATCGGTCACCTGTCACGATGAAATTTCGTAGGATTCCGCGTTATTTATTTTCTCCATGTAGTCTTCATCAGACAACCGTCATGCATCACTTGACGCTCATTGCCTTGATGGCTGTTCTCGTCAGCCTTGGTGTTCTTCGCCTATATAGTCTATTTAGGCAAATGAACAATCCTCAAAAAGTGCCGGGACCAACTCTGATTCCGTATCTTGGGCGCATTCATGATCTCCCAATTACCTTCATGTGGCTGAAGTTCTACGAATGGGCGAATCAGTGTACGTCGATCTTACGCGTCTTCTGGCCACACACACAGGGAAAGGGTTTTATTACTCACACACCAATTTGTTTCAACTGGGGCTTCCCGTCGCGAGCACCTTATATTGCATGCTTTAAATGGCCCTGCTAACTTGGTCCCTACAGATAGTGGTGTGAATGGATTCTACATGACCGAAATTCTTGGCACCTCAATCCTCGTGGTCACGGATGAAACGGTGGCGGAAGAACTAATGGTCAAGAGGGCGAGGTACAACTCCGACAGGCCCGAGATAAAATCAATATTCGATTCGAAGAGCACTGATGGCTCTATGGAGTACTTGCCATTGATGGGAAAGAACCGTAAGGGATCTTGCATTTCTGCAATTACTATAGCTGATTACTTACTTTAGAATACTGGGCTCGTCAGCGCCGCTTAACCCACGCTTACCTGACAGAAGCGAGCAATGCTCATTACTATGGTGTTATGTACCATGAGGCGAAAAGATGGCTAGTGAGATTGTTAGAGAACCCTGACAACTTCCAGTTCAGCCTGGAAGATATGACGTCCAAAGTCATGTGCCAGTTAACGTGGGATGATCCAAGCCTTAGCGAGTATTGCACACGAAGTGCTTGGGGACTACTAACCCAGATGTCCCCAGCCGGTCCCATTACCAACATCCTTACGCCACTGTGGCACCTACCCGAGATAATAAACCCATGGAAAAGGGCGGAGCGTAAACGCCATGATGAACAACAAGAGTGGTGGAAGGAGCGGCTAGTTCATACTCGTGCGAAGATGATGTTAGGCCTACAGAGGCCTTGTTTCGCGCGACAGTACCTAGAAAAAGGGCATAAGCGTTCGAATATCTCTGGAGATTACGAGGCGTCTTGTGTTGTCGGTATGATAGCCCTTGTCGGCATCTTTACCGTGGCAGGGCCTCTATCTTACTGGCTGGTCTCTATGGTGCATCATCCTCGTTGGCAAGCTCTTGTTCAGAAAGAAATCGATGATGCATGCCAGGGTCGCATGCCAACGCTTGAAGACGCGCCAAGGCTGCCAACTTTGAGGGCATGCATCAAAGAGACAATGAGATGGAAGCCTAATGTTCCAACCGGTATGCAAACTTATCATGTACCCCCAAGTGGAGTGTGTCCTGTGACTGACCTGACATAGGCGTTGCCCACGAGATGGAAGCTGACGACATATACCGAGGTTACTATCTTGCTAAAGGAACACGGATTCTTCCGTTAGACTGGTGAGATGCGGTAGTCTTCTTAACGTGTTCCTATGATATGGTACGCTAAGAAATATCTAGGGCATTTCTCCGAAATCCTGTAAAGTACCCAGATCCTGATAGCTTTCGTCCTGAGAGATGGCTCGAACCCGGATGGCCCACCTATCAAGAGCCGCTTACTCAGTACCCAACTATCAGGGGTATGACTTCGTTCGGTTGGGGCCAGCGACAATGTCTGGGACAAAGCCTAACCCAGGATGAGCTCATAGTCGCCTGTGGTGCGCTGAGTTGGTGTTTCAATCTTAAACCCAAAAAAGACTCGACGACAGGTCTTGACCTACCAGTTCCATTGGATAAGTCTAACTCATTGCTTATCATCAAACCTGACCCTTTTCAGATGGCATTTGAACCAAGAAGCGAGACCCGGAAGCAGGAGGCTCTACGTTTGTGGGCGGAATCTGAAGCACAAGATAAGCGTGAAAGATATGAATTCGCCAAACAAGCTACGATAGTGTTGGAAAAGTCGAGGATGGAAATATAATAATGAAATAAATGAATGATACGAGTTCAATAACATGTCAGGATCAAATAATTAGATAAATACTGCTGAAGTGCCTTAACGGAGAGTTAGTTTCTGTCGATTCAGGCTCGTATTTAGCCATCATACTGCTACATATAGCGCTACCTATTGACAATAACCCAAGGAACTTGAGTAAAGGAATCGAATGAATAAATTAACCTGCAGGCGGTCAGACTGTTCGCCGAGACAAATACGAGATACTGGATATCTTGGATGATCTTGGATGTGACTCTCGGTTCACAGAAGATAAAATACGATGACGACATATAGCTGAGTCATTCAAGGCGTACATCAAGTCAAACGATCACGCCGAGCCGGGTGGTCTTAATTGCTCACTAATCTTCGGCTTTGATGCAATCCACTCTGCGCTGCCTAGTAAATCAGCGTCAAGCAATCAATGTCCACAAGACGGTATATTCGTGACCTTGTCTATTGGGACCCGTCACAAGATGTCAGGCTCAGATTAATATGAATTAGTTCCCGTTGTACAACGAGGTATAAAGGGATAGGAACGAGCGGATTGTTGATGAGGTACTTAGCTCACCGCACCTACACAGGTATTCTTCTCTCGATGTTCGATCTTCTATTCTAACTCGCAAATGAATTATTACCATGGGAGTATATGAGCAGGCTTCATTCTATGCAGAAACGAAGTAATAGCCCCTGAACTAATGGGGCCCTGTACTAAATCCAATACAAGATGAATCATTCAGACTGCTACTCATGCATGTATGTTGATTGACCAAGTTCTATTAACAAGTCCCGAGTCGACAATAAAAGGTTTCGGCAATCACCGTTGAAGGGTAATGGTCACCTTGAAAGCTTGGCCGTATCCCTTGTAAACTTACTCAGCGCTTTCGGCGTTCCGTTAGAACTTATCTTCGCTATTACTTTGTATGAACTGGTATGGTGGTATGACCTCTGGAGTGCGGTGAGGCATGAGTAATGAACAGTCTTGTAGAGGTAACTAGAGTGATTTGGCTCCTTACATTAATAGCCGCTAGCAACCGTGCATGTTTTGAGGAACACAAGAAAAGGATATTTGCAGATCGACTATCTTTTCAAAACTACTCAAGGTCATTGAAAAATATAAGTTAAAATGGCTGTTCCGCCCGAGATTGTAGTTGGAACGACGATCGCCTGCTCTTTCATTCTCTTCGGTAAGTACTCTAGGAGGTGTTTGAAGCTTTGTTATACCGGTATTGATGCTTAAAAAGGAAACGCGATTACTCAGTCGGTGTGTATCGAAATCCCCGTGCCTGATTCCTCGGTTTCCTTGTTTCGTATGATCTAGCAAGTTTTATGCGGTACGTAGAGATATCGACTAACGTCGTTCTATGCACGCAGTTTATGGGCGTCCCGGTCTTGCTAGTGGACTTCCCACCACCATCGTCACCTGAGCATGCGAACAGAGCGCGTCTACTCGGAAGGCAATGGCCCACATTCTGGCGAGTAGGCAACATTTTCTTTAGGTCTATTAGTACTTTCGGTATTTTCGGATACGGCTACACAGCATGGGCAGCTTCGTCTTGGGGAACGAGCAGCATGCTCGGGGATTGGAGAGCTTATACGATCTCAGCTATGTGCCATCTTACCACGGTGGTCCATTCGGCCATAAACATGCAGCCGGTTAATGAGAAGCTGAACGCTCTCAAGGATCCCAAGGGCAAAGTCGACAGCAAACTGGCCGAGGACTATGCACGCAAATGGATCAAACTCAACACCGTGCGACTTATCACGCCGGCAGTCGCTGGTACTCTCGCACTCACGCAGGCCCTGAGACGATGAAAGATACGGCGATTAGTATATCCCATTATATTTGTTCGACACTTTTCTCTAAACGAACAAACCCTTCGTTTCTTATGATTTTCAATTTGGAATAGTTCAAGTGCTGTCGGCTAGTGAAAGGGGTACATTTGCCTAGGGAGTCAATAATGATAATCCGTCTACCGTTCTAACTTATCGACAAATTCAACAGAACACGGTGCAAGGTTTCCCAGTGATTGTGACATAATCCGGTTCTCGAGTTGCATATGCGCCTATGTTATTATATAGAACAGATCGCATAGTGAAAGCTCCAGATGCGCTGAAATGGATAACATTAGAGAATCCAGCCCGAATATTGTCCCCGAGTTATGTGCCCCCACGTGCTGAACCAGAACAACAAGTACGGCGCCAAAGTGAATCCACGAATCCGAGCTCATCACTTCCTAGTTAGAGATACTCTTTTCTTCCTGTTGTCTAAATCGTTGCTAGCGTCACAGCCGAAATTTAGCGTTTTTCCGGCTCATCTCCATCGCCTTGGCGCTATCAACGAACTCTCTGACTTCAAGGACCTTGAGGCCATCTTCACTCAGTCTGACCATCATGACACACTCGTTTCTCCATTCGCCTCTGCCATCTTGTAATGTGCCGAGCATGTCGGCTTCGATTGCCACGATGCCAGTGATAGCGTCGTCGATGATAGTCCTTGGAACCATTTGGAATTCTTTGAATACGCCGAAGACCCTTGCCGCATGTTCCGCAAAGGCTTCTCTGTTGCGGACGGGCATTTCCAAGCTCTCGGGCAGCGTCCGGTGGTGAAAGTCAGGGGCCAGTGGCTCGAGTAATCTTGCCACGGAAAGGCTGCTGTAGCCGTCGAGAAGTGCGTCAATCGTCTGCATGCGCTGCCGCTTGGAGGCCGTCATTGCGTGTGTAGTATTGAGCAATCAATTAAGTGAAATAGAGTATCAGTCGACAATTTCTTCCGTCGTGGCACTGTATAATAGGGAGCGCTTTGTATAGAGAGGTCTGGGCCGCGGAGTTATTTAGGGACCCTTCGGGTCGGAACAAGTATTTTAAGATAGACCATACTATAACAGAGGTATGTTTTATTCTGATATCATAATCTGCGATCACTAACCTTCACTAGATACGAAGGCCGTATAGAACCCTGGCGCAAATACGAACTTCGCTGAAACCTCTTGATTCTTTGATTGAGTTCGGTACTTATGGAAGTCGGTGTCTGCTAGACGCCGATACCATCAACTGAAAGTGCTAATAATGACGTCTGATAAGGTTTATAAGGGCAGGCATGGCACAAGCAAAAGGCAGGCTGTTGTATTTTCTCTACTTTCCTCGCTCCCTTCCTAGAATTTATACCATATGAGAGATTCCTACGTTGGAGACCTCGATAATCATTATGACTAAGATCATCCTTGTTACAGGCGCCACTGGGAAACAGGGTAGCGCTGTCATCAATGCCTTGCTGGCTCAGAAAACCAAGGCTTTCATGATTCTCGCCGTCACGAGAGATGTTTCTAGTTCCGCTGCAAAGAAGCTAAGCTCATTATATCCTTCCATCAAACTCATTCAAGGTGACCTCGACGAGGTACCTAGTCTTTTACGGGAGGCACAGACTGTAGCGGGAGAACAGATATGGGGCGTTTATTCGGTACAAGTCTCCACGGGAAAGGGTGTGACCCCGGAGGGAGAGATCAGGCAGGGAATAACACTCATAGATGAGTCTATCAAAGCTGGTGTCAAGCACTTCGTATACAGTAGCGTTGAGCGAGGAGGTGATAAAGCTTCCTGGTCCAATCCAACGCCCATCCCACATTTCCAGACGAAGTATAATATCGAACATCATCTTCGTGAAGCCACCGCAGAGGGGAGCGTTGGCGAAACTATGGGCTGGACTATCTTACGCCCAGTTGCGGTAAGTTGTCCGAAATTGAATACCTGGCCCAAGTATGCCGCTTTCATACCAAGCATGTCAGCACCTTGACACTCGGCATTTACTAATGATATTAAGTCAATGATCGCTGATCCTTTTTTGATAGTTCATGGAGAACATTACGCCCGGGTTTCAGACTAAAGTGTTCATGACAGCGTTACATAACTGGCTTGGAAGCAGACCAATGCAATGGGTTGCCACAAACGACATCGGCGTTTTCGCAGCCAAGGCATTTACTGATCCGAAGAACTGGAACCACAAAGCCGTTGGTCTTGCTGGGGACGAGCTGAACTTTGATGAGATGAGCGAGTGGTTTCAACGTGTGACGGGCCAACCAGTCCCAGCAACGTTTTCGTTCCTAGGAAGCGCGCTAACTTTCATGGTGTCTGAGCTACGAGTTATGATCGGCTGGTTTTCGAGCGAAGGGTACCGCGCGGATATCAAGGCACGCCGTGCTGACTATCCTGAGTTGTTGACCTTCGGGAGATGGTTAGAAGAGTTGAGTCCGTTTGACAATTTTGATGAAGAAATGTCATGATACCTCGAAGCTAAGAACCACCAACCCCTGGGGAAATTATGCAAATAGATCTACTACTCTATGGTGCTGATAATAATCGAGAAAAATAAGCCAGTAACTTTGCTAGTCATCATAAATGCCACGAAAGATATTTTCTTCGCCTTATACTCGTTTGGTACCGCCTGTAATGGCTATAACCAGAGGGGCGAATATTCAGCATAACATTGAAAAAGATACAATCCACGGCTATCGCATAAATCATCGTTCCGACTATCTACCTAAAAGCTTAGGAGCGATGCGCTTGATAATTTATACATATCAGAAAATTACGTAAAAGCCAAAGTGATAAGTGATGTATAGTCGAGATCACCAAAACCGATGACTCTAGAGAAGACCAAAATATGCAAAGTTGTTTCCCTCACCTAATAAAAGATCACATATAATATATCATGCTAAGATCTTGAAAACTTGCGAATTATCACCTACGCAGGGAGCCGAATCAAGGCGGTCATTTCCAACCACAATGCACGTCGCATTTTGCTCGCTCGCGGGTGCAAGGGTTAGTTGGGTTCCGCCAGTGAAAGGAACCAGCTGACCACTGTTGGTCTCGCCGCCTAAGACATTGTTAGCATTGCTATTAGCTGAAAGGATGATTTGACTGACTCCCATCTGCTCTACCCCCGCAAGAAAATATCGTGACAGTGTCACCTGGGTTGCGGCGGCCATCGAAACTGATACATCCATTCATCTGTAGGGATATTAATGCATCGTCCTCGTAGATCTAAAATTGCAGTACATAAAGCTTACCAAGCTGCTCACTATAAGCGCAGAATTCTTTGCATTGTTATGTTTCCCAGCCGTAATGATGTCGAACTTCTCATTAGGTGTCCCTGCACAAGGCACGAGAGATACGGGGATGAGATTTTCGCGGAAGTCTCCCGCGGTCGGATCGACAAAAAGACATTGTCCATCAGGCGACTGAATACTAACAGAGCTAAACGCCCGGGTTGCTGTGTCATCGCGTTGATGTGATTCGGCAACAGCTGACGGCTGCAATACACCCCCTGCGCCGGAAACAGGGACGGCTTCAGTAGGGTTGGGCTTCCCTACAGCAACAGCACTAGTTGTTGTTGCAGGAGTAGCCGTTACGCCCTGGCTGAAAGTGGTTATCGCGATTTCTTGACTTGAAGTTGTTGATGAAGGATTGAGTGAGGTAGTTAAGCGGGCGGACGTTGTTTTTGCATCGGTGGAAGTAGGCTCGGGCTCAAGAGACAGAGTATCACCAAAAGTGAATAATTGGCGCAAGTCTCCTGCTTGACATGGGGCAACATCAATGATGTTGTCCGAGACAGTGAAACATGTGTCAGGGTCATTCTCTGGCGACAGGGAGAGAGGACCAGCACCGCCGTTGAAAGGGAATAGCTGGGAATTGGTAACTTGGCCGCCTCCATCAGCCCGCCCGCCGCAACTAAAAAGAAGAGCCTGGTTGCCAGCAGGACGTCTGGGGTCGAAGTTAAAACAAGTGTTGGTCTACGGTTTCGTTAACAGTCGTTACTAGGATAGGCAGAATTATCAACGGACCAGAGTGCTCACTATGAGCATCGAGTTGGCTATATTGTTGTGCTTTCCATTGGTAATGACGTCCCATTCTTGGCCATCCGTAGAGCCACAGTCAGCGATCTGAATTGGAGTGAGGTTTGCTCTGAAATCGCCCGAGAGCTCGTCAACAAAAAGACATCTATTATCCGCCGTCTACATAAGAGTCAGTCAAATGTAGTTGATTGATATGACTTCCCATATAATCAATATGCTCACCTTGATGAGAGTGCCTGCGAATGCCTTGGTTGCGCTTGTGTCGGGTTGCTGGGCCTCCTCAAATGCTGCCTGATCTAGCTGTGCAACTGTTCGACGAGATAAATTTGGCAAAGATACAGGCGACCCGACAGCCAAAGGAATCAACGAAGCAATCCACAGGAAATTCATTTTCGTCTTCTTTCAGGGCGCAGGTATAAATGAGAGAACGCGCTGGGAATAAAGAAGCAATCACGAAGAGAATGAAGCGGGCCAAAAACAGGCTGATGAAGCGGAATCCCGACCGGCGGAAGCGTAAATGAATGTAAGACTACTCAAACGAGAGACAAGAAAGAAAGGAAGCTTCGCCTAGCAAAGTGGCTGGAGATCGGGAACGCTTCATCTGGATGAGCGTCACGATGCTTCCTCACGACTTCATTCTGAGCAAGGCTATATGTACTGCAGCGGTTTTGGTTGGTTGCCTACCTAGATACCTAACCCCTGAGAAGCGCCGCCAGTACTCCTGGGCCAAATGAGTCGTTTCTGGGAAGTTTCAAGGCCGCATAATGGGCGAAACTCGTCCATCGTGTCGGTTTGCCTTCGCTAGGTATTGGCGCCGGCGAACTGCAAGTCACTAAAGAGATTCGGCGAGAAATGGGTGTTTGAAGGGGCCTATTGAAAGGGTTGGTGTACAGCTTGGGGCTTATGAAACGGTATCCGTCGCAGCACCTGCATCCTGTCGTCTTCCACCTGTCGAGTTAAGACTGGCGCGGGGCCAAGGAGTTGACGATTACTGAAAACAATGAAGCTGAGGGCACCCCTGTGACCGATCATTGTTGTTTATCGGGATGTTTTTTTGGTCTAATTCCTGGTCTCCTAAAAGTTCTGGACCGCCTCATCTAACAGGACCGAAGTTGAAGCAGTTGCGAAATCTGCCAAGCCCCAGAGCAATTAGCGTTCCCGACAGTCTCTATGTACTTAGATTGCCTTTCTGCGGTTATACTAAGCGGCCGGATCTCTCAGCACCTTTTCTTTATTCTTGAGTATTTTTATCTGAGCGCTTAGCACACACTGCTATTTTCAAAGCTTGTTTTTTTTTCTCCCCTCCCAAGCGTTCTAGTACTGAATCTCAGCTGGAGTATTCATAGTAGATCAACTTCAGGGGTGTGTGTATTATTTATTACACGGTCTACGCTCACTGTCAACTCTATTATCCGTTATTCAACTCGGAAATACATATGAGAGATTACGTATGCTATTAGACGGCATAAGGCATGGCACGTCCGGCTTAGGTAATTTCAATTGTCTAACGCCGTGATACAAGCTTCTTATCTTCCAGTTGCATTATTCCGAGCCATGAGTGTCTTTCCCTCCCTCCATTGTCCAAATAGATGGCATCGTCTTACATTTCTCCGCGGACATAGAGCACTTGAGCTCAAGCGGTGATCACATTTAGACACTCTTGGCACGGAACTAGGGCTCGGTCAATCTATCTCAATCGATTTCCAACAACTCAGCTTCAAGGGCGCCCAGTACGCTGAATTGCACATCGTGGTATAGTAAGGTATAGAATGTGAGCTACCTTACGCCTAGCTTTACTTTAAAAAGCAAGAGGGGCTGTTAAAGGCCAATTCCGGATGTAAAGAGAAAGCTCAGCGATATAGCTCAGAAAAGTGTTGTTCAAGACACATCGTGCACAATGTTGCCAATTTCATTCCCACGTTTTAAGCGAGACTCTACAACTGTCTTGTCTTCATCTGGAAATATTGAGATACCACCAGTCAAGGTGGCGTTTTCTTCAATGTCCGAACCATTACTTAATAGCGTGGTCAACTAACGGTTAATCGGGATGTCTTTAGAAGGAAGCTGGCCCATTGCTAGACTGACAAGGCGCATAGTGGCACAGAATAAACAGATCAGTAGCATTTAACATTCTCATCTTACACCTATTGGGGAAGCTCGCGCATTTGGGGAATGATGCATAACATTCTGAACTGCCTGTTGGGGTCACGCTCCTCGCCAAGTCTTGGTCCAGGCCATCATTACGTTACTCGAAACAATATCTGCCAAGCTTTCGAGGTGGTTCTCTGCACACAGTCCGCCCAACAGTCCAAACAATGCGGCAGGCTAAATGCTTGGACCTTTAGCGCACTGAGATTAATTGCCTCGATCACCTAAGTACTCCTGTCACCATTCGGCATCGATATGATGCGCTCGGCTGGACCCATCTCTTCATGTTGCAGCCCAGTGAATATCTCGGCACAACGCACATTTTCAATCTTGACGGAACCCAGCAACGATGTATAGAAGCCAGCAACGACGTGGGAAGCCGATAGTCAATGGAGGACAAGTTCTTCATGTCTGAATGTCTTCTAGGGATTTCAATATAGACCGCCCCATGGGGACGGCGGAAAATGTACCAGTAGGTATAGCTTATCATACATGATCTGCGATGGACTGTGGGACGGACCTGCCCGATAGGGTATCTGGGAAGACGAGTGCTACCCTGGGAGGGCCAGTTCAATTGACAAGGGAGGACTATGGTTATCCTATCTATCCTATTATAATAAGAGACGCTATCAGACGGCAAGACATTTGTCTGGCTATGCCCTCGTCGTGGGTTCTCACATCATCTTACGCTCGCACGTGACAATGAGGTTCCTTCGTGCAGTTCTTTTCATCGCACCTCTGGTTGCTGGTGTCCAAGTTGATAGGCGAGGTCGAGAGGTCTACCATGGCTACAAGGTCTTCCGTGTTTTAACCGACGGTGACACGGCAGATTTCGAGTCCCAGCTTGAGTCCTTGTCCGCCATCGAACTCTCCCGCAACCGCGGGCATATCGATACGCAGCATTTTGATATCGCTGTTCCTCCTGAGAGCCTCGATGCATTCCGTGCTCTGAACTATGAATCCGAAACACTGACAGAGGACCTTGGGGCAGATATTGCCCTAGAAGGGGAGCTGCAGCCGTTCCCAGGTATATACAAACTCACGAGATTGCTGCAACGAGAGAATTAATCAAGATCTAGGCCTAGAGACAAGCGTGTCAGGCACCAATGCCAAAGCTGCCGCCGCTCTACCGAGTTTCTCGTGGTTCAGCGCATACCACCCGTACGCAGACCATTTGACGTTCCTGAAGAGTTTGCAAGCTGCATTCCCTTCTAACTCGGAGCTGATCACCGCGGGCACGTCCTTTGAGGGGAGAACTATTCAGGGTATCCACCTCTGGGGAAGTGGCGGGAAGGGTTCGAAGCCAGCTATTTACTACCATGGCAATGTCCACGCTCGTGAATGGATTACTTCGATGGTTAGCTGAGCCCCTTCATCTGTCAATAATATGATCTAACACTGGTCACAGACTGTCGAATACATCACATATCAACTAATCAACAACTACAACAATGATACTGCCGTCAAGACTGTCTTGGACAACTATGACTTTTATATCTTGCCGGTCGTCAACCCAGATGGTAGGTCCGACCAATACTTTGAGTCTTCATCTCAACACTCACATACAAAATCAACAGGATTCGTCTACACGCAGACAACGACTCGTCTATGGCGCAAGAATCGACAGACACGCTCTGGCACCTCTGGCGTTGGCACAGATATAAACAGGTTAGTGCAATCCTTTCCCTACAATGAGGGGTATTCGTTAATATAACATAGGAACTGGCCTTACATGTGGGACGGGGAAGGCTCTTCAACAAGCCCAGGCTCAGGTTAGTTCCCTTGCTACTCGCTAAGTCTTTCTGATTTCATATTTTGCCTCGATATCGAGACTTATCTGACTGAATTTCTAGAAACGTAAGCTACTTTTTGATTTCTTAAAAATTGCTGATTCCATGAACGATTTCAAGATTTGCCCTCGAACATATCTTAAACATAACGCATAGCAAATAGCTAAACAATAACTACAGTTATCGCGGGGCGGCCCCGGGTGATACCCCAGAGAATACCGGAATCCGCAGTAAGTTGAACTATCAAAGAGATCGTCATCCATGAAGACTGATGGCGTTTCCAGCATTCGGAGACAAACTTGGGGCTGGAAAAGGAATCAAGCTCTATATCGATTGGCACAGCTACGGTCAATACATATTAACGCCCTACGGCTACTCCTGCTCAGCAAAAGCGCCCAACCAGTCCAGGCAAGACACCTTGGCTAGGAATACCGGAGCCGCCATCGCCCAAGTTCACGGAACTCGCTTCACAACAGGACAAACGTGTTCTACGCTTTATGCTACAGCCGGCGGTAGTAACGATTATTTCACAGATGTGACCCCAGCAGAGCTCGCGTAAGTCATAAATTCTCCTTTTTCGCATTTCATCGGGAAGTGTAACAAAAGTGGAATTGACTAATCCGTTGTTTGATAGCTGGGCCATTGAGCTCCGAGACACAGGCACATATGGCTTTACACTGCCTGCTAACCAGATTATCCCCGCTGGAGAGGAATCTTGGGCGGGTCAAAAATACTTGTGGGCCAACTTTTAAGAGGACATAGTGATGAGGATGCGAACATTAAAGTCTGCTCCACCATTCATAGAATCCATCTCAACAGTACTTTGTAGTTCGACTAGCCGGTGAAGATCTTTGTGTATCGCATGCCATTATTGCGAATCACAAGACGTGATAAGTGAATCGTTATTCGGTCAAGTGATTCCTAGATGATAACCGTCCCGCCACGTATCAACCACATTTGATACCTTGCCGCCCTTCTACCCCAAGTTAGCTGCACAATGCGCCCTCCACAAGGTTCAGACCGTCAAGAGCTGGCTGACGGGGGAGTTAGCGATATAAAAATAAGAAGAAGCAATAATTACTTGAGGGGTCTCGCTCTTTAGCGCGTCATTCGGTTTCACCTTCACCGGCCCCTGGATGGTAATCGGAGAGCGAACATTTCACGAGTTTCATGGCTAAACTAATCAAGCGGGAAAATTAATCCTACTGTTACTACGAGAACAGTGGTGCAATGAGCTAGCTAGGTTTGACAAGTCAAAAACCACGTCTTATTTAACACGTTAGCAACTAATTACCTGTATATGACGCTTGGTTATTTGTATTTCACATCATGCAACAGATTTTGAACGAATGTAACTAAGAGGTGAGTAAGCTATACCACTAACTCAGGTCAACTCAATCATACAATGAGAATATATTCATGAATGCCCAATATGCTTAATATATTTTGTTCTGTCTATTTGCCCGTCAGTTCACGAAGCAAATCATCTCACTCTGATGACGGGCATCGCGGGTTTATTGGAGAAAACGGCCCTTCTCACCCGAAGCCTGGATTTTGGAGTTTCCTAGCAATGCTGAACTTAGTGCTGTTTTGCAACAACATATTTAAGTAATCCTAGTGAGCCCGAATGCGCATTTCTCCTTAGCATATACTGTATGTTGATGGTGATATTTCTGAAGTGTTCACTGATAAGGGATGCTAGCTCCTGCCATCGACGCAGGAATTGTCGAGTACTATGAGACGAATTTTCAGAACGAGTTTTGGAGGCAGATCAGAATACATCAGCCCTTCCAATCCAGAGCTTAAGAAAGATCGAATATGATGAGTCGTAGAACATCCTCTGTATCCAAGCCCTGCTTCGTTGACCGGACTAACATTATAACAGGAGGTACTATAGAGCTACCGCTTGGAGGCCCATCAAGGTTGAACAAGTCATCAGAGAGACTCAAACATGCGCATACTTTCTAGACTTGAGGTTTTCCATCAGTTCCACCTTTTTGCACGCTGGTATGATATTGCTTAAGATATCGTTTTCTCGGTTAAAAACTGACAATATACCTCCAGAATCTATTAAGGCAATACACTTGGAGGGACTAGTATGCGACGCACATGGCAAAGTGGTTCTTCGAAGATAATCACGGCATAGTTGATCTCAACGTGGCAGATCCCGCCAACATCGTCGACCGTATGTACGCCGACCACTGCATAGAAGCGCTCCGTCTTCAGTTTATGTGTAATCCGATTTGACACTCTGCTTATCAAGCTGGATGATAGCAATGACTTCGGACAAAAGGCCGACTTCAACATGCACCTTAAATGAAGAAATTGGGACAAGGTCATTAAGTAGCAGTCCGCTAATGGTATCGAGCGGAAAGGCAGGGGACTGGACGCCGTGTAATCAAGACCGATGGCGCAATCCATCCATTCCGGCCGGTTGCGCGATTTGTCGCTTGGCACTCCGCGATTGGAAATGAAGCTAAACGGGACTCGAAAATATCGACAACCCGCAAGCTTTCGACAATAATAATACGTTAAAAGTATGCTGTTACTATACTCATCCATTAACTATAATATTTGCTATTGTGAAGCAAATCGTCCCTAGTCTCGATCACGCCTTATCCCTTAGAGGGCTGTTGAGCATTAGTACTTAAGAAGTGAATGATGCCTAACAGCGGGGCTAAATCTACATCCAGATATGCGTCATGAGATTCGATATCAGTATTCGGATAATCATGTCATTGGTTACATCTAAATCTACAAGAAACCCCGCTGTTAAGATCAGCCCCTTTAGTCCTGTGCCGAAAGTGACAGTACATACGTAGATAGCCATATAGGTATCTTGTACCACGTTGCAAGCTATTCGAGTACTGCGTACGTATGTAGATAGATAGATACCTGGCATGCGGATGCATCGGCTTTTATGGAACTCCCCACAGAATCTTCAATTACCGGTTTAGCCTGGGCCTCGTTAGAGCAAGGTACGTATGATCGTTTCCGAGTGCTGACAAACACGCCTATACGAAACTGCTTGACCTGGGTCCAAAAGAAAGAAACAACTTGAATTCATTGTTGACGACGGGGACTAAAGTAGAACAGAAGGAGGCTATGGGTAACATCATCCCAGATAACTTCGACATGGCGACCCCGAACAAGGACCTCACAGGTCACAAGCTTTTGCTTGTGACGGACATTGACCTACCGGAAGGATACTTGGAGCATCTGCACAAGAAGTTCCCAGGACTACAAGTTGCTCAATCACGTATCAACCCGTGGTCGGATTTGACTAGTCCCATGGTAGCTAACGACGAGGACTGGGCGACGGTCACGATTCTCATGACTGGTCCCCGACTACCCACCATCGAGCAAGCTCCAAAGATGCAGCTTGTGCAACTACAGAGTGCGGGGGCCAACTACGTCCTTGAGCAGCCGCTGTTCAAGGACACCAAGATACCGTTTTGCACGGCTAATGGTGTTCATGGGTAAGAATTTAGACCCAATTACGCCGTTTCCATCGTTTTTCTTGAGAAGGACGAGCGCATCTATCCAATCAAAGCGGTTGTGGGTAATAGGGGGAAAAGGCATGCCTAAAAGAAGATGCTACAGAGAAGGGATGAGAGAGGAAATCACATACGTACACGCCTTTTCTTTCTGGCAGAGACTGATTATACTTGCAAACAGGCCACCCATCTCCGAATGGGTGATATGCACCTACCTTGCGTTTCAGCACCAGCGTAGGTCTCTCTTATGCTCTCGACAATGCACTGTAATCTAGGGTATGCCTGTATGCTCTCTAACCCGTGGCAATTCTTTCGGTCTAGTCCCGCGATACCTCGATAACATGCGAGATGGCAAATGGGACCGCGTATATGGCGACATGAGTATCCAGGACGTCGTCTCCCAAAGAGTGTAAGTCAGGTGCACGGACATCTACTCGTCTGTCATGGAAACAAGGATTTAATCGTCTTTGGTTAAAAAAAGAGGTAAAAATACCTAAAGGTTCAATTAGCTAACTAAAGGCGATTTCAACATCCTGTAGTGGCATCCTCGGATACGGTAGTATAGGCCGGCAGGTCGCGCGCGTAGCAACAGCAATGGGCATGGAAGTCTACGCATATACGAACCGGCCAAAGCCGACCCCTGAATCGCGGCGCGACCACTCGTACCACCCGCCCGGGCTGGGAGATCCAGAGGGCACGCTGCCGGCGCGATGGTTCTCGGGGACCACGGCCGCGGAGCAAAATGAGTTTCTCAGCAGCGGGCTAGACCTCCTCGTCGTCGCGGTGCCGCTCACCCCGGAGACGAGGGGTATGCTCGGCGCGGCGCAGTTCAAGTTGCTGGCTGGGAAGAAAACGTTTGTCTCGAACATCGGGCGCGGCGCTACCATCGTGACCGATGACTTGATCACTGCGCTGAACGAGGGTTGGATCCGCGGTGCTGCTGTCGACGTTACGGATCCTGAACCCTTGCCTCAAGACCACCCGCTCTGGAAGACGAAGAATGTCATCATCACGCCGCATGTGAGCGGGCACACGTCGAGCTATTATCAGCGCTTGTTGGCTATCCTGGACATCAACCTTGAGAGGCTGAGCGAGGGCAAGACTGAATTCATGAACCAAGTCAGTAGAAAGAGGGGCTATTAGATCAACAGTCTTACGGGTGGCCTGCGATCTCTAGAAGATCATAATTATTGTGGTGTTCAAGGACATAGAGCGACTCAAGCATATACAAACAGTTATCATCTTGTGTTGTGTCTTCCATATCGAGTGTGTTCGAAATCATTACTCGAACAACCATGGGTTTCACTTATAAATATCTTCTAAAAAGACTATTATCATGGATTTTGGTATTGGCCTGTAGAAAACATGACGGCGCTCACCATGAAGTCTCACATAAGCCAGTCCTGCTTCTGTGTTTCTTGCTTTAAATTGGTTGTTAACGGCTACAGCGGGGGAAGAAGGACGCTATTCACCCCGCAATGCTGCTGCCACCGCGGTTTCAACAGCGGGGAGAGACCCGCTCTCAGTTGTCTCGGCTTTACTACATTAGCGCCACCAACTTAGGACTTTCGAGATATAGAGAATTGTGAAATTAGATTGAAGATTTAAAAGAGACAAATACAAGACAGTTCCGCCATGCTAATTAATTGAATATACATAGAACCATAGACTCCCTACCTTGAATGGGCAGTGCAAGTGAGTGTGGGGACCTCGGCTCATGTGACAGTGGTAACATTTAGGTGGTACCGGTAGTTGCTCGATATCACGTCTCGTATCGAACCACCATGGATTGGAAGTCGCGTGCCATATTCCTCGCCACTGCCATGTAAATATGCAGCGACGAATCACCTCAAAGTTGACCGTGTGAGAGTGCAATACCTACATGTAGCCAACTAATGGCCTCCAGCAAACCATCAGGGTAGTACGTCCGGCAACAGGCATCACCCACTCCTCATAAACCCACCCAACCACCCACCCAACCACCCACCCAATTCGCAAGATGGCAACGACGGCAGGGCCTTCGACAAAGGCGACAGAGCCCATCATAATCGTAGGCGCCGGTCTAGCCGGGCTCGTCGCAGCCTTCGAGCTCACGCAACGAAACGTCCCAGTTGTGCTCCTCGACCAAGAAGGCGAGCAGAACCTCGGCGGACAAGCCTTCTGGTCGCTGGGCGGGCTCTTCTGCGTCGACTCGGCCGAGCAGCGACGCATGGGGATCAAGGACAGCCGTGGACTTGCCCTGCGCGACTGGCTCGGCTCGGGGCGCTTCGACCGCGAGGAGAACGAGGACAAGTGGCCCCGCCGCTGGGCCGAGGCCTTCGTCGATTTCGCGGCCGGTGAGATGGAGAAATACGTCAAGGCTCGTGGTATTGGATTCTTAGTGAATGTCTCCTGGGCGGAGCGCGGTGATGGACGCGCCGAGGGCCATGGGAACTCGGTGCCGCGGTTCCATATCACCTGGGGCGCGGGCCCGGAAGTCGTGCGTGTGTTCGCGGAGCCTGTGCGTGAGGCGGAAAAGAAGGGGCTCGTCGAGTTCAGGTTTAGACATATGGTTGATGAGCTGCTCGTTGACGGAACCGGTAGGGCGACGGGGGTCCGCGGACGGGTGCTGGAGCAAGACCCGGTTGAGAGGGGAGTTAAGTCTTCGAGGAACGTCGTTGATACGTTCGAATTACACGGCTCGGCGGTCGTGATATCGACGGGCGGTATCGGAGGAAATGTCGAGGCAGTGAAGAAGGCGTGGCCGGTTGACCGTTTGGGTCCCAAAGTTCCTGAGAACTTTGTAATCGGCGTGCCGGCCCATGTCGACGGCCGCATGATAGATATTGCCGAGTCAGCTGGCGCGCATATCATCAACAGAGACCGGAGTAAGTTATTGTCGGCTGCATTCCCTCCTGTTTAGATCACCACCCGGAATGCGGTTGACTAACCCCGACTGTTGCAGTGTGGCATTATACAGAAGGCCTCCAGAACTGGGACCCGATCTGGCCCAGCCACGGCATCCGCGTCCTCCCAGCGCCGTCCTCGCTCTGGCTCGACGCAACAGGCAAGCGGTTGCCCCCCTTTCTCTACCCAGGAAGCGACACGCTCGCCACGCTCAAGCACATATGCGGCACGGGATATGACTACACGTGGTTCATCCTGAACCAGACCATCATCGCGCGGGAGTTCGCGCTCTCCGGGTCGGAGCAGAACCCAGACTTCACCAACAAGAGCATCTGGCAGCTCCTGAAGAACCGCATCTTCGGCTCCAAGGGAACGGTTCCTGTACAGAATTTCCAGAAACACGGAAAGGACTTCATCGTGCGGAACGATCTCGCGGGCCTTGTCGCGGGTATGAATGACCTGGCGCGCTCTGTCGGCGGGCCCGAGCTTGACTATGAGCAGGTGCGCGAGACGGTGGAGACTCGCGATGGCCAGCTCGATAATAAGTATTGCAAGGACGCGCAGATCATGCTCATTCGCAATGGTCGCAACTACTGGCCCGATAGCTGGAGCCGTATTGCCCCGCTACATCGTCTCCTCGATCCCAAGCACGGTCCGCTGATCGCCGTTCGGATGAACCTGCTAACGCGCAAGACGCTCGGCGGACTAGAGACGAACCTGCAGAGTAATGTCATGAAGGCCGACGGCACCCCGTTTACTGGACTATACGCCGCTGGAGAGGCCGCTGGCTTTGGCGGCGGCGGCGTGCATGGTTATAGTTCGCTCGAAGGAACTTTCCTCGGTGGATGTATCTTCTCGGGACGCGCTGCGGGACGAGCGATTGCTGACGAGCTCCTGGGGCCACAGTAAACTCAGCTGATGGGAAAGTGTTGTGAAAGCAAGCATAAGCGACTGTGCTTGTTTTGGAAGGGCATACCACTAGAAGCAAAGCTAAATTAGGACCGGCATCGCTGTGTCGGCGGCTGAGTATTAGCAGAATATTGTCATGACTTAATGGACCTGGGTTCTAGGATTTAAAGCTGCTCTAGAGCTAGTGGTATGGACTTCCGCTCTATTCCACATGAAATGGACTCAAATAAAAGTTTACGTTATAAAATGCTCATTTGACAGGAGTGATCCCAAGCTTGCGATCCTATAGTAGCCCTGATCGTTGACCGCGAAGCCTCTATCTTTCCACAGTCGAACACGCCAACAATCCGGCTGGTTCAAGACTTAGTACTCTCCAGCACCGCCTTGACCATGGCATTCCCGACCTCGATCGCGCCAGCGAACCTAGGCTCGAAGAAACGCTGGGTATCGACAAACCTCTCCTTCCAGGTCTCGAAGTGGCCGAGGCCAACACACTCAGCCCAGCCGCGCGCAGCAAACGTAAATTCGAGGTCCTCGCTGCGGAACGTGTTGTCCTCGACGGCGACGCGCAGCGCCTCTTCGAGCCGCGCGGGACTGCGGAACAGGCTCTCCGTCACGCCGAGCCAAAGCCGGAACAGCGGCGTGCTGCAGATCATGTGGTCGTACGGCACGATGCCAAGCGCGCTCCAGCAGTCTACCATGGCCAGCAGGCTGAGGTGGTTGTTGGGTAGCGGCGCCAGCTCCGCGGCGCGCGGGCCCAGACTGAATTGATCTAGCACAGCGTCACGTAGTAGTGGCTTGCCGGCCCACTTGCTGTCGTCGGAGCCGAAGACTTTCTCCTTCGCCAGCAGGACGCGCTCCCGTAGCTCGGCGTGATGTCCGCCTAGCATCAGCTTATATAGCTCCGTCACCGACTTGGCGTATTGGTTGATCTGCTTCCGGGCTTCTGGGTTAAGGATCGCGAGGCCGGCGTATACGTGCCATTTCTGGCTGTAGATGCGCATCGTCAGGTTGATCTTGACGTTCTCGATGCCGCCCACGTAGCGCGCGCCTTCCCATGGGAATTGTCGTGACGAGTGCCAGGCCTTGCCCATACTTAGGAAAGCGGCATGCGTGACGGCTTGGGTATCCGCGGTGATACGATCATGTTCGTGCGCTGTGAGGTAGACGTGTTTGGATTGCAGACATCTGAGGACGGTCTCGACTTTGCTAAATGAGGCGTCAGAAGCGCGATGCTTAATGAGAACCTTGTATGCACACCTATTAGTTAGTCCGTACAGAGAGGTTTGGAGAAGGTTAAGACTATACCAAGGGCTGATCCTTGCTGTCAACTCTAGGGCCGTGAAGAGAATGGCAGGACACGATGTCCACGTCTGGGGGGAGATGATCCTCGAACGCCTTGATTTCGGGGTCCTTGCAAGATGTCTGACCGCCTACAATGGCATTCTGCTTGGTCGCTATTTTACGTTTCAAGTTAGCACTCCAACATACGGCAGCTGGTCCATCAAGACGCATACACGGGCCATACTCGGCAACAACGCGACCGATACCCGCGGCCTCTACACTGTAGATTATGTAGTCACTAGCTCGAGACACCAGGTGACCATTTCGAAGAATTTGTATATTGGTCTAAATAATTCTCAGCACAGATTCGCTTTGAGAATAGGCGGCTACAAATATTCACCCTACTCGAAAACTCTTTACAAAGATCCTCATATTGTTCCTCTCTATCACAAGCCTTAATCCTGCCCGCGCAAGATGTTAGTATATCGACATGTGGACGTGTTCGAATTCTATAACAAAATTACGACCTATTGAGAATCCATTAGTATCTCGATTGATCACAATTCGGCAAGCAAAAGCGATTATTTCAGTGTGCTTCAGACAAAAATTAAAAAGGTAGCTGAGAATTGACATCATGGAAAGCCAACTGCCGTGCAGGGAGCCAGAATGGCTGATCCAGCGGGCCGAAGGCAATGCTCGAGCCAAATGCACTCAAGTCATCATTTGCGAGGAGGTGTATGGAAGGAAAACCAAGCGAGAGAAAATAAAGAGAAAACTTACCAATGGCGCGTTGGAGGCTCAGCCGGCATATCCGCCAATGTGTTCTAGGATGCTTACTTCCACCCGGCGTCACTGAGCCTCCGAGCGTACATCTTTCCCATGTCACCCATACCGATGATGCCGACGATAAAGTCCTCCATTCCGGGCGGGACGTTCGCCAATGGGCTTGAAGCCATTGCCACCCGCGACCGGTTGCCTTGCGACGGCAAGCCTCAACGACTAGCAAGAATGAACTGGTCTGAGCGCAATGATGAACTTGGAATCGGCCAAGTGCGTCACATCATTCACAAATAAGTTGCCGCCTCCAAGCACTGCTGGAATCGCGCCACTCAGCAAGTGAATGGAATGGTATGCATGGAAAGGCATGTGCTGATGACAGAAAAAGATTGCGATGGAAGAAATACAATTCTTTTTAAGTTAGCAAAATAGTCTTGGTGGGGCTCCTTGCATTACTGCACTAGTTAGATCGGCACCGGAGAAAATACGAATCCTGTGGCTGGCAAGGCTGGTGTGATTGGATTAGGTTAGGTAGGTAGTTGTGGAATCATCAGCCACACTTCACAGTGCCATCAAGCGGCTTTGAGTAGCTTTGAGTAGCTTGATACAACAAAGGTTCTGGGCGCAACGGAGTCAGCTATGGATGGTCTTTTCGCGCTGGGATCCAACGGCGCCGGCCAGCTAGGTTTGGGCCATAAGGAAGACGTGTCTGTACCAAAGCAAGTACAATTCAGCCAGGCTCCCCATAACGAACCTATAACGCAAGTGGTGGCCGGCGGCAATCACACAGTTCTCATCACAGCATCGGGTAAGGCATATTGGAGCGGCGATTCTACAAGCGGCTGCTGCGGGGTTGGGGACGAAGATAAAGGGAAGATTCCGGTATTTCGGCAATTCTACATACCAAATCGTGATGACACGGGGCGTATCATGCATGCCACCTGTACATGGGATACTACGGTATTCGTTACAGAGGATAAAGATGGCCGAGCAACACGAGTATATAGTTGTGGTGCCATCGAGGGTGTAGGGGGGCCATCCGTATTCGTGCCAGACTTTCCTCCGGCCGGAACAACCGTGATAGGCCTCGCAGCTGGGTTTAGACATGTTCTTGTTGTCCTCGATAATGGCGATGTCTATGGTTGGGGCAATGGAAGGAAGGGGCAACTAGGTCAGCCAGAGGACGGCGCCGACGAAAGCGGTGTAGTCAGCAAACCCCGAAAAATCAGGGATGTCCCATTCAGAGTAGCCAGGGCTGTCTGTTGCCAATATACCACCTGTCTCATTGCAGAGCCCGGAGACGGGAGGATATTGGTTTTGGGGGCTGATAAATGGAAGCTGAAAAGTCAAGCGCCCACCGAGGTACCCAATTGGAAAGCCATAACGGCCAGTTGGGGGGGCATCTACATACTCAAACGGGACGGTATGATCGAAGCATGGGGCAGAGACGATCATGGTCAGCTGCCTCCTCCGGGTCTTTCCGAAATTACCCATATCGTAGCTGGGAGCGAGCATGTCATAGCTCTGACAGATACCGGCGATGTGCTGGCTTGGGGCTGGGGCGAACACGGCAACTGCGGACCTCACACTGACGGAAAATTCGGAGATGTCAAAGGGCGTTGGAATGTGCTTGCTTCGTTGAAAAATCTACCTCAGGGATCGAGTATAACAGCCATTGGAGCGGGTTGTGCGACAAGCTGGATTAACATCGCGGCGGAAGGGATTTTCTTATGATCATGATCGTGGGCCTCGCGATGCTTTATATGCGACACAATAGCATGCAACCCCAACGCGCACGGCGATACATTGAGCGGACAATCATCTGTGTCGATATAGATACCCCATGCCTTAGCCTAATCACCAAAAAGACCAAATTTGCGAACTTGAGAAAGACGTTGTGTTGGCTCAAGTTGTGTTAGGTCTGGATCAGACTCCTTGTTTATTATAGGCTGGGGAGCACTTGGCTGGTTGCTCATCACAGTGCGCATATTCATCGTAGACGTGTTCTAACTTAAAGTCAGTATTTCCCTAAAACCAGCATGGATTGTAATAGGAATCACTCACCAAATCACCACTAGTATCCCAGCCCAGACGCGCGTTCTCTTCCTCCCCATCATCTTCATCAACATTGACCGGCTCCCATTCCTCGTCGTTATCTTGAGGAACGAATAGCGACTCGGACTCAAGAGTAGCTGGAGGAGGACGCTGAGATGGGCGTTCTATCGGCGGTCTCAGGGAAGGGATTGGATTGGAACGGGACTGTGGTGTTATAGGGGCCGCTGCGGGTACTGACGTAGGCGCATGAGAGTTGGCTCTAGTAACTGTCTCCTCGAGCTGCGGCCTAGCAGCCCCTTTAACGTTCGCCTGAACCTTCTTGTTTTTCTGGCCAGGCGTCCCACGTTCCCCAACGGTCATGAGCAGGAACTCACATTTGATACCGTCGCCATCATATCTGAGTTGCATTGGTCGAGCCGGTATCGAGTAGTTAGCCAAGACATCGGCTCCTAGAACGGAAGCATGTTGAATGATAGCCCGAAAATCCTTCACGCTGATGACAATGTGGAGGTTATCTTCCCCGATATGGAAGTTGTTGAACTCGTCTTGTGATACAGCAACTGATGTTTGTAGTGGCTTCTTCAGTACTTCTAGTATTTGATTTGTATTAGTGATGAATCTCCGAATGCGCGCTGATGGGCCTTACCGTCGCCGTTGGCAGCCTTCTCAGTGAAGCAAGTGAAGTTCACAACATCGTCTTCTGCATGAATATCTAGGTAGTCAATGCCAGGGCCGAAATGATCTACAAGCTGTCGCAGAGTTCTTGGCGAGGTAGACCAGTTGTTCACGGCCTCGGTCTTGTCGAATTTAGCATGCACTGGCGGACTGATCTCGAAAGGCAGGCGGTACTTGGTGGTTATTCCTTCTAGGATAAGCGAGAGCTTGACAGTAGTTGTCAGGGTGAAGCATACCATTTCGAAAGATGATCTTGGCAATAAATCTACTTTTCTTGCCCGGTTCGTCGGTGATGACGACCTCGCATCGATCAATGGTAGTGTCCCTCTCTCTCTCGTGGAGGGGGTCGCCACCGCGGCTCCGGAAGAGAGATAGCAACGCCTGAGATGAACAGTATGATAAGCCTATAGAAGATACAATAGCATAAAAGCGATTCGTCGACGTACCCGGTTATAGAGCTTGCAGAAGAACTTGTCGCGATTCTGTGCAATACCCGCGTAGTGATACTTGGAGAAAAAGCGGTTTGTGGCAAAGGCAACGAATGCATATGCCGACTTAGATGTGTTAAGGGCCGTCAAAACGAGCTGAAAGGAGAAGACGAAATCTTAGCATACGACGAAAACGATATGTAGCATGGGATCCAATGCACCCTGTCTTTCTTGGCCTCCAGAAACACTTCATCGCTGAATTTACCGAGGCATGCTAACGCATCCCGTAGGACGCCCACCGCGTCTTCGCTCAAGGTAAAACTCAACACGGCCATGATGGAACCGGTCTGAGATGAGGCGGCGTAAGTAGATCCCTAGATCAGGTCTGTCAATTTGCAGTTGGCATTAGTCGGATTCGGACAGACACATCGAACTGTCTAACTCTAAGTTATTTAGTGGGTTATTCGTGAAGCCGTAGTTGTGTTCTGTCATGAGCCATTGTACCTAGAATAGGTAGGACATGTACCCACCTAATCTTGAGGATAAGGTCAACTATCAACTAGTTACAAGATACCAAGATTAGGTAAGTACCCAATTTGTATGACGCAGCTACCATGTGTAGGTGGTACTCATAAACGCGTCGACAGGCGGTAGGCGCGCTGGAACGCGTCGCGGGGTATAAAATAGGGCTGAGGTATGCACAGTGTGCATTACAGAAGATGTCCCTATATATACGAAGTATAGACACTGTGTATATGGTGAGAGGTCCTAAGATAGCATCTCGAATATTCCTGACTTCCTCCATATCCTGCCGTCAACTACTCTTCTTGTACCAACCTTACCATTTCATACATACTAGGTGACATATAGCTCTCTTGTCATATCCTAGCATATTTTCTCCGGAGATCTCATCTAATAATCGATCAATCGCGATATACGTCATCTCTCTTCCGTCTCCATCCATAAGTAGTCATCATCAACATCGCTTACCCAGCGCACAGCACACAGCAAAGGAAACATGGACAGACTAATACTACCGGACAAGCAAGCACTCCCACAGGACATAATGCTTTTGATATGTCAGGAGCTCGGGGCCCGCCGCGAGTTCGCCACTCTTTATCGTTGTTCTCTTCTCAGCCGTAGAGTCGCTAGCATCGCACTGGAACAACTTTATAGGTGAGCTATGGCTCGTGAGAACTCTCTAGCATTCTCCTCTTGCTAACAGCCTCGATAGCATCCTAGAAGTTATGGATCCCTTCATTGACGGTAAATTCCGGGCTGCCAGGCTATGGAAGTCTATTCTCTTGTCCAGTCGCGGGGCTACGCTCTACCCCTATTGCGCATATATTCGTGTTCTATCCTTGGGCAGCCTCGTTGAGTGTCTGGACGACGTCCGGGCGGATGTGTCGCTTCACAGATCCTTCTTTAACAGCTCGATGGAGCATTTTATAGTCTTCAAAGAAGGTTACGCCCACCCCTTCGTCGCAGACCTCCGACCCAGACGTCATCCGTTCGACTTTCCAGCCATTGTCAGTAGATGTGCAGATTCCATTACCCAGCACATCCAGGCCCTTGCCAACATCAATGGTACCTCTGTAGCCTTGACTCACCTAGAGGCTTCCGTTTCCTCGCGTGAGACTCTTCCAACGTGGATCAGGCGGCTCGGTGCTCTAAGGTCATTACAGTTGCAGGATGGATCTGTCTTAGGGCCAGAAGCCACTAGTGCTATCTCTGAGTCTTGTCCTCATTTTTCTGAGTTGATCCTCCTCTATTGTCGGAGCGATACCGCCGCCGAAGATATGGCTGATTTCTTTCTCGGTCTTCGTCCCAACAGTCTTCAAAGGTTCGAGGTCCTTAGTCGAAATACTCTGGGCGAGGTCACTCTCACTGCCCTCAACACCCATGCCGAATCATTAAGAGTATTGCATCTTAGGAGTCTACTACAACCCACCTTTAGAAGTCTCCATCTCCTCTCCAAATGTACTGCCCTGGAAAGCCTCTCCATCGAAAGGGAAGTCACGGATAGAAGCGGTCTCGATGCCTTCAGTCAAGAAGAATTAGCACAAGTCGCTAAGTGGATCAGCAGTTGTAAAGGATTGAAAGAACTGAGTCTGAGTCATCTTGGAGATTCTCTACCAATCCTGAACCAAGTATTACAAGCTCCTGAGATTTGTTTAGAACGATTGCTCATCCAAGACTATCAGTCGGCTTCTAAAGAGATTTCAAGTGCAACATGGAATGCTCTTGGTCGACAAGACCGACTGGAGCTGCTTACAATTGCTTCACAAGATAGCTCTCCTGACGGCCTCGTGCTATCTCAACACCCCGAGCTTTTGGATTCAATTTGCCGCTTATCTAAGCTGGTTAGCTTGAACCTAATGCAAGCCTGTGTGTCCTGCACCGATATTTCCCGCATCGCCACAGCCCTTTCCAGTTTAGAAGAATTTAGCTTCGGAGGTGAATGGATCGACGAAGAAGTTCTTGAACACCTGAGCAGACTACCTAGATTGGTGTTACTCTCAATAAACGCCGTAACCAGCTTCACATTGGGCCATCTCAAGGGCTTTGCGCAACGGTTGGATCAGGTTACTAATCGCGGTATAAAAGTTGACCTACTCAGTCAATCATACATGGTGAAGTTCCCCGAGGAAGAAGAGAGGATATTGAATCAGTATTTCGCCGATAGTCTGAACGGACGTGTTGCAATCAGCTATATAGATGACCCTGACGAGCTTCATGAAGCTGACTTTTCTTCCCCTAGTCCGTAGAAATAGCACTCATGAGTAGTATGTTTATTGACTTGACGTTGAACCCGAATGGAATGATTATTTGAACTATCACATCAGTGAAGCAGGATCCCGTCAACCACGTAATGTCAGTACGCCTCCATAAATAAAATCGATTAGAACTGGTGCATTCACTATAATAGCCAACCAACCATTAAGGACTTAGTCTCTCTACAGACGTATTATGGCTCCTTTTCCTTGACTTCGTGCTCAGTTCCCAGGATCACTGTCAGCGGATTGGCTTCTCTAAAGTATTGGGTCATCGATAGGTCACTACTGGATCAAAGTGTAGGCGTCAGTGCCACGGGACTAGAACTACAGCACCATTAAAAGCAGAGTATGATATGCGTAACATGATAGACGGCGAGCAGACCTACCAGTTCACCCGCTCAAGAACATTCTCAATAGGTCTCTTACTATCAGCATGACCCTATAGAGTCTAATCCCACTACAGCTTCGGGGTTATACGAGTAACAGAAGTAATCCACGGAGGCAATTCCTAATTAGGCAAATTATGCCCCTGAAACATGTTATGCTTGAGGGAAAGAGACTCCAGCGTACTAACCTCCTTGTCGAGATGAGAAGTTCGGCTCGGTCATCGTGGCTCGAAATGGCATCGATCTGGGCGCTGGAAATGCTGACGCACTGTAATGCTAGAGATTGAATTAGCTGCGACTCTAGGCATACCAGAAAACAGAAGAGTACTTATGTGGTAATACAGCCGTCTCCGCGAGTGAGATTGTATTTTCTAATTGCAAAGCGTATGCTCCTCATCGTGGTCAGTACTTCATGCCTCGACGCAGTCAAAAAGGTAAGGATTTGACCCTCCATGTGAAAGCAGTTCATAGATGGAACGCGTCAAGGATAGAGCGAGACACGACTTCGTTGACAGAGGATCAGAATAGCCCATATTATTATAGACAACGGATGTCGTCGGGGGCTTTGCTCATACACAACAATATAAGGTTTTTAAGCAGCACCAACGAAACCACGAGAGCCGCCGTACTACTACAACTAGTCATCAAAGACCCTCATACCGAGCGTTTAGAATTGAAGGATTAGTAATGAGAGGTCTGCCGGCCCATTATGGTGGTACAGCAGTCCTATGGCTCTCCATTCTCCCACCATCCTTAGCGTTCCAGTCGTCAACAAATTGAGATCTCATGTTTTGGCAGACCGCCTTACTATCTCGAGAAATAGGTATTGTGTTGAGATTCTGTGTATTCTCCTACTTTCTACTCCTTGAGCGAGCTACATAGTAAATTTGGGTTTTGATCTCGTAGGCTAGGCTATTCGACATGCTCTACGCTGTTAGAGCATTTTTCGAGCCTTATGACTTCGCGAAGACGGTTTGCCACCTCTGAAAGGCTGTTTCGGTTTGCGGCTTTAAGAGACTCCTCGTCAGGCATCTTATTACCCGTAGGCACCCATTCTAGCTGCCCGCCTAAGAGATTCTTTATTAAGTTTAAGTTTAAATCACCTCTAGCTGCCGCTATTCGGGTGCCGAGTTAAAAGACTCCTTGCCAGGCTTAACTCCAACCTCTAATAGACGGTTTCCTAACTCTATGTTTAGCTTTCCCCCTTTAGCTGCCCGTCAAGAGATTTTTGGTTGGGCTTAGCCACAGCTTTAAGAAGATGGTTTACTACCCTTATTCCTGCTGCGGCCCAGGTAAGAGACTGCTTATCAGGCTTAACCCCAACTTCCAGAAGACGGTCTACTACCTTTAGGTGCCCTCCTGCGGCTGCCGAACTCTTTGTCAGGCTTAATTCCATGTTCTAGAAGATAGTCTACTACCCCTAGGTGTCCCTCTGCGGCTGCCCGGTTGGGCGTAGCCCCGGCTTCTAGAAGACAGTTCACCGCGTTTAAATCGCCTCTCTCCTGCTATCATTTGAAGGGCCGTATTTCTCCCGATATCATCGAACTTATCATCAATTTTGATACGGCCACCAAGAAGTAGTTTTATGACTTGGATAGGCCCATTTCTTGCTGCTGCGCACATTATTTGTCCGTAGCAACCGCTCCTTGCATCGACCGGCAATTTATCAAACACCGTCTTGACGCTAGATTCAAAGCCATCGCCAGTCTGGTTCTCTTTTGTGGCCGTTTCAACGAGCATATTTGCTATTGACCAGTACCTCTGATCGACTGCTAGGTGCAGGGCCGTGTTGCCGTTCTGGTCCAATAGATAATGTGCAGCTCCGCTCTCTAATAGGAGCGCAACTATTTCATCATGTCCTCTCAGGGCTGCTCTGGATAACGCAGTTTGCTCAGAATGGTCTTTCAGATCGGCGTTAGCCCCCTTTTCACCAAGTAGCAGCTTTGCGACGTGTGGATGGTTGTTCTCCGCCGCCCAATGTAGTGCTGTTCTTCCGAATCCATCTTGATTGACGCCTGTTGCATCGACCAAGGTTTTTACAATCTCTTCGTGGCCGTGCTCTGCTGCAACGCGACTCTTCCGTAGTTGTCCACGGTAGTAACAGTATCCTCGTTTTGCAATTCTTCCACTAATGTTTTATCCCCCTCCTGGGCTGCCCAGTGCAGAGCTGATATGCCAGTGCTATCGCTCTCGAGGATATCGTGTCCGCTCAGTAAGTTTCTTACCTTGCCGATCATGTTTCTGGTTATCTTCTGTGTTGGCACCATTTTGTCTTCAGTTTGCCATAAAAGTTTTCTATGTACTGAGTTGCTAGATATGTCGCATTAATGAAGCATTCAAGGTGGAAAAGAGGAGCATGGATGGCACAGCATAGGTAGGTGGCGGTGAAATAAACATGTGACATGGTAATAGTGACAGCCTGATTTATGGTATGCCTTTTTGGCCCCCAATATGCATGTATTGGTCGACGCCACGAAATTTGTCTGCTCTAAGCCGATAATAGGAAGGCCCATTTCGTGACAGCCGCTTCAGCCAAATGACAATAAATTTCCATATCTTACTATTATTGTGTTGTTCTTATCTTTGGATTTATTTCTCGCCATGGCTATAGAGGCTGCAGTTGGGTGGCAAACAGATCCGAGTCGCCGCGGTACGCTCACAATCATTGAGAACTGTCTCTTTACCATATTTGCCTGCACATGGAGCATACAGCATCCCAACATCCCGAGGCTGGGCGAGGCTCCATGGCGAATCTTTTTACGGCAGTGCAAGCGGACGGTATTTACTCTGTTCTTCCCAGAATTCATCATGGCACATGCTATTCTGGAGTTTGTGATGGTTGTGAGGGACATAAGGTCGTCTCGATAACCTACCTTGGGTTTTTCGATGCTTCAGCCAGACAGCTACTAGATTTGAGGATGCGGAGACTGGTGACGTAAAATCAGCACCACTTCTAAATGATGCAGAACAGCAAGAGATTAAGTGGACTCTCACTCACTGCTACTTTGCAAACATGGGGGGATTCTACGTACGTGATGATGCTGGGCCATCTTCTCCGGTCAAGGTCCACCTGTTGACCACCAGTCGTTTCATCAAATACTGGCATTGCATCAATGTACCTAATCTCTCTAAAGACGACCAAGATAAAAGCAAAACAGACCACTTCACCAAGTTTATTGCGGTATTTCAAATTGCACAATTGTTATTATCTCTCATAGTGCGAGGAGTTCGACATTTGGCTGTTTCCCAACTCGAAACACTGACTCTAGCGTTTGCTATCTGTGGGGTTCTGACCTACGGATGCTCCTGGTACAAGCCACAGAAAGTCGAAAGACCGATCCAAGTCTCCAACCTGAAAAGGGGTTACCCCCCAAAATACATCAACGTAATTTCGACAGTCTGTGGCAGGTTCTGAGTAGCTCGAAGGTCACAAACGAGACCCGACACTTGGAACGAGTTCCTAACTACAATATACCAAGAACTAAACAATACGAGACGCATTACGCTCTTACGTATTAACAGTATTAACGACAGCGTTCGGGAGTATTCATGCAATAGCTTGGAATTTCGAGTTCCCTACTTTTACAGAACAGATACTCTGGAGAATTGCTACTCTGATATCTACTGCTGTACCCCCTTTAGCCCTCATCGCCATCCCCCTCGCCCAGATCCTCGAGCCATGGGGTGACACCTGCAACTTTAGGTATGCATGCTTGGATGCTATAAAGGAGTATTCCTGGCATGTCAGCGATAACCGACCGGTCTAAGAAGCCAGAAGACTCTACAGGAACTGTGCGAAAATACAGAAGAGGGCCTGCACATGCACTTCAGAGGCATATTGGGAGAAGGTGATGATTATGATTTTCTTGGAGCGAAGATCCTCAAATACATCCAGCAGGATGAAAGAATCAAGAGCTGCCTTCCAAAGGACTTTCTTCCCAAGTTTACTCAACTTGTGGAGACCCTAGGAGGCTCCGGCTCTAAACGGCTTTGGGAGGCAGCTCGAACAGATACTTACCCCTGGCGAAGCCTGCTAAGCCCGTTAGTTAACGACGGGATAATTTACGTGACAGGTGTCGTGTATTGTCTTGCACGTCTAACTATAGTTGGGATATCATTTTCAAGTCTCAGATGGATGCCGGATTCTGTATACACCACTTCCTGGACGACTTATATCCCGAGTGTGCAATAAGATTGGGCCACAGCCTGAACCGTTATTCATACCGCTGTCATAACGGCTCTGCCACAAGTAAGAAACCCTCACAAGCCCGTTGTTGGTGTTTGGTCCTGAATAGGGAAGGGGGGCCAGTGAACAACAGCGGAAGAATGACTCAACAGGATGAAGGGCTCGAAACAACGAGTGATACATAGAGAAAGTCAATTGGATATTATAATAACGATGGAATCTTCTGGAAAGGGTCAAATGCATTTGAGCGTTGGCCCAAGTTGGAGCGAAGTATTCAGGTGCGACGGTAATAGTCTTGATAGTAGCCATTTGCTAGTCCTGACACGAAGCTCAGGGTGTGCTTAACTTTGCTTCTTTCGCTAGCTATAAATAACCATTATTTAACCTTTTCTTTAGTTGAGATGAATTCAATCTGGGTGCCCAAGATAAAAATTCCAAAACTTAGCGGCCGATAGATCGAGACAAGGGTATCTTCGTTTATTACGATACTTAATAGACTAGTTCAATCCTCAGCCATAAAGATTGTAGGTAATCAACACAGATGTCGGCGCTAGATACTAGCTAGCTCTTGACAGATATGGGTATGATACGAGCGTGAGAAAACTGGATGCGGCGCGACGCCTATATATTTATCTTTACGCTTCTAAGCCAAATTCAAAACCTTTCAACCCAGACCCAGGATCACACAAATCCAGGCAACCCGGCCACGCGGCGAAATTCCATCGCTTCATGCGCAATCCAATGGTCACCACGCGCCTCACCATATTCTCCAACAACATTAAGAGCCGCCTCACCTCCACGGGTAGTCGAGGCCGAGCCCATCTTCTCATTAAGCTCCTTCGTGACGGCATCGACGTCGACGCCTAGGTAATTCCTCAAGAACTTTCCGACGTCGGTATTCTCAACGTTTCCCCGGATGGCGTCGGCGCCAGGGCCGCCGGAGCTGTAGATGTTGACGTCGACGGCCGAGTGGCCGTGCGTGCTCCACCCGATCTGGGCACGGCGCGAGATCATCTCTGCGAACGTGGGCTGCGCGAGCTCTGGATGCAGCAACAGTTCCGTCAGCTCGTCATCCGTCGCGTCCGTGATCCCTAGACCCGGGATCACGAGCTCTTCGTTGATGTACTTCTTCTCCTCCGAGACCAGTTCCTGGAACTCGGAGATTGTTATCTCGGTCTCGGCGGGTATGGACTTGGCGTTGTGCTCCCATAGGAGACGCGCTAGGTGCTCCGACGACGCCGTCGCGTTGGCTAACACTTGGGGATACCATAGGTATTGTGGGTAGTCTGCGTTAGTCTCTAGGAGACTGTTAGTGTGTTGCTGGTACTAGTAAATGTGAAATCGTATCTTACGTCGTGCGACGGCTAAGCCTCCGGTCTCGTGGTCGCTAGTGGCAACTAGAACGCCGTCGGCCTTGCTCTCTTCTAGAAAATCGAGCACGGCCTTGAAAGTCTTGTCATATTCGAGCACTTCCCTGACTTGTGCCGAGGGGTCATTGCCGTGTCCAGCATGGTCGATTCTACTGCCTTCGATCATTATGAAGAAACCCTTATCGCTCTTCTCTGTTGCTTTCTCGAGCGCTCGCAGAGCCGTCTTAGCCATCTCACTTAGGCTCGGATATTGGTCGTTCATGTTGCGACGATCAAGCTCGAAGGGTATGTCGGTCGGGGCAAATAGGCCCAACATGGGCAATGGCACTTCTTTCTTGCCTTCCCAAAATTCGTCAAAAGCGGGTCTATCGCCGATGTAGTTCCAACCGTATTCTTTCTGCGCCAACTCGATGGCGTCTATATCGTCCTGGCGACAACCGCCGTCGGTAGTATTGGGTATGAAGTGACAGCGACCGCCCCCGAACATCAAGTCCACGACACGATCGAGCGGTCCTTGGCCAATCTCCTGCAGAGCTATCTCGTCTTGCTGGAGACGGTAGTTGACGTGGCTAGCAAAGCAAGCAGGTGTGGCGTCCGTGATGTCGGTCGTGACGACCAAACCCGTCATATACCCGGCCTTCTTGGCTGCCTCCAATACGGTTCCACAAGGAGTATAACCGGGGAGCATGGAGATGGCGCCGTTGTAGCTCTTCTGGGCGCAGCTGAAGGCCGTGGCGCCGGCAGCGCTATCGGTGACGAGCGATGAGCTGCTCCGTGTGCGGCTACTGCCCCAGAAGTGCTTATCTAGAGTCAGGGTGTCGCCGTACTCGAGGCCCTCCGTGTATTGCCTGAAGCTTCGGGTCAGGGAGAGAGAAGCCGGGCCCATGCCGTCGGAGACCATGAATATGAGGTTGCGCTTCCCGGCGGGCTTGTCGAAGTCGGTTTGGTGTTTGTGGGAAACCCAGACGGCAAGGACCAGCACACCAGCTGTCGCGAGCAGTGCCCAGACAAACAAAAGGGCTTCCCGCAACCTCGACGGCCATGACCGGCCAGACTGGGTTGCACGAGACTGGCCGCGGAGCGCGTCATCGGAGTCTCGGTCGGAAGACGAATCGTGACGGTGGTCCGCGAGGAGAGGCGTCGTCGTGCTAGCCTGGGGGTTGGTCTCGTAGTTAGTCAACCTTATATATAATAGACAGCTAGAGACACACTCACCATCTGGAGAGAAGCTCATTAGACTAGGTATAGAGAGAGAGAATAGACGGCGGAACCAAAAGGAGAACGGAGCTCGGCCTAGGAGGATGTGTATTCCCGGTCTTTCATTGAAACTCTAAATATCTTGGGTATTTAAGTATGATAAAGTGCAATTCGTGTAGTCTAGTCTAGAAAGCCAGAGAGTTTGGCTCATTTGACTGAATTGAGTATTGAGTTGAGGCTGGCTGGAAGTACTTATATCTACGTATATCCATCTAGGTATCTATCTAGTAACACATGGTAAGCCTAGCTCGAATAGTTCGGGTAGTCTAACACACGAAGAGCATGGCCACATGACGCAACTTGCACCCTTTCGGGTAAGGATTGCAGCGCGAACAGGGATAACTCATCAGCTGCTGAACGCCGACAGGGGGTTCCACAATTAAATTACATAACCAATGTGATGTACCTTAGGTACCAGTGACGCTAACCATGCAATTCACGACGAGATCTTGTTAGCCGACATACAATTTGAGCTGGGTCCAGGTAGGTTGTATCCAAGAAACTTCTATTGGAAAGCATTGTCTATCTAGGTAGTCTGTGGTCTGTGGTGCCCTTCTAATAAAAATAACTTGTAAGGGTAGGTATATGGGGTATCTACATATCATCATCGTCTCATTTCTTTGAAACCGGGTATTAAGTAGAACAAGACTGACTGCTTAAACACAGGGAGTCCCTTCTAACTGGTCAACCCCCCCAGGAAGGCTCCTAGGAATCCTTAGGGTATCGTGGCCGCTCCCGTTTTCTCGCGCTATCTATCCTTTCCTTCTTTCTCTTGCGAATGCTGAGAATGCGCCTACGTTGGAAAAACGTCACAAAGGATTCGTAGATGATATCACGCATCAAGATCACAATTACGACTGTGACAACAGGGGTGGCGATTTCCCAGCTGGATAACTCGAGTCAGCTCACATCACGTGGGGTTGCCGAAAGTTATTACACTCACAAGTACGTGCTGTCATTGTTATCTGCCTCTGGAAAGGTACCGAAGTTCTGCCCAAAGTAGCCGGTGATGAATGTTAACGGAAGGAAGATGATTGTGGCGATCGTCAGTTGTTTCATCTAGAACACTCGGAGTCAGTTATCGCCATTCAGAGTGAGGGATTCGGAAGTATCTGGGCACTATCTTGGCCCCCCTAGAAAGATATTTTGTGCTGTAAGAGCTGCCAAAACAACAAGAAAACGGGTTTCAATGTTTCTTACGCTCTCGTTCTGATACGTCGCAATCGTGTTGAAAATCAAATCTATCATGTGGTTCGCAGACTCCTTGATTTGTGTCAAATTCTCCGTGATAAGAATACAGTGATCGTACTAAAGAATTGAAGGGTCAGCTCCATCAAGAAATCGACACGGTCAATTAGGAGACTATAACTCACCACATCGCCCAGGTAGGTGTACGTCACTGGCGTGATGATTACACCTCCTAGAGGGTTCTGTAGCTCCCTAGACACTGCCTCTTGGCTCAACTTGGTCTTGTGATCACGCAAGGAGCTAATCAAGGCTTGGATGGGGTTGACAAAACTGAACAACTTGTTGATTTCGGAGATGATGATGTATAAGCTTTTAGTGTGCTTCACTTCAGGGTGTGTTAACACGTCCAGCTCTAGGTCACCCACGATGTCGGCATAGCAAGCGGTGACTGGAATGGCCATGTCGATGATTGCATCAATAATAGCTTGAGCAACCATTGAAGCATCACAGGATTTGCGCAAGATTGTCGTCGGGCTTGATAACCGGGCAAGGATAGGTTCCTCGACATTGTCAGCCGACTGCTCGAAGAAAGCAATCACTGTATTGTCCGATGTAATGAACATGGCTACCTGCTCGGCCGAGACAGCTAAACCCCTGGTCGTGAGAGCCGAATGTTTCTCCATATACTCTGTCCGTGCTGCATTAGGAGCTGCGTGGTAACGTTGTAGAGTACGAAGCGCGTCGGGATCAAAGAGATCGGACAGTCCTGTAGGCGTGTGGTTGGAGTTGTGGCTTTGTGTGCTCGATCCTATTCCTTTCTCCATCACACTTGCAGCCGTCGGGTGTTGTGGCTTCTTTCTAGATATCCATCTTCCAAGCCTTCTCCCAAGATTTCGTATCATGTTCTTGTCGGCTACTTCATCTGCGTCCCCCTCGTCACTATCGCTATCGTCATCTAACAAGCGCACTAACTTCAGACATGTTAGGATAAGGAACGCGTGCCCAGAGTACCTAAATACAAATGGGTCAGCTGCTGCATTACGAAAGAAAATCCACACATGCACGTCGACATTCATTGCACTGAGGGGCCAATAGAGCAGCAGAGGGGTTGGATCGAGCTGAGAGAAGCTTTTCGAACTCACCAATCGACCTTCGTTCGATTTCGCGTATTCATGATATCTTCAATAGCAAGCCTATGCAGATCTTTGTACTCGCCGAGGGCCTGGATGACATCCCAAGAGAGGCCATTTACGTTGATCCATCTGCACTTGACCCATGAAGGTTGCGGCTGTTTGACGAAGTCGATCAGCCCCCTGTTGTCCAACTCGTAAATCTTTAGGTCTTCTTGCGAGAAATCCACAACAGTAATTTGGCATTCCGCGTGAAGATCTGGCGTGATCTCTTGTCCACCGTCTGGTTTCTTAGGGTCGATGCCGGGTTCCGCGCCCGGGCGCCAACCCGGCCGACTCTCGAAGTCCTCGAACTCAGCCAGGGTTCTGAAGGTGTTAGCTCGCGTGCTGCGTCGTCTTAATGCGCCGGCAGCCGACAACGGCGACAGCGGGGGCGCGGATTTGGGGGTGAGAACGAGGTCGGTGTTCAAATTATATTGCTCTCGGTGATGGTCTTGGGAATTCTCAGTTGCGACCATAGGAGCGCTCGAGGTCGAGGAAATATCAGGCTTGACGTGGGTATCCGCAGCATTAAGGGTGGGAACGGGAGGGAAACTTTTGGTCGACGCAGAGTCGGAGGTTGAGCTACGAGACGAGCTTTGCGCCATGGTGGGTGATGTAGGTGTTTACGTGTCAGGGGCTTAAATCGCGATCAAAATGACACAAAGCGGAAGCGATTGGGTAGTCGATGGCCCTGCACTCGATTAAACGCTGATTTGACGGCCTGGGAGAGGAAGGTTTGGCTATGCGCCGTTGTCATTCAGTCAATCAACATCGGATCGTAAAGCTCGTGACAGCTTATCGCGGAGTGTTGTGAGGCTACACTCAAAGAAGTGGTGGAACTCTGATTTATTAAGCAGAAATCCCATCCTGGTTAATGGAGCTCGCACACACCAGACTTGAAATGAGAACTAATTAGCAGTGTAAAGCCAACGCTGTGAAGAATATGTATACGGAGGAGAACGTGGTGGAGAGAGATTTCCAGTTCAATTGGCATCATTGCAATTCGCCAGTGAGCATAGTGTAGCAGGGGGACTACCTACCTAAATAGACCTAGGCCCTCACAAGCTAACTAGGTAGTATCTTGCATGTGTAACTGCTTTGTGAGTACCAGCTTTAAATGACGTACATACAGCAAAAGACTTACCCTCGTCTCAATACTTTATAAAGCGAAAATCAGGTAGGTCGAGAATAACATGAAGTATAGCTATATTTATGAGTTTTCGACTATAGAAAAATGAAGTGTTTTTTTCCTACAAAATTGAGATGAAGACGGTGATTTTGACTATACAAACCCATCTACAACGAATGACGTATGACTACTTACCTTTAAGTAAGTACCTACCTGTACCTACAACCATCGTCGTTTGAACGAGAACTGACTTGATATAGTGATTGATTGATACCGTAGGTACTTAGGTACCTCTTACATATTAAGACTACAAAACTTGGGGAAATGAGTACCTACGAAGCCCGGCGACTCGAGAATATCAAGCGGAATGAGAGTCTTGTGAAAGACCTTGGCCTGCAGGGTGAATTAGTCTCACAACCCAAAAGCCTACCTTCTCACCGGGTCGCGTCAAGAGAGCCGGTATCAAAACGCCGGAAGCTGCATAACTCTCAGCCAATTCGCACATCGGCACGTATCGCGAATGCATCCAGTAGGCCAAGCTACACAGAAGATAAGGAGCTACCTTTGATCGGACGTCAGCCACGCCGTAGAACATCGCCGACACAGCAGCGCGCAACAGAAGCAACAGCACAAAACGCACCATCATCCCCAGACTCAAAGCCACGTCCTAATCAAGAGCTGGAGGCTTTGAAAGCGGGCTGGTCGTCATGGACGCCCTCAGCACCACCGCCCACACGCGACGATGAAGGCAATTATCACTTCGAGTCACACCCCCTGTTTACGCCCAACAAGTCTCCCGAGGCCATAATCCGCGAAGGCAGCTTTGGCGGCTCCTACTGGCGACGCCTTTACTCCCGACATCTGCACACCACCGTCTCTGATGATTGGAGGGAACTGCCTGGATCCTGGACAGACGGGCTGTCCGTGGAGCGCTATCTCACTTCAGATACCTACGACCCAGAGGTTAACAAATACGGCGTGGCGTGCGGCCAGAGCATTGAAGAATGGGAGGCCGCCGGCTGGATCGCCCACGAATACGATGTACGCGGCTGGTTTCAGTGGTATTGCCGTTTCTGGCTGGGCAGACGATGTGGAGACGACGAGCGTCAGATAAGTAGGTGGAGGAAGTGTGTCGGCGAGACTGGTAGATGGCGAAGAACACGTATGTTATTTCCACCCTGTCAATCATTTCCGAGCTTCTTATGCGCGTGTACAAGCTGGTGTGTTGCGTGTTATCAGTAAAAACGTTCGCATTAGCTTAAAGTCTCTTGATAAGCACGGTGGTAGTTTGAAACTGATTGCAAAGATCTACAGTACTCAAGAAGTACGTTCAGAACGGCATCCGGACAGTTACAGATGAAGATGACGAGGTTGACGAAAAGAGGGACGTCAGCCCGGTCGTGCACCAGGTTAGTCGTCGTCCCTTGAACACACCCAGGCAGGAACTGCTAGCTAATCCCTCACATTATAGACATGCCATCATTGGGCATGGGAAGTGAGGCAAGAAGTACTGGATCGATTCTGGAGCAACGGGACCTAAATATGGGTTATCGTCTCGTCGAAACACCAGTATGGATACTTGTAAGATTAAAGCCTAGACATTAAAGGGAGGTCGAGACTCGGATCTTCAGTGGGATCCGGGTCTACGCCCTGGCATACATAATTACACGTTTCTTTGTTTTTTTCTTAACTACGCCTCGTACCCATAGTCCAAGAAGCTGCTCACCGGCCACCCATTCATGACGTTGAACTCGTCAAGGAAAGTTGTGCCATGGAGGACATCGTACCTCACCATCGGCCCACAATCAATAGTGGTCTCATTATTGCACTGCACCTGCTCGTCGGGACCATTCAATAATCCAGCAATGCGCTGTGCGACATCGCGGCCCTCGTACCAAGCACCCTGCAAGAAGCCGAAATACTGCGCCGAGGTGCCCTCGCCGGCGAACCACAATCTATCGACATTGGCTCGCAGGTTCTGGTGCTTTTCGAGTGTCATGCCGACGGGCCAGTTGCTGTACGAGCCGAATGCCCACTCCTCCGTGCTCCACCGTGGATACTTGAAGTCGACGGGCTCCGGGATGTCCTTCTCCGGGAACATGGCCCTCAGCACCTCGAGACACTCAGCCCTGGTCACCTCGTCGGGCTGCTCCTCGATACGGTACGACTGGGGCCCCACCACCGTCACAAAGATGATGTTCGAGCCCTCGTGGAAACCGGGCCCGCTCAGAGACTGCCAGACGGGATAGTAGCCGCGGGTGTTCGCGTCAGCGTAGAGAAAGTACTGCGTTTCCGGGTCCCAGAACGTCTCGTTGAACTGAAAGAATACCTTGGTGTACGTCCCCATCTGGTACTCCTCGATCGCTTCTCGCTTCCAGCGGGGAAGCTGCGGCTCGAATTCTACGATGTCATTTTGCAAGACACCTATTGAGAAGGTCACAATAGCATCTATGATATAATCAGTAACGATCTCAGTGATGAAATAAAAACGGACGGATTCGCGTACGTTCAGCCTCAATACAGCCACCATCATCAAAGGTAACATTGACGCCCTGAGGGCCATACGCAATGGATTTCACCATTGTGTTGAGCATAAGGCGTGGATCATTCTCCTTGAGGAACTCGTTCATCTCGCCGATGATGAACGCATTGAAGCCCCTCTGGTCGATGACGAAGTTGTTCTCGTCGCTCCATTGGTAGAAGGTCAGGTTATAGCCAGTGATACCATACAGGAAGCCCGACTGTTCGGGCGGGTAGGCCGTCTCCCAGTCCCAGTACCACCACTCGACCGCTTGTGCGTGCATATCCTTCTTGGGCTTCCAACCCGCAAGACTGAACGCCGCGCGCATGCTAGTGTCCTGCAAGTTCTCCGTCAGCACGTAGCCGGCATCCTGCTCAGCAATCGAGTACGCGACATCCATGTCGTTGAAGAGCGTGCCAAAGTCAGCGGCGCCATTCTCATCGTAGGTTTTGATGGAGCTGTAATTAGAATAGGTATTCTCCAATCCATACTTCTTCGCCAGCGTCCAGATGGGGTTCTCGGGGCCGCCCTCTGTTCCGAGGCCCTGCACCCAGTTCGCGCCGAGCTCTACTGTGTAAGGCGTGCCGTCGGGTTTCTTTCCGAACTCCGTGTGCTTCACCCTCCCGCCGACGTAGTCGTTGCGATCCACAATGATAAAGTCTGTCACCGACGCGTTGACCAGCGCCTGTGCCGCCGTGATGCCAGCCACTCCAGCGCCCAGGATGGCAACTTTTGTCTTCCGACATTCATCGGCGCGGGGCGCCTTCTCGGCAACCGGAATAGCGGCCGCGTGATAACTACTCAGGGCGTAGTACGCCGCGATGAGGTGCTGGAGTGAGGGTTTCATTTTGGAGGTTTCCTTGCCGTTCGGACTGGGTACTCTGCCGCGTCTGTCAGTTTGTCGAAATCCCGCGTCATCAGAAGACACGAGATAAACCTTGACCCACTATAGATATATATATTCCACGAATAGTCAGGCAATGGGTGATCGTTTCTATGACCCTGGCCTCGTCAAGCCCTGTCAGAAGCGGGCATATCCGAGCAGCGCTGGGGTGCTAATGCAGTAGTTAGTCACGGCCCCGGTCTGACCAAGTCAGACTACAGACGTTACTGCATGATGATCAATCAACCCAGACATAGGCACGCGACGGCTCGCCTGAGACGAGTTCTGGGCTGCTCAACCCTTTTGTCGAGATAGGTTGCATGGCTTGCACGATCAGAGACATTAGGCTAGCCGAATTCATATGAGACTAGGCTAAACCTAGATCAAGTAGTCTCAAGGAATCTGAGGTCCCTATAAGTAGTTATTGACATTAGAGTTTCAGATTTGGTTACCCCAGCCACTTTATTCTTTCCATAAATGTCGAATGCCGCTGTGTTAGTTAGCGGAGAATACAGTTGCTCGCGTCAAAATTACTGCGTGTACAAGATGACGGCACAGTACGGCAACTGGTAATTAGAGGAACATCCATGCAGTATTGTTTTAAGACAGGAAGCAAAAAAATAAAATGAAAAGGCTATGTTGACAAGAGTGGGACTTGAACCCACGCGGATTGCTCCATGAGGAAATTGATTGTTAAGGTAACCTTAACCTCACGCCATAACCAACTCGGCCATCTTGCCATAGAGTGATCGGAGGTTAATTTAAATTACTATATGTCACACAACATTTTGACCATGAACAATGTCTCAGTTGTGATATGTTACATACACAGGCATGATAATTGTGACGGGCTGAGTGGCTTTAGTTAACTCCGGGAGCTTTAATAGACTATCATCAACCACGGAGTTGCACTGCTGACGATAGCCATACGCAAGGGGCCATACAAAACTCTATATTATACCAGCTTAATCTCCGTTACGCCCTGTTTATAAACCGTGAGCTATTTATCTAAGAGAAATTCTGGGCAGGATGCGGTATATCCGCTCACAGACAAGTCTGCTTTAGGTGTTATAGGCACAAGTGGTAGAACTCCGGGGACGAGAGCCAGGCCGATCACAACTTTTCTATCCTCCAAGCCACAACGATCTCTGGTATGGGGTAAGTATGATCATCACAATGGGGAATAGTCAGTGTTTGTGACACACTAAAACATCAATCAAAGAGTCGACGAACTCTTTATCTTGTAGAAGCGTGTGAGCTATCTCGGTGACCATTAGTAAAATGATCATTTGGATATAAGACTCCATGATGGGCCTTCATTTGTTATAGTTGTCGGTTTCTGAAACCAGCGCCTTACTGACTTGAAAGCATGAATGCATTCAGCGGCCTTGATTGTGCTCACTCGAACAGAAACCATTACTGCTCGTTTGGCCCAGAAGCCATACTTCTACTGAGCCCAAACGCTCTTTATGCAATGTTTGGGAGTTTGGCCTCTTTGCTCCGTACATAGGACAGCGCACTAAATTCAGAGCGTGAAACTTAACTGAAAGACACCACTTTCAGCAACCCTATAAGAGAGTCTTCGATTTGTGGCGATCTTTTAAGATCAGATTCTAGAGAAGCAACGTAAATGTTAAGATCGTATGCAACGCTGGCAAAGACTGTGAGGAGGTTGCCCGCCGGCTACGTAAACAATAGAGCGTCGAGTACGCAAGCAATTAAGTAAGTCTCATTCCTCAATACAATTGTAAATAGTCCAGGCGACTTATCTACAGATATTCAAAACAGATCAATAGAGCACATAATTATTAATTTTTGGGATGACTGCCATGATAGAGGGAAAATAAGCGGGTGCGAGTGCAGCATTCAGTGTTCAATGTCTGGTCGTTGCCGATCACCCCCGCTGCAGCCTGAACCCCAATTATCATCTTTTGCTGTAAAGAAACTCAGACACGGCTCTTCACAATTAAGTTCTACCCATTATCTCTTTTCCATCCAATTTCAAATCAAGGACAGATTTTTTTGAGCAACTTACACCGTACATACCAATGGCAAGTGGGTTTGAGCTGGCCGGTCTCAATGGGACAATTGATGCTAATTACCATCAACATAACTTCCCGCATAACCACCTTCTGTAACAAGGATTGGCTTGGAACTGTGTCATATTTCATATAATCATCTATGACCGCAAGGGAGCCATACTGGACTGGCTTCCTCTCTTCAGCTCTGGCAGCAACTAGGTCTATATATTGAATTAACCCGCGTAGGTAGCTAGCTTGCCCACCAGGTCCCAGCATAGGAGGAATACTGGGTATACGCATCCACGGCTGGCTGTATTCACTTAAAACAAAAGGGTTTGAATTGATCAAGTACATAGGTAATTGAATTCATCGAAAGACATAGAAAAATTGGCCAGATTCGCGAAGGAATGTGTAGCTATTCCGTACATGTATGTGTGTAAGTGTCCCCTGAAAACTGGAAAATCGGTTCGTTTTTTAAGGTAACCCCCTTTACGAAATATACGAAAAATACGAAAATCTGAGCCCCTTTTATTGGTGGATTCGATCGGAAAGCCACCCGCACCACTTCAATATACAAGAAAGCTACGCTTTCGTCCATCTATTATTATCACCCATTATCGTGTCTGTTTTCGTGATCAGGCAATCAATGGGTAGGTGAATATGTAGACCGCCGCGTTATAGATGATCTAACCCCTGGCATCGGATATACGCATCTTCACTACCTTGGGTTATTCCGTGTGACAGTTGTCGCGAGAACGCCGTGCCTAGGACTTGGGCCAAGAAATGTCAAGGTAGGAGACAAAGTAGGGATTATTTATGGCTGCACTATACCTGTTATCCTAAGTCAAAAGGAAAGAGACAAGAAGAAAAGGGAACGGGACGATGTCGAGGATAGTGTGGACAAGGCAAAGGAAGACTTCGAGTATAGCATAGAGGCTTTGAAGATCTGCATCAAGAGGTTGCACTAAAAGCGGCTGCGTAAACTACAGTCCAAGAGGAATGGCACGAAGCTCAGTGATAAGGAAGAGGAAGTTCGTAAGTGTTTAAGCAAAAAACTTGAAGATGAAGCAGAAGCCCGAAATGCTAGGATGGATGCAGATGCTAAAAGAGCTAGGGAAGCTAAAGGACAAGATATCGAGGAAGAAGAATCGAACATGGCTGAAAGTCAGCTCGAGGCAGACCAGGAAGACCCGTATCTCTACTACGGACTTATCGGCGATAGTTCCGTTCCACGGAAGTTTTAAGAAGATATTGCGGATAGAACTTTTGAATTGAGGTAAAAAAAGTGTTATTTCATAGCTTCTCTCGAGCGGCCTGGCCAATGGTTACAATTCATTCATATGCTATCTTCCCCCTTTAACCTCCTTGACTTACAAACAGGTAAGATTACACCCATCACATATCACACATCACACCTTACATCTCATTCCTTCTTAATGGTGATACTAGATAGTAACTATTCCGCACACAATATAGCATAAAATACCAGATATGTTGCTGTACTCTTCTCTTCTCTTTTCAGATGTACAAAGAAACTTAACGCAGATATGCAGAGATAAATACACAACATCGAGATCCCCTCCCTCGACATATCGCTATCCCTCTTACCCGACTCCGTGAAAAATGGGAACAGGCACAATGCCAGAAACAAATCGCTCGCTACCGCCATCTATGTATGTATGTATGCAACACTATAAACTCATGTCAATCAATCAGTATACATGACATCATCTCCATTATACGTCAACCATGCGCCCACACTTTCCACACAACAACCTCTGCATGCCGCCGACGCGCTTGGCGCGGAAGTTGTGATTTCCACACTTGACACACTCCATCTCCTCGCCGTCTTCGCTAGCCGTGAGTTCCGAGCTGAGCCGGCTGATGATGGACCCCGTGCGGTTCGTCAAGACGCGTTCAGGCGGGGCTAGAAATCCTTCGTTCTCGTCTCGCTCTTCGAGAGGGGAGGGCCAGAGCCGGCTGACGCTAGCACGGCCGCTTCTCCGACGATCCGAGAAGCTGCTGCTCGCGGCAGCTTCCGCGCTCTTTCGTCCGTACGATATCTGTGATGTTGCCTCGTCTGGGTTGGAGCCGCTTGCGGTTCGCTCTGGTCTCGCCAGAGAAGAGTTCGCGCCGCTGTGCCCGTTACTACGGCCCTGGCTCATATTGCGCCATTTGTTGAGGTTCCAGAATGAGTAGCTTGCGCCGACGGAGTCGAGACGCAGATCGTCGGCATCGTCGTCTATGGTGTGGATGGAGAAGCTAGGGGTGGGAGGAATGGATGCCTCTATCTCTCGAGGCGGCTCGCTCGTCCTATTTGAGCGAGTACTTGCAGTTGGGCTTGTGGGATGTGGAATAGGCGATGTCATGTTATTGAGCTGCTTCCGCACTTCTGACGAAGGGTTCGCTCTGGTTGGCGAGATGGGCGTAGGAGTCGTTTTATTCGGTGACGGCGACCGTACGCTGCCAGCAGGTGTCGTCGTAGTAGTGTTGGCAAGTGTCATAGACAATGGTCGGCCAGGGTTACCCTCAACTCCATGACGCCAAGTGTTGATTCTATCTGAATTGATTTGAACAGGCTGCGAGAGCGAACCACGCCGAGAATGCGGATCTCGGCTGCTCACACTAGTTCCAGTCACGATACTGCCGGCTCGAGCAAGAAGCAACCTGTCCCGACCAAGCTTTCTCGAGAACGTTGAGTTAGTTTCCCAATTGTCATACCGTCGTTTAGCAAAAGCGCAGTCTTGCCGGAACACCTTAATAAGGCCAGAGTTGTCTGCCGTCACAATGATTTGGCCGTCAAGGTGAGCAGAACGAGAAATAAAGGCAGGGGACTCTTCAGGTTTCCTGATCTTGTCAGAATACTCTGATTGAGCGTCGTATGCCCCTAAGTTGACTGTCGACTCTTCCTTACTTCGCAACGTGACTGGAGGGGGATTACAGAGAGCAAAAATGGGGTCTTGAGAGGCTTGAAGAAGCCGGCGGGTAGCCGTCGGTGCAAAGATGGCCGTTGTCACAACATCGGAATGAGCTTCAAAATATTCAGCGGGCCGTTTTTCTCTACTATCCGACTCGACTATCGCCCTTGACCATATGAAAGCTTTCCGATCCTCGCTGCCACAGATGACGAATGTTCCATCGTCACTAAAGCTTGCTCGAATCTGGTTGCACGCATTCTCGTGGCCTTTGAGTTTCGCCTCGAGGGTTTTGTTTGCCAAGTTATAGATTCGGATACGTGAATCATTCGAGGTGACTAACAATTTGGCTTGACTATCCGCATTGTTTGATGAATAGTTAATCGTCTGGATACCCGTGATCTTGCTCCCTTTAGCATTCTTGCCTCGCGAGGACCGCACGTGTAATTGACTGAGCGGCTTCAGCCCCTCCGTCTCGTAAAACATGCAGAAACCATGGAAGGTCCCAGCAATTGCTGTCTTGCCATCCGGAGAGAATCCTACGGCCGTAATAATGTCGGATAACTGGCTGGAGTATGCGACGGCCTTGTCAGGTATGCTCCACAGCCGTAAGCTAGAGTCAAGCGACCCCGCGAGGAAGAAGCGGTCATCTCGGGGGTGAAAGGCAATGGAGGCGACAAAGTCCTTGTGCTTGAATGTACATAAACACTCTCGCCGGCTCATGTGCCATAACCTGACAGTCTTATCCATTGATGAAGAGAGAAGGAAGTTGTTCTTGCTCCAGCTTAAATCTAGAATATCACCCTCATGTCCCTTAAATTCACGAGCTGGTTGCGGGTGAAAAACGGGCGCACTGAGGCGCTCTTCTTTCTCCGTGTCAGCGTTCTCTTCGTCATCGTAGGCTTTGCGATCCTCTTCCGTAGCGATCACAGCCCAGACCCGCAGGACGCGATCTCGACCACCAGTTGCGAGATATCTACCATCTTGGCTGAATTCAACAGCCCATATGGGTCCACCCGAGGTAGAATCGGCTTTAGCCTCTTGCCCAGAGCGAAGGTTCCCATCTACTAATACGGGCTGCCCGGTAGGCGGCGAGGAACGCGCTCCTCCCAGTTCCTGGGCCAGAAAAATACGGTCGAACTCCCGAGATTTCTTATGCTGGGTGCGGACTCGAATATAGCGCGGTGGCTGTTTATGATGGGGGATATAGAGGGCGGAAGAGAACGCGACAGCATTAGCACCCTCAGTTCTTTGCTCGCTGATTTCGGATTCGTTATCCAGAATATCATCGTCTTTCTTCTTGCCGCCTATCATGCTCAGTCTACTGAGAAAAGAGACGCCTTTCCTGTAACAAAAAAAAGCAAAGGGACATTAGCAGATAGATTTTCTAGGCTTTGGGAAGCGCATACTTCTTGTCTTTGGCCAAATCAGGCTGGACAGCAGAGAGCTTGTTGGGGACGTCGGGGCCCGCGCGCGATACGGATTCATTGGAAGGGCTCTCTGGTCGTGTAGGATTAAGAAATCGCGAGGTGATTGTGCGTTCGGTGTTGGTCCTCGTGAAGATATGCTAGAGCGATGTTAGGCTCAGGTTGTCGATACAAGACAAAGAAATATCGGTAGTAGTAGTAGCAGTAGCAACGATAGGAGGCCGGTTAATGTGAGACATGGCAGTGGGAGATAGTATTCGACGTACATGCGACAAAGGGTCCACAGAGTCGGAGCGATGGATGGGTGATGCGGTTCGTCCATTGGCGGCTACTCTTTGATCTCGGGCGTCTTCTTTAATAGAGTCTCTCGAATCCGCAGGGTCTTTGATGATTTCCTTTGAAATACGAGAATCGGCATCTTTGCGGGCGGTTTTCGCTCTATCTTTCTTGACTGGGGTTGGCGCCGAAGGTGGGCGCTGAAGAATGTCGGTGCCTAGAACCGGCCGAGGTTTACCCCGTCAGCATACCCGCTCCTTTCTTCGCCGGTCGCTTCGTTTCATAGGGCGACTCGTTTAGAGAGGGGCACGTACCGAGATCCCCAGATGACGAGGTCGTCGACTGCGGTGGGCGGACGGACCCATCTCTGTTGCTCAAGCTGGGCTCGGTCGCGGTGGTTGTGGTGGCAGATGCAGCGTTGGCGCGAGAGCGATTATCGTGAGACGAGCGATGCGCTACCGGCGGCGGCGCAGGATCAGGCGGGGAAGTAGGGCGGTGTCTTGAAATATGGCTGCCTGGGGCGGTCAGAGACGGGATCGACGACATATTCCATTATCCCTCTCGTCGCGAGTGGGCGTTTTCCCCTTCTTTCTTGTCGTTGCTTTTTTTGAACACCAATGTCCGACTCAAAAGTGGGTAGGTACAAGATGCAGGTATTCGCACTCCCGACAAATAATGATATTGAGCAGATATCGTAGAGGACCAGCTGTCCTTCGGCCGTTATCCTGCTCACTGTTGGGGATATTCATCGACATAACATGGCGAAGCAGGTCGATGTCATGGATGTAACGCAGGATAATAACCGATGTTAGACTAACGCTGTATCCTAAAAAAAAACATGCATGCCTTCCTTCCTTCCTTCCTTCTCTTTTGGGCGAAGCACTGACCCGTATGTAGTTCGAGTCTAGACTGAAGATCGAAGGGATAGGTATGACGTAGCGCTTGGGAAATCCACTATTCTCCAGTTACCGTATAATTTGAAAATTAGGACTCCATGATCTCAGGGAAGGTCAATAAAGCGTTTCATCGATCACGTAGAAACTACATGTGAATGCATTATAATGTAATACAAGCTGAAATGTCACGATCGCGAGAACACTATTTACCGGGAAAGGGAGACGAGAGGCGTAGGGCGTCAAGTCGCAAATTAGGTAATATGCTTGACAACATCATATAATCAATTCTTGCTCACCGGCTTCTTCGTGAGCATTGGTATGCTCGTCCTCTTCCTCGTCTAGATCGATCATTGGATATGTGAGGAGTGCGGCGATACCGCCTAACGCGTCCAGCCGCTGTCCGCTTTCGTGGTCGCTACTCAGGATTCTGGCGTCTCCGCCATCCTCTTTTACCTTATCCACCATCGACACGTAACGTTTTCGCGTCGCTATGTCGAGGCTCCGGAACAGTGAGTTATTGATGAGCAACACCCCGCCGCCCCGACCAACCGCGCCCTCCCGGACCGCCCTTTCGACCGGCGCTGTGCCATACCACGCCCGGCCATCATCCTTGCGCAGCTTATCGAAGAAATCATCCATAAATCTCGTCTCCTTAGAGAACTTCATGTCCTTCATTGTGGCCGTGACCTCAGTACTCTTGAGGATCTCGTTGAGGCTGTGCAGGTGACCTGAGCTCGAGTGCACCACCGTCGCTTGCTTGGCCATGGCCAACATCGTCTTGTCGCCCCGGCGCGTTCCCTCGTCGGCAATGTACTTTTTGAAATCGCCGGCCACGAACCCCGGGCTGGCTAATAGTAGCGGGCGGGGATTGGAGAAGTCGATGCTGCGCATCAGCGTAGATAAAGTCTTATCGAAGAAGCGGCGCATGCCTGAGTCCTGGTCTGAGCTGGCCGACCGCTTCTTGGGGATAGCACTCTCGACGCGCTGCTTGAGGACGGTGCGGAACTCGGTAATGAGGCAGATATTGGCAATCCCCTCCTGCATGACAACAGCGGCGACGGCGCCATCCTTGTCCTGCTTGAGGGCGTCGGATAGGGTCTCACGGGCCACCGAATCCCAGCCGTACTTCTTCCAGAGCGTGAAGGGCCGGTTGAGCTCGAGGTCAAGAGTGTGATATTGGCCAATGTTGACGAAGGCATTCTCAACAATGACGGTGCCCGAGACATGCAACTGCGAGGCGGCGGGATCGAAGAAGGTGGAGGTAACGCGGATAGTCAGGTCGGTGTGCACGCGCTCAGAGACGGTGCTGCCCGTCTTGGACTCTGTAGTGACTTTGCGTATGGCATGAGCCTTGATAACATCTTGAGGGCCGATCAGGTTGTTGGCGTGCCACTGTCAGGGAGAGAGTTATTATCAGGACTAGATTGACGAGTCTGGTTTGAGAGGCCCGGGGAGGGTCTCACATGTCGACGAATCTGTTTACCATATCTTCTGGGTCGGTGGGGAGCAGCGTCAAGCTGCCCTCGCCCACCTCCTCCAGGCGCTGTGATGTCTTGGAGCCGACAAGTTGCATGACGACGGTGAAGCTAGTCAAAGCTAGACACCTCTCGGTTCACTATATTGGAGCAAAGGCGAGTGTAATAGCTATACGTATGGTTAGACCGTAAACGAGGAAGAGAGTCTGGGCTCGGGCCTGAGCTCAGGTCTATGCAGCACATGCGTCACGAAGGTTACTCAACTAGCGATGGGTAAGGTGATGATGTGATATTGGAAGAATGCCCCGCACTGAACACTGCCCTACCATAGCTGCGCTTTCTGTCAAAAACAGGTACTCCCCCACTTTCGCCCGTCACATCCACTACACTAAGGTTAGTTAAGAATTCACACCCCCTGTAAAGAGGGGTAGATTTATTACAATTGGTAAAAGACGTCGCTATGATCTAAAGGTCGCCAGAAATCTCTCACATAGTCCATATGTAAAATGGAGATAATTATACCCTTTAAGATTTCTTCTAGCAGAAATTTACCATAAACGGCAATCCACAGGCCAGGGATTTTAGTGCTTTTACCCCACTATCTCAATCTATTTTGTACCTTAGCTCTTCTCTAAGTACCACCACATCTCCAATCTAAATAACACAGTACAGAATCTTTAATCTTTATCTTAAATCTTTAAATAATACAGTATAGAATCTTTCATCTTTATCTTGAATCTCTATGTTCGTAGCAGGAATAAATAAACATGCCTTCCCTTCTTACAATCGCAAGACAGCTTCAAATCGCAAGACAGCTTCAACTTCTTATCGCAGGACAGCAGCGATGTTTGCTTCTCAACGAAACCTTGATATCGCAGCGTTTACACAGCTAAAACGAAAACGAAAACGTAACTCTTCGCGCAATATAAGGTCACAAAAAAAAAAGAATCTCCGTACAACAGCCAAAACCGATATAACCAACATTAGCTAAAACAATTGTGCTTTTTGCGGCATATACAATATTTCTTATTATTGTCGTAGCTGCCCTTCTGTTTACTTTTGCAACCAATGCTTTATCAACGCTGCTGTTATTCATCCAAAGCATGATTTCAATCGCTTTAACGAAGCAGCTGCTAACGTTCTCAATAAAAGCACCCCCAACGAAAGCACCAACGCCCTCCTCGACGAAGGCACTGATGTCCTCGACGAAGGCACTAACATCGATGAAGGCACCAACATCCTTTTTGACGATTTTCGTAACCTTGATGATCCCGATGATCATAGTTATATTGAAGATGGTTTAGATAAAAAGGATATGAATACTGCTGAAAACAAACGGCAGCTTTTCCGCCAGGCTATTTATTTAATTAATAGCAATATATTCAACAAGAAAGATATAGTCAACAAGCAGGATATGATCAACAAAGGTAACAGAGCTAGAAAATCAGTCTCGCTTCTAGACTTATACAACAGGTCATAAACGGACTAAAACTAATCGACAATGGTGTCCCAAGGATCGGCAACAACTCCAGGCTATGAAAAAGAAGGGTTGGTCTAATGACAAGATTGGAAGCGTTCTTAGAAGGAGTGCTGGAGCTATAGCACAACAGTGGGCGAAGGCTAAGGGGCAAGGGCTAATGTAGACCAGAGCTTTATTAGTATACTATTCAGGACCTCTAGTATAGGGCACATATGAACTTTATCTACGTAGGCCAAACCCCAGCTATATACGTACATTAGGTGATCGTCACAACTTTTAATGTTACAAGTAGCAAAGTGGGCAGGTTATATAAGACTAAAAGCTTATAAAAAAAAGAGTTTGTCTAAATATAGTGAAAGCTACTCTTGGCAGTAAGTTGTATAATCTACTTCTGAACTAAGGGTTTTTTATATACTTGCGTGTGTATATGGTCCAGCATCTTGATCATATGCTGAGAATTAAGTTTAGGAAATCGCTCTGTCATCGCATCCAAAGCCTCCTCATCTGGTTCAACACCCCCCCTCCTTGTCACAAAAATATGAGATATAAAACCAGGCAGCGCCAGTTAGTATTGACTCGTAGATTTGCTGATCCTAACTTGGCGGAGCCGGACAGTACGGGCTACTAGTAGTAGCACTGCGTTGTAGTAGCTCTTCTACAAGCCCCCGAATGTTATTGACGTCCTCCTGCATTGTCCAAAGTTGTTTTTGGTGCTTTTCTGCCTGTAATACCAAGTCTTTGTGCTGTGTTTGAACTGTGTTTATTATTATGTTCATACCATTTAGTGTGGCCTGAGCTTGTTGAACATGTAATAATAATTCGTTATGCTGCTGTATTTTGACTGTGCCGTCAACAGCTTGGATTAAAGTATCCACTGCACTTTTGATATCTTGCATAGCTATTGTGTTTTCGCTATTGTGGATACTGTCTTGTAGCCCCTTTATATCAGACGTTATAGATGCGTGTAGCTGCTCGTGGGTTGTACGCAACTCGGCTTGTACATCGTCTCGGAATAGCTGTCGCTCTTTGTTTAGTTCTTCTAGCGTGGAATCTAATCTGATTGCTTTTGAATGCCGGTGATCTGGGCTCGCTTCTCGCTTTCTCGCTTTTTTGCCTAGGAATTCTTCCTTTACCCGATCAACTGTATCCTCTTGTAGAATGGTTGGTCCGGGAACTAGTTGAGATTTGTCTAGGATTGGTACTCTATCCCCATCTGCTTGAGCTATGCCAGGTGCAACATCTCGCGTCACATCATGGATAACCGCTCTAGGTGCCTCGGGTGCCTCTTTCGTAGATACTGTCGGGGTTCCCTGATAAGGCAGCCAGTCTGCTATCCCGGCTTTCCCTGGGATATTGCGGCGTGCCATGTTGGTGAGTGTGACGATCACCTAAAACAAGGGACGTGTACGTATATAGCTGGGGTCTAGCCCACGTAGGTAGATAGATCTCTTCGCCCAACAATAGAGTATTAGAGATCCTGACAGTGAGCGACCTAGTAGAAATAACTTTGTCGATTTAAACGTAGTTGTAATGCCGCAATTGGTAAGAAAATAGATTAAGCGCAGTAGGTAGATATATATACACAAAACCTAAACACTTGTTATTGCACGAAGGTCTTTAAACTATCTGGCTATTGTCCCTTGTGACAGCATGTCCTTCGAAGGGATTGAGTGATTGACAAACTGGTCCGCAAGGGAACCTGACCCTAGTAAAGTGAACCGTTGTCAGGTATTCTGGGCGTGCGAGAGCTATCGACTAGCCCGTACGCTGAGCCTTGCCTAGTGCAAGGTTTAAGTACTGCAAGATTGTTAAAATCTATGTTGGCTATGGCCTTTGGTTATGCTACCTAAGCAGAAGGTGGGTGGGGTGGCGACACTACAAGTTTGTGCCTGCAAAATCTGTTTGCCTTCTTCCCTTGCTGGCTCGTACGTATAGTACACACAGTACATATAGCAAAGACTTTATTATTTATACAGTGATCTAGCATGTTCCAAACTACATATATGCTAAGTTGGGGTTTACCATAGATATTGATGTTGTAAAGGTACCTGTGTGTATGCAGGTGGCTAGTGTATGCAGGTGGCTAGGTAGGTGGATAGCAGTAATTGGCCAGTTATGGTTCATCCTATAAGTACCTAGGTAGGGAGGCGACACTAACATACCTAGTGTTTGCAGGACTAGATTAACCAATTAAAGCTTTAGTTGATCTTAGTGGTACTGTAACATGAACTGGCGCCCTTTATTAACAGGCGTTTTAGTGTACTGCAAGATCGTCAAAATCTATGTTGCCTAGGGTGGCCCTGGGTCGTGTTAGATTGCGCACTACTTAGTGAGCTGGTGATGCACTCGCGTAAATGATTATTTAAGCTGTGTGGCTGTGGCTAAAGTATCCACTAGACCAATCTGTACTAAATACCTTACTGTAGTGGCAAAACGAGAGCCACGCAGATAGACACAGGCAGATCAGATCAATACACATCACTAAATCCAACAGGTCGCCCATACGAATTACTGAGCTGACCCCTGATAAACGACACCCTGTCAGGTTGGCCTACTGCATAAAAAGCAAACAAACTTTATTGCGAGAGCTCGTGCGCTAAGCGCGAGCAGAAGCGCGCGGGACAAGTTGTTTGCCTTCTTCCCTTCATGCTTATGATAAACAGTGCATATAGCAAAGACTTTAGAGCTAAGTCAGGAAACAGTTCGAGGAAATAAGGAGTGACTTATCAGGTACACGATTTAAAGACCAAAGGAATAAACCTATTTGTCTACATGTACTGTCTGGCTGTGGCGGGAGGGAAGAAGGATCAATGGCAAACGTGTGGTCGCATGCGTCAATGTGACATGATAGCTGACTTCTTCCCGTTTCTTCTTCTCGTCCGTCTAACATAGTAGGTAACTAGTAGACGAGCTGCACAGCTATGATTTTATAGCAGTTTTTGGACCGAATAGCCCGCGTGCAATTGCCATTATCGCCGAAGGCCCTTACTAATCGGGCATTATTGCCGAGCGACGGAGTATCATACGATTATGATGCATCCGGGACAGAGCTGTCTCATTCCCGGTCAAGTTTTGCTCGGCGTCCCCTCACCTCTTTTATAGCTTCTTGTTGTCGTTATCTTGCCCTTGGGTGCACAATGTGTGTGAAATCACTATCTCTTCTGGTGTCTGAGTAGCAAGAAAGCTAATTAATATCTTTTCTCCCACGACAGCATGGCTTCCACTTACAACATCAACTCAACGTTCAAGTTGAATAGCGGATATGAGCTCCCCCGCCTGGGCTTCGGTGTTCGTATATCCCGGTTCCGTTGAACGTTCTGGCCCGTGCTTATATCCGTACCTATACCTATACTGATGCGTCTCTGTTCAGGTATACCAAACGTGAGGCACGCCCTCTGCGACCTGCGTTTGCCATCTCACAATCTTCTCTATTAACCGTCATAATAGGCCACCAGAGGGCACGCAGAAGGCTTGCCTCGAAGCTCTCAAGGTCGGTTACCGCCATATCGACTCTGCCGCCGCCTACCGCAATGAAGCCGGCGTCGGTGATGCCTTGCGAGCCAGCGAGATACCTCGTTCCGAGATCTTCTTCACTTCCAAGATTCCCACATCTGGTGTGAAGGGCGGGTATGAGGCCACGAAAGACCAGATAGAAAAGAGCTTGAAGACTGCCGGTGTCGACTACCTCGATCTGATGCTCCTCCATGCACCCTACGGCGGCTCAGCCGCTCGCAAAGGTGCTTGGAAGGCCCTAGTCGAGGGCGTTGAAGAAGGCAAGCTCCGCTCAATCGGCGTCAGTAACTATGGTGTCCATCATCTAGATGAGCTTGAGCAGCACATCGCTGAGCTGAAAGCTGAGCGAGGTAACGGCGGCGTTATATCCGTCGGTCAATACGAGATTCATCCCTGGTGCGCCCGCAACGACATCGTCGACTGGTGTGCGAAGCGAAATATTGCCTGCGAGGCGTATTCGCCCGTCGTGCAGGGGGCGCGATGGGGCGACAAAACTCTAGTTAAGCTGGCAGAGAAGTATGGTAAAACAGAAGCTCAGATCTTGATTCGATGGAGCTTACAGAAAGGCTTGGTCCCGCTGCCGAAGAGTGTAACGCCTTCTCGTATCAAAGAGAATGCGGATCTCTATGATTTTGAACTCTCGAAGGAAGATATGGCAGAGCTGGAGACCACCGAGTATGCACCCGTTTGCTGGGATCCGCTAAAAAGCGAGCTTGACAACTGATTCAAATATGCGTCGTGAACATTTACATAGACTGGAAGCAAATGATGAGGTACATACCTAATGCGGAGGGATTCAATAACATATCATCCTAATTAACTCCGCTCTTATTCCTGGAACAATTTTCCAGCAACAAGAACCACTATAGCACGTATCATGGTCACGAGAATAAAATCAGTGGTCGCAGTTGATGAAGCTGATTGGCCATGAAGTTTCTTTCATGAACCCTCTTACCGGTTCTTTTCAGTCTTGGGCCTATTGCATTAGAGCGAGTGCCGTCCGCCATATATTTGCAGTGAAGAATCACTACTGTCAATCGCGCGCTTATATATATCCCCTAACCAACACTACTGGAGAACAGATATAGCCCCGTATAAACTTGCGGACGCGGATGATGCTCTCAACGACAAACACAGAAGCCGTCGGGGGTGTTTCGATCCTTTGAATCGCGCTGGTCAGCAAGTGTTTCGGACTTATCCAAACATAGCACCACAGATTATACAGGACTGGAAAAGGAAAGCATACCCCATAGCCTGCCTCAGCCCTGGCTCGATGAGCGCCGCAACAAAACCCCGCGCGATACGCCTCAGGCACTCCGGGTACTTCCCCGTCGAGGCATCCATTTTCTTCTCGGCAAGAAAGACGCTCTCAGGCGATTTCCCTCTATTCCTGGCCTCGTAGTCTCGCGCCCACTCCTCTAGCTCCTGAAGCCAATGTAGCGCGTCCCGGAATCCCCCCTTTTCCGACGACGGCAGCGCATCAAATGGGATGCGTAGGTCCTCCCCCAACGCCTTCCAGAGCGTGGCTAGCGCGCAGCGCTCCTGGGTCGTCAGACGCCGCCACTCGAAGCGCTCCACCCACCGCCCGGGCTCCAGCGCGAATAAACTTAGCACGTACAATAAGTCGGCGTCGGACATGACGCCCGATGGGCGGTAGAGCGCGTGGATACGGTTCACCCGATCGACGGCCACTACCGTTGCCGGAGAGCCGGGACGGTGTAGGAGGTCCAATGGTGCCACGCTGGGACCTCTAGGCATCTCCTTTTCCGGTGCTTTAGAAGAGCGTTGCGCGGCGCGAGCGATAAGTTTCGCTATCGTGGGCATACTCTCGGCCTGCCCATCGTTGTTTCATTCTCGTCAGCGCTGTGCTATTGCCCCTTGCGCCTATTATCTTATCACGGTCCCGTGAATGGCCAAAAAGAATGACACAGAAAGAGCACAAAGTGAGAAATGAAAAGGAGTACGGTTGTCAATCCCACCTCCTCAATAAACTTTCACTGTACCTTGAAGAATACCGCGTTAATCGCCGCCGAGAATACCGTGGGAAACTCATGCTCAGATAGCCTGCGCTTGATGGCATACGCCTCCTCTAAGGTCATATTCTCGAGACACTCATGTCTGCTTCCCATGCGCTGCATCTGGTGTCTCCGTACGACGGCACAGAACGGGACGTACACGAGGAGAGAAGAAAGTAGCCAGAAAAGCCAGCTGCGAGAATGGCCGCTCTCAGACCCCCAAGCAGACCAGTTGAGATAAGATGACATGGCGATCCTGCTTGTGAGAAAGAAGGACGTCGGTGAGAATCCGAGAACTGCCGGTCGGGCTTGTTCTTAGGGGGGAAGTTAGACATGTATGACAGATACCATAACAATGTGTACCTACATAGATACCTACACATTCAATGCATGCATAGGCACTCGGATGATAAAAATGAGGAGAGCGTATCTAGTCTGCGTAGCTACCTTCCTCATTGCGTCTAACCAGACCGGATCGGGCTCCATCTGTCTGGTCCACATCATCGGCCGTCATGAACGGGCTCTAGAGCAGGTATCTCGGGGGCGGGGGGGCTAAACCGGTTGCGCGCAATGGCAGATCCCAAACATGGTCGATCTTTGCTAAGATGACTGTTGATCCTTCATTGTATACGTAGTGTAGGTAAGCCCAGACTATATACTGCAGGATTATGGTTCCTAACCTAACTAGTCCGCCAACTTGTTCCGGTCTCTCCTTGTTTTCTCCCTTCTCTTATTATCATCCCAGTACCTAGAAAATATAATTAATAATCAGTCCTTAATTATATCATTATTTATGAATCACTAATCACTTACTCCTTCATTGTATTAAGCAAATGGTGCTTAAAAAGGGCGTCCCTCAGGCCACTGATAGAGACCCCCAAGGGGTCTGGGTCTGGGTGCAGGTGCTGGCAGGGACGTCGTTGATAACCTCGTCATCGGGGGCAGAGTAGGAAGTCGGCGCAGGAGATGGCAGCTAAGTTCGCTGCTTCTTTCGATCAAGGCTGCTGATGAGCCTCGTCGCAGAGAGTGTAGATGCTATCCTGCGGATAGACGCGATAACGCGGGTGCCGGCTAGGGAATAGGTATGTGTATTTTGATGACAACACAATAATAACTGAAGTCTAAAGCGGTCAGTACGAGATATCCTAATTGCTGTACCAACTTAGCTGATGTTTTAGAGATACCGGGCCCATCTTAGAGTGAAAGGCTCCGCCTCTAGCTGCTAGACTTCTCATCCTGTGTAAAAAGAAATAAAACAAACAATATTAAACACAGATCCTAACTAGCCAATTCAGTTATCTTACTCATTAAGGTCTGCAAATACTAGGCAGGCCACGAAGGCCTCATCATCTATTTTGTAATACGTAATACCGGACGTCCACTATAGCCGCCCGTATCTTGATACGGGCCATAATTAAACAATATTACCAGCGGGATGATCTGTCAGGACTAGCTCTCTCTGCAAGAACCCTTCTAAATAGTCTTGTTTGCTACCTTCACCGAATATATAAACTACTAGTGTTATACTTGACTTGATCACTTCTTACTCAATAGAGTATTAGCGATGTGCGAGTCTAAGGTATTATACTTATGATTGTCACGAGTAGCGAAGTGATCAGGCCAGGCACAACAGTAGTAAGGTGTCATACAAGACCAAAGCTTGGAAGAAAAAAAGCTGAACGCAGCCGTGCAGCTAAAAATGCTGCGCCCGCCCTCGCTTATTTCAATGCGCCCTCTATTATGGCAGTCATTTCGATTGATGTAGGTACGCGTATGGATTCGTTCTAGATATCTGTGAACACTTCACTCTGGACTATCTAGAAGTATAACAAGGAACACTCATTACTTTCGGTCTATGGGTTAATAGTTGCTTAATTGCTTGCGTACTCGACCGCCCCCAAATAGTGGGTAAAGACTTCACAACAGGAATTATAACACTCCATCGTTTACGCGGCTGGCAGAGAGTCACCTCGCCAGCGTGCCCCAAAGTTACATGCAATCCTAGCATATACACTGCTTCAAGGAGTTTGCAGACCGAGAATCTCTTCGGTTTTTGATTTCAGGAGATCACCACGGCTCAAAGCTCCCCTCTTATGGCTACTTGTCAAAGGTAGTACTTGGTAATCCCGTGAGCTTATCTAGAAGTCTCAGTTCCAAGCAGGGTAGAGCCTAATATAATATATATACTTTTCGCTGCGTGTAGGTTGATAAGTATCCCGGCCTCCTGACTTTAACACTACTAAGGATGGTATCTTTCGTTTAAGCTTTGTGCACAGATTTATTGCGTTGTCCTGCTAGATTGTGGTCATTCTGGCAAAAGTTCTGACCTTGTCACGCCACTACATAACTATAAAACAAACTCTTTCTCTTTTTAACGTCTGTCCTTCACTGGTGCTAGGGCACATAGTTAATAACGGTTTATCCTTATCAAACTAAGCGGCCATTTTCGTAAGAGGGAGGTTTGCTTTGATTATTTGACAGAGAACCTGGTTAATTTCACGTTTATGCGACAGGGTTATTTTAATCATATTCCCTTACTTACAATGCCCGACTCTTGACGAACGCTAAATACTGGGACGGCACATAGAGGTAGGTACGCATGTATTTGGTTAATTCTATGTTCATTATTGTGGAAGATCTCGAAAGTAAGGTTGTCGAGGTCTGCGTAGTTTCTCGCTTCGATTGCTCCGCTAGCATTATCCCCTATACCAACGGCTTACACTACTCATGCTTGCCTTTTCTGATAACAGACAATCTGCACCTCATAGCTTGATATTGAAGATTGCAACCCCGGCCAGCTTATATACCCTAAGGTCTCATATAATTCAGTATCAATATCGTAGAAGCGATGGCAAATTACCAATGAGCGTTTGGTCTGGCGTTATGTGGCCGGCATGCCACGGCCATCACTGTCCTACGGCGCTGTGTCAACTATAACAGCCGATGCCATTCGACCCTATAGTATCGAGAAGGATGATTGCTGGTCTTCTGGGGATAATACACGAAGGAAGGTAGCGAATTCCATCGATTTGTCATTTGAAAAGGTTGCCTGCCCTCTTCAACTAATCTAATATTTCGCTCAGGAGAGAGCAGCCGGGAACGAATAAGTCTACTCCTTGAATTTATCGAGATCATTCAATCTAGGAGCTTCTAGATCAACGCTTATTTCCCATGAATACCGTAAACCACGGGGATAGGCCGGAAGATACTAAACTCTTGGCCCGTGGCGACGATGGTGCCAGGGATCTGAGGATGCCAATGTACCTCCTTTGCATGTTCGGAGATGTGCTCGAAGAGCAGCTGAGGAGGCATATCTTTTACCCCGGCGGTATCCTTGCTCTCCTCGTCGTCTAGTTCGACAGAAAGATCCCACAGCGTGACTTTGTGGTCTCCCGCCGCTACGGCGACCATGCTGTCATCTGTCGGATGCCATTCGACACTGGTAATTTGATCCTTGTGATAAGCAAAGCTTGCGATTGGGCTGGGCTTGTCGGCACCTCCTTTCCACTGGCGCAGGTCCCAGACACCCCACACTCCGTCGTCGGCGCCGGTGGCCAGCAGGTGGGTCGTCAACCTTGACCATGAGATTACATTGATGTCGGTTGAGCTGACCTTCACGGTAATGGCCGGCTTCCTGCTCTTGCTTCTCACATCCCACACACGGACGGTACCGTCACTCGATGCTGAGGCGAACACAGAGGCTTCCTGAGGACTCCATTGGATATCTTCAACACTGCTGGTATGGCCTTGGAAAGCTCTTGTGTCTGTCACCCAACCTCCGCCGTCTGTCCGTGTAGTAGCATATATCAAGCCATCGTTGTCTCCCGTCAGAAGCTTCCCTCCCGGTACGAGGGGCGACCAGTCCAGCGCATAACCTTCGGACTTGTGGGCTCTGATAGTCGAGATGGGTTTGTTTTGTTGGGGTGTTATGACGGTACCGGGGTTGTCGAAAGAGTCAAGATGCGGTGTTACGTCATGAATGAAGACTTGGGCAGACTCTGTCAAAGTGGCCGTTAAGGTGGTTGGCGGCTTGGAGAGGTCTGAGGATGGGATTTGGTGGGCACGAATACGGTTAGTGGTGGAAGTCAGGGGGATAGCCTTGTGTTCAAGGATGGGGTCGGTTTCCTCGTCATCTCCGTCGTCTTCATTATCATCTGAGTCGGAGTCGTCATCCTTCTGCTGGCGGCTTAGGCCGCTAAACTTCATGACCATCAACTGGTTCTCCTTAGCGCGGCTGCTCTCGGCCTGCGTGCCGGCTACAGTGTACATGGTCGCAGGGTAGGCCCGCTCGCGCTTGTCACCCAGGCCGTCGCGCACGATATCGAACGATAGGCAGGGCCACGGCGTGCTGAGATTATGCAGCATCTCGTACGTTCCCAAATCGGGAGCCAGATGCTGACCCTGCTCGAGCTTGTTGCGTCCGACAATAAAGGTGCCGTTGCTGTCGACGTCCATAGCACCTGCCGCGCGCTCCTCTGCCTCACGCTCGGCGTCTGGTCGGCCGTCGACGCCGGCCTCGAATATCTCATCTTCACTTTCGAACTCGTCTTCGAACTCGTCCTCAAAATCACCCATTTCCTTGTTGTCGTCTACATCCATCGGCTCGGGGCGATCGCCTCCCTTAAGAGGGGCGTCCCCTTCGCCAGTTTCGGCTATGCGTTTCGACATGGCGATCTACAAGATCGGGAATCAGATAAAAATATCCCCAATTGGGAAACGGATTCTGAAAATACGAAGGCTGCGCAAAGGTACGTAGTAAAGCGACCAAAAAAAAAAAAAAAAAAAAAAAAGTTTTGGCTTGCCCCGCGTTGCCCGACCCCGCGATATGTGGCTGTGAGACATCGAGTTGTGGCTTGACTAAGCCTAGAATAGCCTAGCGGCCCCGGCCCTGGATCAGACCCCTATTTTCAATCGTCTTGTAGTGTAAGTGAATACAAACACCAAAAATGGATGATGGGTTGAGTTCGGGTGTCTTTTCACCGGAAGGGATAAGTATATATTGTAGGGTAAGTACAAACAGATTGCACCCTTCCAAATACCCTCTAGATCACATCCTCTGTCTGGATCAACCCTCCCACTGGTCCGTAACAGCGCCATGACTAGCATCCCCGACAAGCCGGGCATATTTCGCCAGCGCACCCCGCCTGATCTTGGGAACGGGCGGTTTCCACGCCTTCTTCCGCGCAGCCAGCTCAGCGTCGTCTACGTTCGTGATATCGATGCGGTTCTTCACCGCATCGATCACGATCGTGTCCCCGTCCTGCACCAGCGCTATCGGGCCCCCAACCGCGGCTTCCGGAGTTACGTGTCCGACCTGCAAGGTCAGATTAGTTGGATGATTAATATCTAGACAGAAGTAGGGAATGAAAAGCCGTCCGAAAAGAAAACATACGATAAATCCGTGACTCGCACCACTATACCGCCCATCGGTAACCAGCGCGATATTCTTCAGCCCGGCTCCAATAATTGCAGCAGAGGCCCGCAACTGCTCCGGCATTCCCGGGCCACCCTTAGGCCCTTCGTACCGCACGATCAGCACCAGGTTCTCGTCGCGCGGAATCTCGCCCCTAGACAGCGCGTTGTCCAGCTCATGCTCCTTGTTGAACACGCGGGCCTTCCCCGTGAAGCTCAGGCCTTCTTTTCCGGTGATCTTAGCCACGGCACCTTCGGGCGCGAAGTTGCCGCGCAGCACGCGGATGTGCCCGCTCTCCTTTATCGGGTCTGACAGCGGCCTGATGATGCGCTGCTCTGGCGGGAGACTGGGCCAGTCCGCCACGTTCTCGGCCAGCGTGCGCCCCGTGACCGTAGGGATGTTTCCGTTGATCAGGCCTTCGGCAATCAGCATCTTCAAGACAGAGGGAGTGCCGCCGATCTTGTATAGGTCCTCCATCAAATAACGCCCGCTCGGCGCCAGGTCCGCCAGGTACGGCGTCTTGTTGCTCACTCGATCTACGTCCTCTAGCGTCAGTGGGACTTCAGCCGTGTTGGCCATGGCGAGAAAATGTAACACGCCGTTGGTCGATCCGCCTAGGATCATGGTGATCACTAACGCGTTCTCGAAGGACTCTCTCGTGAGAAGATCGCGGGGCCGGATGTCCTTTTCCATTGTCGTCTTGATGACCTCAGCTGCACGCTCACACTCGCGTGCTTTCTCGGGCGATTGGGCCGGGTAAGATGAGGATCCCGGGAGCGTCAGGCCCATTGCTTCGATCGCCGTGGCCATTGTGTTGGCCGTGTACACTATAGGAGAGTCAATATAGAGTAGCTGGTGACGCTTCTTTCGGATGAACCACTCGCTAGAAAGTACTTACTGCCACCGCATGCCCCAACCCCTGGACATGCGTGTTGTTCCAGATCAGACATCACGTCACTTGGAGTTCGTCCGGTGGTGCCGCCGTTTGTCTTAGCTTGCAGTGTGCCATACGCGAAGGCGCCTGCTGCCTCGTAGCAAGTACTGACATTCACGTCGCGTTCCAACAGATTCGAGTATCCTTTCCGAATCGTGCCACCGTACTACAAAAATTAGAACCAATGTCAAGATGCGGCGCTTTCCCATCTCTCCAAGAATATGGCCGGGTTAATTCAAAGGGTTGAGATTGAAGCCAAAGAGTCAATCCGATTTTTTTTTCAACTTACAATCATGATGAATGGTCGATTATGACGAGCCGCTGCCATGACGACGCCAGGCATGTTTTTGTCGCATCCAGGAATAGAGATATTGGCGTCGTGGTGCTGTGCGCAGGTTACAGTTTCGATGCTGTCTGCAATTAGATCGCGCGATTGGAGAGAGTAGCGCATTCCTCAACCGGTCCGTCAGCGATGATGTTACGAGTAGTTTGTCTAGTCCCTCACCTTCGCCGCCCATGGTGATGGCGTCCGAGACGCCTACGGCGTTGTACTGCCAAGCCAGCATCTTCTGCTTCTCGACGCCTCTCTTCACAATCTTCCCGAATTCCAGTACTGTAGCGAAGAGCTTAGCTCCGACAATGATGGCAAACAACAAGATAGGGATGATGAGAGGGACCGAATGAGATAAGAGTGGCTTACGATGTGTGCTAGAGCCATAAGTATGACGATCAATAGCGTTTATCAACGATGAAAAAAAAAAAAAAAAAAAAAAAAAAAAAAACAACTATTGTTTTTATAGTAAAACAGATCTTAATAAATGCTAAATAGCTAATATAGGGTATAGCTATTATTTTAGCTACAAGCTTT
>JADKYC010000152.1:0-78029 GCA_019843955.1 Xylaria sp. 218_066 | reverse complement strand
ATTATATTATATTTTAAAATAAATGTTTTTTTTATTTAATAATAAAAAATATATAGCTAAAAACTAAGCTAATATATTTATAAAATATTTATTATTAAATAATTAAAATATTTTAAAACAAATTATTTTAAATTAAAATTATAAGTTTATATTTAATTTTTAATAAAAAATTTAAAAAATATTAAATATTAAATTATTAATAACTATTATATATTTTTTTTAAAAAAATAATTTATTTAAATAAAAAAACTAAACTATTAAAATAATAATACGCTATTATAATTTTATATAACTTAAGTTTTGTCACGGCGGAGCCTTGCGCGTACCGTTAGCAAATTCTAGATTTACATATTAATATTAAGCTGCAAAAAAAAGGATTCCACGAGGGATCCAATCTGGCAGCGTGGGCTATATATATAAGGTCTGTATGTAGTAAATACAACCACCAGTGAATAAGGGCAGTGAATAGGGGTCACGAGCCACAGCCTTAGCCACGTACTAGCCACAACCACCACTAAGGCTATACAGATCTCTACAGGTCTGCCACCCGTAACTACCCCCCAAGTCTCTTGTTCATATGTTAAATTGTGTGCGTACAGCATACAAAAGAGCATGTGTATAAGAACTTGGAAGTAAGTTAGCCAGAAATCCACCCCCCTAGCCTCCTCCGCGGAATCCAATCCATCTGTGTAGGCCACATACACTTTACTTCGTACGAATACTGCCACAGACTGTAGGGTACCTAGGTCTATATAGGTATTTGTATAGATACGCAGGTATCTGCAAGTATATGCTTAGGTGTAGATAGGTCTAGGTCGAAGGTCCAAGTCGAAGGGCGTATTTGCAGATTAGCAACAGAGCTTGCTTGTATAGAGATTTATATAGTAGGTTGCTCTGCAGCTAAATGTAAATCCTTGCATTCAACAGCAGCCATACAAACGAATAGATGGCTGTATGTAAATTAGCGTTTTTTCTTTTCGAATAGCTTAAAATCGCGCGATCGTACGAAGCAATAAATACTTCTATTTAGTAGCGAAAGGTACTAAAATAAAAGTATCTAGAGCTATAGGGGTATAAAGGCTGTAGGGCAGTCTGAGAGACTTTACCCTTCGAATTGAAGGCTATTTAAGTAGGTGTTTCGAAGGCACGCGAAGGTCTGTAGATCTGTAGGTCTGGCAAGGTCTTCCATCTGTACAGATGTACCTGCAAGTCGAAACTATAGTCGTATATAGTGATTTTTAGTGCGAAATCGGACGTTTTGTACAAAGAAGTACAAGGGCGGAAAGTACAGGGGTAAGGCTCTGCGAGGGTCTATCGGACAAAAAGCCGGCAGCAAAAGAGCCTTGCGGTTAGTTGTTCAGCTTAGCCATCGAGAAGGATGTAGCGAACCGTTAAATCTAGGTAATTCCTAGTACAAAAACGAAGGGTCTGTACTTCGGAATACAAGGTCAGGTGTGGCGGCGAAGAAGCTAACCACTAAGGTCTGTTTGGATCGGGTCTGGCGAAAAAACCAAGGGCGCGATCCGGATCTGTATCTGTAGGGCGAAAAAACCAAGGGGTCTATAGCCGTACGGGTCCCTTGCTAGCAGACTTCGAAAAAGAAGTACCAGCAAGTCGAAATTCAGTGTTTCTGGGTGCCAAAAAAGGCAGATTGTACGAAAGGGTACAAAGTCAGGGGTGCCAGCAAAAGGTGGCAAAGGGTATATAGCAAAAGGGCTATACAGGGTACCAAACGAAAGGTTTAGTACTATACGAAAGGGTACAATAGGTAATCTCCCGCGAAAACTGGACCAACCGATAACGAGAGACTGCCCGAGCAAAATTGTAAGGAATTTATAAGGGATACTGCTCCGTGTGATGAAGCCGCGGCGTCTGCGAGGTCGCAAAAAGAAGATACAGTAAGTAGCAATACGTGCTTTTAAGGAACCTAAGGGAGCTTAATATTGTCACGGCGGAGCTTTGCGCGTACCGTTAGTAAATTCTAGATTTACATATTAATATTAAGCTGCAAAAAAAAGGATTCCACGAGGGATCCAATCTAGCAGCGTGGGCTATATATATAAGGTCTATATGTAGTAAATACAAGCACCAGTAAATAAGGGCAGTGAATAGGGGTCACAAGCCACAGCTTTAGCCACATATTAGCCACAACTACCACTAAGGCTATATAGATCTCTACGGGTCTGCTACCCGTAACTAGTTTAATTAAATTAAATTAATTTTTATTTTATAAGAAAATTTAAACTTTATATATTTATAAATTATATAATTTTTTTTTATAAGTAATTATTTAGTTTTAAGTTATTAAGCTTATTAAATATAGTTATAAACTAAATAAATATATAAATATTATATATTTAAGTATATATTTAATAATAAAATATTATTTTGTTTATATAATAAGTATTATTTATTTAGTAAGCTATTAAAAAAAATTTATAATAATATATTAAACTTTAAATTATTAAATATAAAATTAGTAATATAGCATATAAATTAGATTTTTTAACTATTATTATATTTATTTTGTTATATTAGTTATATAATTAAAACTAATAAAAAGCAACAAAAGTTTATTTAAATAAATAATACTTTTATTTAGTTCGGTAAAAGTTAACTAATATTTTAATAATAACGTTAATAGTAATATATATAAAATAAAAATTATATTTAATTATTAACTTAACTAAAAAAAAAAGAATTTAACTATTTTATTAAATAAAAAAGCTAAAGTTATAAATATCATTATTAAAACTTAAAATATTACTTTAAATATTTATAAAAACTTATTAATAAATATTAGTAGCAATATAGTTTATAACTTAATTTATTTATAATAAAAAAGTTTTTTATTAAAAAACTAGTTTTTTTAAAAAAACTTATAAGTATAAAAGTATTACTATTTACTATAACTATTAGGAATATATTTATATAAGCTTTTATATTTATAACGATAAGCTTACTAGTTATATAAAAAACTATAAAAATATTTATTAAAAGAATATTTATTAAGTTATAAAAGCTTTTTAATAAGCTATAACTAGAGATTTTTACGCTACTTATAAAGTATAATTTACGCTTATAAAAGCTTATAAAAATATTAACTAATAAAACTAAAAAAAAAGATTAAACTAATAAAAATAATAAAAATAAAACAGAAGTTTAATTTTATACAAATAGTTTTTGCTAAAATTAATAATAGTTTTTTATGCCCCCGGTATTTTAATAGGAACCCTTAAGGGAGGTAGTATAGCTGTAGCCACACTACAGCGGTACCCTATATAGCGGAGTAGCTAGCTACCTAGCAATACCTATAATATAGTTGCCAGCTAGCATATATATAGAGTGCCTGCACCCATATCTACTTCGTAGATCTAGCTTTAGGTCTCTGTTCTTCTTTTTAAATTTATACTTTGTTTTACTGCCTAAATCATACCTTACATTATTAAATATTATTTAATAAATAAAATTATTTTTTAAAAATATATTTTAAATGTTTTATTATTATATAACGGTATATTATTTTAAGTTAAAAGTTTTTTTTAATTTTATATATAAAGGTTTTTTTATAATTATGCTTTAGTTTTTAATGTTTTAGTTTTTAAGGTAAGTATAATAAAGCTTTTTTATTATATAGGAAGGTTTTTATTATTATAGGTTTAACTAAAGAATTATTAGCTTAAAGTAGACAAAGGGGGTATTTATATAATACTTTTCTTTCTTAAAGTAGTAAGTTATGTTTAAAATTTTTATATAAACAATTAAAGTGTATATTTTGATATAATTATTTTTTATAAGTTATATAATATAATTTTTTTTATAGCGTAATTAAAGCTTTTAGTTTATATTAACTTTAGTTATATTTAATATATAAGTATATAACTTATATATTTGCTTTTTTTTTAGTTATTATATTAAAGTTATATAAAATAATATTATATTTTTAAAGTGTTATTATTTTTTATATAGTAGCTAAAGAAATATTAATAAACTTAAAAAAAAGTTTTTAAAAATTATTTTTTAAAGTTTTAATATTTTAATAAATTTATTTTTAATAGCTATAATATAATTAAGTAACGTTAAATATAATTATTAATAAAAATTATTAAATAAACTTTTATATAATTTATATAATAATAATTAAAATAGTATAATTATATACCATTAATTAAACTTTAATAAAAAAATTAAGCTTTAATTTAAATAAATAATTAATTTTTATATTTTATTAAGCTATTTTTATAAAAGTTAAACTATAATATAAAATATATAATTTATATAATTAAGTTAAAGTTTTATTTTTACTTTTACTAATTTATATTTTTTAGCTAAAAATATTAATTGATGTTAAATAGCTAAAGGTATAATATTATATATAACAAATAGATAAAATAAGTAGCTATATATATTAATCTATCTTTTATATCTTTTGCGCGAAAGTAAAGCTCTCGTGCGAAGAATTCTCCTGTAGCAGGAGAATTCTGCCTATATATACCGCCTGCCCAAGTAGGCCGGCAGGCCAACCGCTTTGTTATACAATAGCTTTATATGTAGTTAACGCTGATATTATAACATAACATATATATTTAGTTAATAAATATATATATATATGTATAAAATATATTTTTTTTGTTAGCAATAATTTTTCGATTTTTTAAGTTGTTTTATTTAAAATTAAAAATTCTAATATTATTACGTTTTATTTTTAATATAAATATTTAATATAACGCTTAAAATATAACTTTATAAAAATTTAAATATTTTATAACAGCTATTGTTATTATTATTTAATAAATTAGTAAAAATATTGCTTCCGCTATAACCGCTATTATTATTACTACTAACGTTTAATAAGTTAAAAATATCGGAAAAAATGTTTTTTAAAAATAATTTATAGCTTAGTTCCCTGGCTAAAGTATTAGCAAATATACTAAAAATAAAAATAAGAAGATTTAACGTTTTAATAAATACAAAAGAATTAAAAATATTTATTAATATAAATAAGTTAACATTAAACCTGCTTACAATATTATTTTATTTAATGTTGCTTTAATTAATACTACTTGAACTAGTATTATTTTTATTAATACTATTTATATTTTAATATACATTTTATATTAAAGCTAAAGTAAAATTAATATTTAATAAAATATTAAATTAAACTTGTTAAAATTATATAAATATTTTAATATTTTAGTTATTTTAGTTATTTGTTTAACTATTTTTAATATATATTTAATATTTTATTTAAATAAGTTTATATTTAAATTATTATTTTTCTTTTACTTAAAAAAGAAATTAATAGTTTTTTTATTAAGTTTTAATTTTATTATAGTAACTTTAAAAAAAAGACCTAAACTTAACTTGTTAAAAGGGCTAAGTTTTATATTTATTATTTTAAACAACGTTATTAATATAGCTACTAATAAAAATTACATATTTTTTTTAGCTAGTTATTATTTTATAAGTTTACAACTAATAGCTTTATTATTTAAACTTGCTATTTTATTTAAATCTAATAAATTTAGCACTTATTTAATTAAATTTAAAGTATTATCGAACATATACTTTAAAACTGTCAGTAAGTTACTTTTTTTTAACATGTTTAGCAAGCTAAATAGCTCTTTCGCCTTTAAAAATAACCTAGTTTTAAGTTTTAATTAAAAGCTTATAAAATAAAATAGATTAAAAACAAAATAAACTATAAAAATAAAGTAGCTATATAAAAAAATTTATAACGTTTATAAACGTTTAATAATACTTAAAACTAATTTACTTTTATAAAAATTATAGTTGTTAAAACTAAGCTACTTTAAAATATAAAAACATTTTATAAGCTATTTTTAGTTTACGTTAGCCTTATATTAAAAACATTTTACGATCGCTTTTTTATTAAAGTTCTTTATAAAAAATATAAAAGTAATAAAAATTAATAAAGCTAAATATTTAGCTTTAGTTACGTGTGGCAGGCTGGTAGCCTTAATGGCAGTATTCAATCGGATTTGTACGCGTGGCTAATATACGTGGCTAGGGCTGTGGCTCGTAACCCCTATTCAATACCCTTATTTGCCACCCGTATTCACTGCTGCCTATATTTACTTATTATTTATATATATATATATAACCCACGCTGCTAGATTAGATCCTTTATAAATCCTTTAATCTATAGCTTAATATTAATATATAAATCTAGAATTTATTAACAGTACGCGCAAAGCTCCGCTGTAACAATATTAAGCTCCTTTAAGTTTTTTAAAAGCATATATTGCTATCTACTATATTCTTTTTTTATAACCTTGCAGACGCTGCAGCTTTATTACACAAAGTAGTATCCTTTACAAATTCCTTACAACTTTGCTTGGGCAGTTTTTCGTTATTGGTTAGTCCAATTTTTGCGAAAAATTACCTATTATACTCTTTTATATAATACTAAACCCTTCGTTTAGTACCCTATATAGCCCTTTTGCTATATTTTACTCTATTTTAATCTGCTACCCTTTATTTAGCATCTAAACCTTTAACCTTATACTTTTACGTATAAACCCCTTAATTTTATACTAGAAATTACCTATCTATAACTATTTAATACTTTTAATAGCTTAACCGAATTAAAGGCTTATAGCTTAATATATTTAAGATTTAATTTAAATAGCTATATAAAATGTTATATAAAATCTATTAAATTAATTTACTATAAAATTAAATATAATTTATAAAAACTACGTTAAAAAAATTAAATAGCTTTAAACTATTATAAATATTACTTTATTTACTAGTTTTATATATTAACCTCGTCCTATTTTATTTAATCTACTTTTTTTTATAAGCCCTGCTAAATTTAATATATAGCTGCTTTTATTAAAAAGCAAATTATATATAAATAGTAAAGCTATTAAATTTAACGAAGCTAAATTTATTTATATATATAACAAACTTAAATAAAAGGTTTAATAAATAGTACAACCTATTATTATTAATATAAAATATAATACCTAGGATTTTATAAATATTATATTTATTTTTAAACAAATTTATAATAATTTAAATAAAATTTTACGGGTATTAAATAAGCTTAAAGCTTTAAAAATTAAAAATAACAAATTTATACAAACTTTTTTTATTAATTAAAAAAAAACTAGCTAAAACGCAAGTATTACTACATAAGCAAACACTATTTAAATATAAAATTTATATGCTGCCCTGTTAAATAAGCTATAAGCTAAAATAAATAATTGTAAATTTATTTTAAATATATATAACGCTTTCGTTAATTTTTTACTTTAGCTTAAAAGAACTAGGTATAAGCTAAATATTATAAATTATATTTATATAGGTGCCCTTATAAGTACTACTCTTATAGATTTAAACGAAATTAAAATTAGTACTATAAACTTTATAAGATTTAAACCTTTGTCCAACCGTAAAACTTTACTTGTTATATTTATTTAAACACCTAAAAAATAAATAACACCTAATTTTACGTATAAAAATTGCTTAAAGCGTTAAAAAAAGCATAAGTACGAGAGATGTAGCTTTATAAATTATAAAGTAAAAAGCTGTACTTTATTACTATATAAAAAATATACGCGCTATTATATAAAAAAAGATTAAAGCTTTTAGTTATATGTTAATTTATATAATAAATGCTTATAAACAGCTATATAAACAAAAGCTTAAGGGAATAGTTATATATAGCAGGCTAGTAGCTTTAATAGCAGTATTTAATTAGATCTATATGTATAACTAGTATACGTAGCTAGGGCTATAGCTCGTAACCCCTATTCACTACCCTTATTTGCCACCCGTATTTACTGCTGCTTATATTCACTTATTATTTATATATATATATATATATATATATATAGCCCACGCTGCTAGATTAGATCCCTTGTAGATCTTTTAATTTATAACTTAATATTAATATATAAATTTAGAATTTATTGACAGTACGCGCAAAGCTCTACTATAACAGCTCTAGCAATATTTATTAATTAATAGTTATAACGTTTATTAAAATATAAAATATGTTAAATTGCTACATAATATTATACTAGAACTGCCGCTATAAAAAAATAGTATTTTTATAACTTTATAAAAATAAAAATAAAAATAAAAAATAATAGTTTTTAGTTTAGTTTAATATTTATAATAAAACTGCGTAGTAAAGCACTACTTTATAAGGTATAATTTAAGTAATAAAACAAAATATAAATTGAAAAAAAAAACAAAGACTTGAAGCTAGATCTACAAAGTAGATATAAGTGCAAGCACTTTATATACGCTAGCTGGGAACTATACTACAGTTATTGCTAGGTGGCTAGATACCCCGCTACACGGGGTACCGCCGCAGTGTGGCTGTAGCTATACTGCTTCCCCTAAGGGTTCCTATTATAGACTTTTATTTTATAAAAGAGATTAGAAGGCATACTTAGCTAAAAAAAGTAGCAAACGTAAATAAGTTTAAACTTTTATAAACTACATTCTATTATTTTAACATGTTATACTATAATTTAACCGACATTAAAATATAAACTAGATATCATATTATATTAGATCTCCTAAAAGCCGGCTTTAAACGATGTAAAAACTTCGACGTTAAAATTTCAATTCGAGCATCTACAATTAGAATGTTGGCTTTAGTTGGGTCGGCTTGCTGCCGGCGGCAATATGGGGTAAAGCAACCCACATGTCAGCCAAAATAGCACAAGCTTTTCTTTCTATTATCTGTTGGTATTCCTTATTCTTAGCTGTTGCCGAGGGTGAACTTGTTATTCCCTCCTCGTCCTCAACCTTAGCAACTAGCGCTATTTCCTGATTGCGTTAATGAACAGACAATGAAGTCTGGAACCCCCCAATTTCTATGATCTACAGTCCACCTCCCCGAATCCGTACGGTACAGATTAGCGAATCACAAGCAGCTCTCAAGATCGTCTCATTGTGACTCTAATCTGATCCCTGCTCATAAAACTACTGCATGATTCAGCCGGTAGTCTCCTACTTACAGACTTTCCTAACTCACCACTTCTTGCCGTAGTTCTAAACCGACCCGATCGAGCAAGTCAGACTAAACCACATACCATCTAGCAAAACAATCGGTTTCCTCCGTTAGTTCAAGTTCTAGATGGTGAAGTGGTATCCAAAACCTGTATTAGACTGTTTGAACGGGGGCGAAACACCCCACTTCGTGCTCAACGACGTTCGGTACTACAGAAATGGTACCGGTGAAGGACTAACTGTAACGGACGATGTGATATATCACGCCACCCGGCTAGCCATTGCTCGTTTCTGCTATTATCGCTGCCCGGAGATGCAGTTCGAGGCCCAAGCCACTGCTTCCGCTGTCCTAAGTCGGCCTATAGTGTGACGTTTTAGGAGGACGGAGGAGGGGTTGGTGTTGTCTTATGCCGCAGGGCCAGAGTATCATTCGTTGCACCAGTGACACAGCTTCCTGTCTAGCGAGGATCAGATAAGTGATCATCCCAGCATAAAATAAAGCCTATTTACCAGTCTAGTGACCGGGCTGCCACACCATCTGATCTAATCTGATTGATAAGACAATTGTCTCTGCACGCTAGTATTCACTCATGTGTTGAAATCCGTGGAAGCACTGTGGTGCAGAATATCTTTGCCTGTCTCATATCCTCTTCATAGGATCCTCAGAGCTATTGGGAGCTTATACCGTTCGTTCTAGTGTGCGGACAGCTATTCCTTTTTACTTATCTCACTTACGAGTACTATAAGTCTACTTGCCTCAAACATATATTGAGGGTTTTGTTTACTTGATTACGAAATTCACCATGATTTCACCAACACGATGCTCTGTCGCTCTAACATGGGCATTAACCTCCCTACAATTCACAACAGCAGCCACAGTGACATATGACTTCAATATAGGCTGGGTGACAGCCAACCCAGACGGCGCCTTCGAGCGGCCAACTATAGGTATCAACGGCAAATGGCCAATTCCGCGGATAGAAGCCAACGTCGGCGACAATGTCATTGTTCACGCCACAAACCAACTGGGAAACCAGTCGACATCACTCCACTTTCATGGCCTCTTCATGAACGGCACGGCTCACATGGATGGCCCCGCGCAAGTTTCGCAATGTAGTATACCGCCAGGATCGAGTTTTACATACAACTTCACTGTAAGATCATGAAACCTGATATTTATTAAGAGAGAGAATGAAACCTGACCCATTTCAGATTAACCAGCCTGGCACATATTGGTACCACTCACACACAGGTGGACAATACCCAGACGGGTTACGAGGACCGCTGATAGTCCACGACCCTAATTCGCCATTCCTGGGGCAATACGATGAGGAGCTCGTGCTCACCGTCTCGGATTGGTACCACGAGCAAATGTCGGCGCTGCTTCCAGGCTTCAATTCGAGAAGCAACCCAACCGGTGCAGAGCCAGTGCCGCAAGCGGCCCTCTTCAACGAGACTCAGAACCTAAAAGTCGCCGTGCAGCCTGGGAAAACTTATTTGTTCCGGATGATCAACATCGGCGCCTTCGCGGGACAGTACATCTGGTTCGAGGATCACAACATGGCCATCATCGAGGTCGACGGGGTTTACCATCAGCCTGCCTCAGCCGAGATGATATACATATCTGCCGCGCAGCGATGCAGTTTTCTCCTAACCACTAAGAACGAGACCACAGTCAACTATGCCTTCGTGGCAAGCATGGACACGGTAAGTTACAGATAACTACAGATACTCTCAGTGTCACACTCAGTGAAAGTTTGTTTGCTAATAATACATTCCAGACATTGTTCGACACCCTCCCAGCAGACCTAAACTACAACGTGACAGGCTGGCTCACCTACGACGACGCGCAACCGTTCCCAGAACCCGCCTTGGTCGACGAGCTGAACCCTTTCGACGACATAACCTTAATTCCGTACGACAACCAAACACTTTTCGGTGAGCCCGATAAGACGATCGAATTAAGCGTGATAATGGATAATCTAAATGACGGCGCGAACTAGTACGTACCAACCACATTTATCCACTCTTAATTAGATTTTGCAGATCAGCCACCCTAAACTGACCCTTTTTCCCCAGTGCCTTTTTCAATAATATAACTTATAAGTCTCCTAAGGTGCCTAGTTTATACACGGCTCTCTCAGCAGGCGAAAAAGCTACAGATCCGTCCATCTATGGAACCTACACGAACGCGTTTGTGCTGGAACAGGGCGAGATCGTGCAGATCGTCGTCAACAACCTCGACACGGGACGTCACCCCTTCCACCTGCACGGGCACAACTTCCAGGCAATCTACCGCTCCGTGGAGGAGGCCGGGACGTTTGAGGACGCGAATGTCACCGAGGCTGATTTCCCTAAGACCCCGATGCGGAGAGATACGTTTGTCTTGTATCCGGATGGGAATATCGTTTTAAGGTTTCGTGCTGATAATCCAGGTAAGGACTTACAACTTATCCTTCGTCCCTCTTCCGCAACCCTCTTCGCTGATCACCTTAATAAAAAAGGCATCTGGCTTTTTCACTGCCACATAGAATGGCACGTAACATCGGGTCTAATCGCAACAATGGTCGAAGCGCCGCTCTTAATACAACAAAGCCTAACCATCCCACAAAACCATCTCGACGTCTGTGCCGCGCAACAGGTCGCAACAACCGGAAACGCAGCAGGCAACGCGGTGAACTTCGCCGATCTCAAGGGCGAGAATGCGCCACCTGGGCGGTTGCCTGATGGGTGAGTTTTCATCTCCTTAGTTTTTTTTTTGATTGAAATCATCACTACCCTCCTCGTACCAATCCCATCACTAACCAAAACAAAAGATTCACAACCCGAGGAAAAGTCGCCCTAGCATTCAGCGCAATAAGCGGGATCCTGGGTGTATTAGCCGTGGCACTATACGGACTCGCGTCCGATCCCACTGGCGCACCGATCTCAAACCACCTAACACAAACCCAAACCCAAGCCGAGACCACAGGATCCGTCAATAGCTCGGAGGCGATTGCGGCCGATGAGCCTAAAAAGGCCGCGCTCGCTACGACTGGATCAGGAGGTGGCAGGAGGGCGTGATATCTTACTCGGTATTTGGATTTCATAGTTTCTGTTTTTATTAAAATAACAACTGTATAAACAAAAATAACACCGTTATAAATTCAAAATTACACTTTTACAAATAGAGAATAACACCTTTATAAATAAAGAATAACACCTTTACAAATAAAGAATAACGCGTTTATAAATAAAGAATAACGCGTTTACAAATAAAGAATAACACCTTTATAAATAAAGAATAACACCTTTAAATCAAGCTTTCCTATATAATAAAGGATTAAGGATCCGGGGCTTAGAATAATGTTTAAATTACAGTAGTCTACTATAGCTTCAAAGGGCCGTACAGGCTTGGCTTCTTCCTTTCAGCTCTGGCGGCAACATTCTTAAAGTCGAGTTCACGCAGTCTATACCTATGATGCTGGCCGAAGCAATTGTCACCACCGATTAGCCTGGTATGAGATAGCACTCAAGTACAAACCAACATCTGCAGCAGATGTTGAGAGAGAGTAGAGAGCAACTTTAGGCCGGCCGTAGGTGGCAGTTAAAGGGTCCATACCAAAGAAGAGGCTGTTCTTCAACATGGCAGGTACTCCGGTTCCACGTTGCTTGGGAGTCAAGACAGGGCATCAATATAATGAAAAACAAAACCAGTTTTCAGAGAGACGCATATACACATTTAAACTTCGCCCATTCCCTTTAACATATTCAACATCTTTAATTAGTAAGCAACTAATCGACCTACATTTAAACATTATTTATAGTGGCGTTTTTTTTCTTTTGTTTTTGAAATGTTGTTTTTTATTTATAAGGGCATAATTCTTTATTTATGACGATGCTATTTTAGACAAATATCTGTGGTATTAACTACAGCCACATTGTATTCGAACCGCGTGAGACAATACAATCTCGCCATGAACAAGTCAAGATCTAGACAGTATGCCCTTTTAAACAAGCAAGCGGTGAGACAGAAAAAATCACGAGAAGCAATAGAGAAACGAGATCGTTTGTGGAATTAAGATGCATTTCTTGGTATACAGCTCAACAAAGGGAATCGATTTGAGCTAGAAAACTCGCCACGCCGCACAGCTCTCCTTTTCTAGATATACACAGGCCGCCGCCTCCCTTCTAAGACAGCTTCTATTTAACATGGCCTAGACTAGCTCTTTACGACTTCTCCAGATCTGCCAGAATCTTCTCACCCTTCTCCCGCGCTGACGCCAAGTCGCCAACCATGTAGAAAGCACCCTCAGGCAGGTCATCACCCTCACCGGCCAAGATGGCCTTGAAGGAGGCGATGGTCGTCTTGAGGTCGACCAGCTTACCCTCGATACCAGTAAAGACCTGGGCGACAGTGAAAGGCTGGCTCAGGAAACGCTGGATCTTGCGGGCACGCTCGACGGTAAGCTTATCAGATTCCGACAGTTCATCCATACCCAAAATAGCAATGATGTCCTGAAGAGACTTGTACTCCTGGAGGATCTGCTGGACACGGGTGGCGGTATCGTAGTGGTCCTGACCAACGATACGAGGGTCAAGCATACGCGAACGAGAGTCGAGAGGATCGACGGCGGGGTAGATACCCAACTCGGAGATACCACGGGACAAGACAGTGGTGGCGTCCAAGTGGGCGAAGGTGGTGGCGGGGGCAGGATCAGTCAAATCGTCAGCAGGGACGTAGACAGCTTGGACCGAAGTAATGGAACCCTTCTTGGTGGTGGTAATACGCTCCTGCATACCACCCATATCAATGGCAAGAGTGGGCTGGTAACCAACAGCGGAGGGGATACGACCTAGCAGGGCAGACACCTCGGAACCGGCTTGTGTGAAACGGAAGATGTTGTCAATGAAGAGAAGCACTAGAGCATATTAGCTAAGGAACCACGAACACAGAACGACAAAAACCTACCATCCTGGCCTTCTTCGTCGCGGAAATACTCGGCTATCGAAAGGCTGTTGTTTTTATTTCAGTTAGATATAAACTTCAATAAACAAATGATTCTCGGATAATGGGGAGACAGATAGCCGAATAAGGAAAATTAGAGGTTTTGGATACATTCCGCATAATCACGTAACTTCATAAGGCAAGGCAATAGTGACAGGAAAAGGGAAGTATATCTCTTACCCGGTAAGGGCGACACGGGCACGGGCTCCGGGGGGCTCGTTCATCTGACCGAACACCAGGGCGACCTTGGACTCGCCGTCGAGCTGAATGACCGAGGTCTCCTGCATTTCGTGGTACAGATCGTTACCCTCACGAGTACGCTCACCGACACCAGTGAAGACAGAGTAACCACCGTGAGCCTTGGCGATGTTGTTAATCAGCTCCTGAATGAAGACAGTCTTTCCGACACCGGCACCACCGAAGAGACCAATCTTTCCACCACGAGCGTAGGGGGCGAGCAGGTCGACAACCTTGATACCAGTGACCAGCACCTCGGCAGTGGTGGACTGCTCGACGAACTCAGGGGGATCGGTGTGGATAGGGCGGAACTTGTCAGTCTTGACGGGTCCACGCTCATCGATCGGGTCACCAGTGACGTTAAGAATACGACCGAGCGTGGCAGGGCCGACGGGGACCGTGATAGGAGCGCCAGTGTCGGTGGCCTTGGAACCTCGAACGAGACCCTCGGTACCTAGAAAAAATGAGATTGCTGATCGGGAAGACACGAATTTCGAGCCAACTCACCGTCCATAGCAATGCAACGGACGACATTCTCACCCAGGTGTTGCTATGAGTTAGTTAGTAATAAGGCCGTGCCGTCTGCTGGATGTTATGAAGCATACCGAGACTTCCAGGACGAGCTTGTTGCCCTGGTTGTCTGTGGTCAGGGCGTTTAGGATAGCTGGCAGCTTGGCCGTCTCGAACTTGACTGCAAAAAAATTGTTAGTGTATGTTAACCCAATTGCGACCTCCCATTCCTTGATTGCGGATAGGCTACGAACCATCGACGACGGCACCGATGACCTGTGAGGCAGTTTGTCAGTGCTGGACGCTTTGCCAAGAAAACCTCGGGAGCTCTGCAGGCCCAGAACCAGAGCTTACCTGGTGAATCTTTCCATCACCGACACTCGTTGTGCTTGCCAATCGCGCGCTGAGAGGGAATCTGAGGGGGGAAGGCTTCGCTACGCGCCGTGTGGCGGCCGAGAAGGCCGGGCGGGCAAAGGAGGAGATGCGGCTATTCGGAGGCGAAGAGCGCTCGTCAGCTCAATTCAACCCAATTGGCGAAAATTTCGAATGGAAACTGGATTCGGGTTATCCAGGAAATCGTACTCACCTCTTGAACATCTTGAGCGATGAAGAGCTGCGGCTGTGGATGGGAAGGTGAGTATGGGTGATGTGGTTGGTCTGCTGAGCAGAGAGGATGAAGAAATGGGAGGTCGACGAAGAAAAACCGCAACAGCTGGCTCCCGGTGCTGGACGAGCTAATTTAGTCACGTGATGCAAGCACTGAAGTAACTACACTACGAACAAGTGGCCGAGGAGGACGACTTGTCCGGATGCCCGTCCTCGCCAGCCGCCAAGCCTAATCGGGTGCCATGGGCCCGTCACTATACCCGATAGGAGCATGCTAACTTTTAACTTTTCTGTCTGCTCTTACACCAATCTCGTCAATGATTTTTACCTATAACCCCAACTGAAGATTATTTCGTACTGAGTACGCATTCCATAGATTACCCAAGCTTGAGGCTCAGCTGTTGCTGCAAAAAAAAAAAAAAAAAAACCAAGAAATGATAATCTTATCATGAGCTTTTCCCACAGCATTTTAGTCTCTATCCATGTAAAAGACATACTATATGTTTGGTGCTCAAAGAGGATCCCAGTCTATCATCTATAATGCAAAGTACATCCCAATAATGCTGAGCAAAAGCTAGTTAGTTGTACAAGAGACAGATATCGCGACAGAATGACCAGAATCGAGTATCCATCCAAACTCCGGCGCCCCTATGCCTAATGATAAGCAGTCCCGACTAAACGCTCCCGTATCCGGTTATACCGGAGTTTCGATAGTAGACTGTTGTAACGAATCAGTTGCCCTGCATTGTCTAACTCGCTCGTCATGACCTTCCAAGTTCAAATCGTCCATGCATAATACATAATTGTTGGCAGGCCAACGGAGCTCATACCCAAATCTACAAAGAACTCTATGAGGCGGCTTGAATACCGTCTCCGTGTCTCCATGTCTCCTCCTGTTTGGTCCGTGGCGCCAGCCAAGCAGCGTTACTGCTTCCTCGCTGTCGGGTCCTGCCGTTTTCGTCGCTCTTCTTAAGATCTTCAACCACACCAGGCGCCGCATGGCCATTGGCGTAAGCATAGGGCATCTTCCCATTAGACATAGCGACAGGGCTGTCGTAGATGGACCCTCCTCCAGCCGATGCCAATGTCCCGGGCACTGTACTCAATGGAAGCAATGGACCGTTCCCGGAGCTTTGGTTGAGCAGTTGAGCCCGACGATCCGCTTTATTGCTATCACTCGTCCGGTCGTACAGATACAATCCGAGAAATGTGAGTGCGATCCCCACTGCTTGTACCGGGGTTGTTGGATTTCCGAACCATAAGATTGCCACTACAATGACCCATACCCGTTTGATTAAAGACGCAACGGAGTAGGTGACGGGAGACACCAGGGACAACAACACAAATGCAAGGATGTTCTGCCCGAAGTGGAACGTCCCGTTGAACAGAAATTCAAGAGTCAAACGACCGTGATCGAAGGTGTTGGGCTTGGCAGACAGGTCCACCGACCCATCCTGAATAAAATCTCGTATCAAGCCGACACCCTCGCCCCAGAACCAGATGGGAGAAGTAAGCAAGAATGCGAGCCCGGATGAATAACACAGCAGGTTCAACTTGTCCAGCTTGCGAGATTTAGCCTCCTCCCCTTCCGCCTCTGCCTTGGCAGCTTCGTTGAACAACCTCTTGGAGAAGATATTCTGTGTGACAAATATGATGGTGGCTGCTAGAGCGTAGAGAATCCCGACTATCTCTCCCTTGAAAGTGTGGTTTGATGAACAAGCCAACGTGACCCCGAGAGTGAGCGGCACAAGTGAGTAATATGTGGCCTTCGCGTATCGAATATCAAAGAAGTAGCGGTATGCGAATACGGTAAAGAGGGGTGATAGGCCTTTGACGGTGTGAACCATCGAAACGGGTATCTTAGCGGTCGCCGTAGAACTAAAAAGATGGCCACCGACTTGGAAAACCGCCAGGGGCAAGGTGGAGTTTATCACATCCCTCGAGGGGTATCGTATGGGATTTTTGAGAGCCGGTATCGAAGAACGTAATTTGGGGAACACGCTAGCTAGCCACGAGAACGTTATGCAATAGAATGCGACCAGGAAAAATTGTATCATGGTCAGCGTAGCGGGCTTTTTGAAGGTATTCAGGATGGACTTGGACGATGTATTGGTCAGAGCGGAAGACATGTACCACATGACACACAGGGCCTACACCACGCGACGTTAGCTAACGGGATATTAGCCGGACAACAGGTGGCGGCACATACCACGAGCTTGGCTGAAACAGGCGCCTTCAGGGCATCGGCTATCTCGTGGGCATTCTGGCTGACGCTTCCCCTCCGGTCCCTAATAGTCCGAATGGCCTCACCAATGCTCTTCTGTCGGCCATGGCCGCCCCGGGAGGGGATGGGCGAGGAAGACCCCAACGGACCCCATCGAACGTTTCTGGAGGCGGCGGGCGCCCAACGGTCTCCGTTGAGGCGGGCACCACCATTCAGGCCGACGCCATAGCCATTGAGTCCACCGGGGCTAAAGGGCCGTCCAACCATGCTGCGCATGGACGGAGGATCGATGAGATCGGGGAACTTCTCGAGGCCAGAGCTTGCCTCGCCATCGCCGTCTCCTATCCCGGACAGGCTCTTAGAATTGGATCGTGAGACAGACGACTCCCGGGAGTAAGAACCAGAGGTGGTCGAATGAGGCATGGTCAATGCCTATATGGGAGGACGGGACGAATCGACAGGACGTGCAGAGTAACGAGCGACAGAGGTGGACGAAAAAAGAAAGAAAGAAACGCGAATGTTAACAACCGAGCGTTATAGCGTCATTGCTTGCGGGTTTGAATCTTGGCTGTTATCGGATGCTTGGCTGCTTGGCCGACAGTCTCTCAATAATCCGTTGGTCAGTGGTGGCCAAGCCCGTCGTCTCGTACGTCGAGTGGTGGGATGTGTGGTGTTGGCAGGGAAAGGACGGGATGTAGATAGCGTCGTATGCTTAAATAGAGTGAGTTTGAGGGTTGCGCAATGGTTCGACGAATTCAACTGATTTGCTGGCCGGGTTTGGCTGTTGGCGTAATGCGGTAATGGCTCAGCACTTAGATTAGCCCACCCTAGCGAATCGTGTTTCTCCTATGCCAAGCACCTATAGGCACCCTGGCCGACACCAACCAATGCAGCACGCCGCTAACGGACAGGGCTCTTCAGTGGGTAAGATTAAGGTGGAGACCAGGTGCATTATCCGGGCTACATTACAGCAGTTAGCTCGAAAACTAAGCTGTAGCAAAAATTCCAGTCCAGGCTGGAGCTTTGAATCATCGGGTCCTCCACTAAGACTGGAGCCGCGCCGCGCCCTGCACCGTGACTTGCGACTAACTTAGCAAACGTCTCAACCGCAATTCCAACAGCCTCGCCTCGTAGCATCAACTCTGCTGCCCACATCGCCAACCAAAGTCAGTCCGTGTCTATCTCGTCTCAACGTAGCCTCTTATTCAAACGGCATACATCGTACTCGCCATTGCTATACCCAGTCTTGCACCATTGTCCATTTCCAGGGCGCATTCGCCCCCCTCTCCTCGACAACATGGCCGCCCCCAAAATGACCAAGAACCAGAAGCGGCGCGCAAAGAAAAAGGCCGATAAGGTAGCAAAGACCGAAGTGAGTTCTCTTCCTCGAAATAACGGAATGTCTTGGATCAATAAAGTGCTTACTATTTCTTTTACCTAGGAGCCGTCTCAAGCGAGCGAGACGTCCCAAGTCGAGTCAAGCGAGCAAGAGTCTGAAGCGCCCAACGATGCTGCACAGACAAATGGCGCGTCCGACCTCGAAGTCAAGAAGGACTCGGCTAACGTCGACAAGATCCCTGCTGACGGCCCCGTCGACGGATACGATCTCGATGCCGAGGATCCCGCCTATTCTATGTTTAAAGATGTCTTCACCAAATTCGGCGCATCGGGTGAGGAGGACGCTGTTGCCAAAGAGGCCAACGCCGGGAACCAGGGCGAGTTGCTCCATGACGACGATGACAACATACCCGATGAGGACGACGAGAACCAGTCCGGGCAGAACAAACTTTCCAAAAAGAAGCGGAAAATGCTCAACAAGCTGTCCATAGCCGAGCTCAAGGCCCTGGTCAAGAAGCCCGAGGTCGTGGAATGGCACGATACCTCGTCTTCTGATCCGCGTCTTCTCGTACAGATTAAGGCCCAGCGCAACGTCGTCCCCGTGCCCTCCCACTGGTCCCTGAAACGCGAATATCTGTCATCCAAAAGGGGTATTGAAAAACCCGCCTTCAAACTCCCCAAATTTATCGCGGATACCGGCATCTCTGAGATGAGAGACGCTGTGTTGGAGAAGCAGGCTGAGCAAAGTCTCAAACAGAAACAAAGGGAGCGGGTTCAACCGAAGATGGGCAAGCTAGACATCGACTACCAGAAGCTATATGACGCCTTCTTCCGTTTTCAAGACAAACCAGTGCTCACACGTTTCGGCGAGGTGTACTACGAGGGTAAGGAGTATGAGACCGACTTGCGCCATCTGCGTCCCGGCGAATTGAGTGATGGTCTCAAAGAGGCGCTTAGCATCCCCCCTGGAGCGCCTCCGCCGTGGCTCATCAATCAGCAGCGCTTCGGCCCTCCACCCTCCTACCCTTCCCTCCGTATTCCTGGATTAAATGCTCCTATACCGCCCGGGGCGCAATGGGGATTCAATCCAGGCTGCTATGGCAAACCCCCAGTAGATGAGTACAACAGACCGTTATATGGCGGAGACATCTTTGGCATTATGCAGCCGAACAAGGCTGCCCCGCCGTCCGGCGAACCGATCGAGCGGAACTTGTGGGGTGAATTACAAGCGCCGGAGGAGGAGTCCGAAGAAGAGGAAGAGGACGAGGAAGAAGACGAAGATGAAGAAGATGTTGGGACAGGCCTGCAGACACCCTCTGGTCTGGAAACCCCTGGTGGTATCACGAGCACTGTACCAACCGAGTACGGCACCCACACCGAATCTGTAGCTGGAGAGATGGATCTCCGCAAACAGCGCCGCGGATACGAGACGGAAGAGAGTATGCATCCCCGTGCGGCATACACAGTTCTACAAGAGAGGCAGTCTAGGGCAGAGGGCTTCTTCGGCAGTGATCGTGTGTACGATATGAAGAACGTTGGTGACATGCGTGTGCTAGGTCAAGACGACGACAGCAGCAGGAAACGCAAGAAGCCGGGCGATGTGGATGTCTCCTTCGACCCGGATGCGTTGGGCGATGGTATTAGCAAGGAAGATATGCAACGGCGGTTCGAGGAGGGCAGACGCGAAGAGGGGGTCGGTGCCCAATGGAGGAGGGAAGAGAACCTAGAGGAGATGATTGCGAACGAAAGTCGGAAGAGGATTAAGCGCGACGAGGAGAAGCGAGAAGAGAAGAAGAAGAACAAGTACAGGTTCTGAAGAGGTGCAAATTACTTAATAGGGTGTCAATAATCGCGTTGAAGTGCTGGACTGCTGGATTTTGGAGAGGGGAAACATGGCTGGAGCTTGAATGAAATATCTATTGCCCATCATCATACCATCTCTCATCTCACTCTTGTGACCAAGATAAAAGGATATAGTCATTAGATGTATTTCGTAGTACCGACGCGTAACATAAATCGTTGAACGTAATCCATTGTTATCGGATCCCGCCCCTTTTCCTCCCTCAGAAAGATACCGATATCCTTAATTCGGCATCTACTTATGTGATACAAAGCCAAGGCTAGACTCAAAAGTCCCAGCAAGGACTCGGCTCCCACACCACTGATTGACGCTAAATCTAAATCACTATGTAAGTATGTTAAGCTCGCCCGTCCCTCGCTCATTCGTCGACGATACCCTCGGCCTGTCGTTTCTGCGCACCCTCTGTCCCGGCAACCAGCGTCTCGATCTTAGTTGACGCAAACTTGCGCGCAGGCACCTTGTTCTCGAATAAGATATCGAGCTCAGCGTACGTGCGACCTTTTGTCTCGGCTGGATTTTCGTGAGTTAGTTTGTTGCGGTACTTATGTCACGCTGAATGTTGAATTGTGTCTACTAAAGATATATATATATATGGGAAGAAACGCACGACAATAAGAAACCAACGGGAAAATTCTTTACAATACCAACCACAGACAAAACAAAGGGGGGGAAACTCACGCAATCGGAAGAAAATATATGTCGTAAAAATCGCATTAATCCCCGCCCAGAAGAAACCAGACTTAAGCCCCCAGTTCCACTCGTCGGGACTGAGCTGGCGGTAAGACACGATGTTCACGAAAGCGATGTTGATGGCGTTGTAAGCGTTTCGCGCAAGAATAATGCTCTTGGCGCGCAACCGCGTCGATGGAATCTCTGACACGATCGTGTATACCACTGGGCCTATCGAGAAGTTGGCCGTTGCGCTGAGCAAGAGGACTAGTGTGCCTGCTGCCCAGGCTTCTGCGGTACTTGGCTTGTTATGGATTCCTAGGAAGCCGATAATGCTGTTTAAAGAGGTCAGTTTTTCGTGGTTCGAAGTTTTATGTTCGTTCGTGACGTAGAAGCAATCCTCCTAAGAAATACCAGAATATAGCCAACTTACAGCAAAAACACAAAAATAGCACTCATGCCACTAAACATAAGCGTCTTCCTCCCAACCTTGTTCAGAACAAACCAACTGGTAACCGTCCCGACGAAATTAATCGCGTCTTTGCCCCAGCTGAGCTTGAACGAGTCGCTGTCAGAGATGCCGGCCTGCTGGTAGAAGAAAGTCGAGAGTCCGCCTAGTGCAGTTCCGGACAGCGTCTGCGCGAGCCACGTCATGCAAATAATTTCCGTGCGCCGCAGGTTCACGCCCTTAAAGCAGTCCACATATGTTGTTCCGGCCGAGACTTGCTTTTCCATTTCGTCGGTGTAAATCATTACTATGATACAAAGGTTAGATTATTCAGGGATGATATGATCAGTTATGCGTGTTCATCTTCTCGAGTCTTTCCAGCTGACTAATGGGTGTGTGGTTGAAGATCGATATGGGGATGAAAGAGAGAAAGACAACTTACAAGCCATAGTAGCATCCGCCTCGCGCTGCGAGAACCCAGAGCTGCGCGCAAGTCTCTTCAGAGACTCTTCAGCCCTGGCCCTCTTGCCGTATCGAATACACCACCAAGGCGACTCGGGGGCGAAAAAGGTTCCAAGAGCGATGGGAATAGGCCAAATCCACTGAATCGCAAAGGGGATCTTATAACTATCCAAACTTTCGGATCAGCCACAGACACTAACACTTACACCAACTCACCCAAAGCATAAAAGTAAATAAATAGGTATACTCACCCCCAGACATCCGTCCTAGACTCTAGTCCCACAAGGACACCAGAAGAAATAAACTGTCCAATAATCCAACACAAGTTTACGTACGCGGTCAGGTAGTGGCGTAGCGGGACGGGGCAGACCTCGGCGGCGTACGCCGTCGTCATGGTCTGGAAGACGCCCCACGCCATGCCCTGGAAGAGTTCGCCCACCAGAAACACGGTGAGGTTTCCCGCGAAGAACGGGAAGAATATGAACCCTGTTACTCCCACCAGTGCCCCGATGAGAGTCCATCGGTAGCCCCAGCGCTCGGATACCACACCGGCGAACTATATATACGTTAGAGTCAGACGAGGTCAAGTTTGTCTTTTCTTATTTCTTTTTGGGACGAGAAGGAAGTATTGGTGATTTTCGTGGAATTCTTTTAAAATAAGAATAGAAGCGAGTTCGAAGGAGGTGTGTTATTCGTTCGTACCTGTAACCCGATGATCTCGCCAACATTCGTCGCCCCCGAGATGCCATTTTGCCAGCTTGCTGGGATGACACGGTCGCCGTTGGGCGCCACTATACCGAATCGATCTTTAAAAGCCGGGTATGCCAGGTCTGTTTTCCCATTTTCGATAAGTATTGTGCATCTTCAACACTCCAAAGACATGAAGGGCATATGCGTTAGAACTTTTGTCAGCTTACAAGATCCAACAACGGCCGTTTGATAGCCTTCCATGATTAGACAGGAGGACAGCAACATCGACCAGCCTATAGCTTTAGGGTAGACCTTGAAAGCATGGCGAAGCGTCACTGTATCGTTCGTGTTAGTCAATTGCCATCTATATAGAATCCTATCTTCTCAGCTGGTGGGGGCCCAACAGAAAAACAACGACCACATAATAGAGATGAATAACTCACTTTCACGCTCCCTTTCATTCGCCTCATTAGCCTCGTTCACAAGCGTCTGTTTGTAATCAATTATCAGCCAGAGTTCAATTCCGTTCAATTCACTAATCAAGGCCCATTCATCCTCGTCCAGACATAATCAATTACTTACCATGAAATCCTCCACGTTATCCGCAATTCGGGCAGCAACGGCCTCGTCTATATGCGTGGCGATGCCGCGGCGCGTCTGCGTCGTCTCGACGTCTTTTTCGGCATCGCGCTTCTCTCTGCTCATTGTCGTGTCTTGCCGAGCGGCGGGTTCCATGTCGATGCCATCGTCCGCGGGGTGGCCCATGTTTGTATCTTGCTCTTGGATGAAGCAGAACTGAGGAGATACTCAACTTATTTTAATCCCGGGCCGGAGACCAATTCGTGAAGAGAAAGCAGAAAAGAATTGTCTCGTATGCCTGGGTAGGTTATCCGGGGAAACCTGCTTAATGCACCTAGCCGATGCGGAGTAGAACAATGAACCAAATCAATACTCGTAGATACCAAAATCAAAATATAGAGGTTGTCATTGGCACTGCGCAAGGACAAGAGGGTAGACAATTGGAATAAAAATACAACAAACACACTTTATCCCAGGAAAGCAATGATATGACAATAGCTGTCCATCCCACCTCCTTCGCTACCCCAACCATTCGGTTCGCAACGGTTGCGTCTAGAACCCCCAAGATAGGCACATGATCACCAACCCAACGAACGGCAGACAATCAATCCAGGTGACGCCGAGTCGGGTGCGGGGTCGATTTACCCTAACCCGGACCGCTCGACGTACACCGGGATGGTACGGTGAGACCAAGATTGATACTTAAGATATGCAAAAGTACCCATATGCACCAATTATTTATCAACGCTTCCCTGTATAAACTTGTTATGGTTACATCCAATTCACCCACCTGCTCTAAGTTGGCTGCCGCCTGCATAATCAATTTACTCGCCTCGCTGCATCTCTTGTCCCCCGTCCCCATGTAGTCTGGGGGATTGCCCAATAGCTAATACCCCGGAACAAGCTAGAGCTGACACAACTCAGATCGTTGCCCGAAGAAGAAGGTTGGGGATCTGGGGATCCTGGGGGAGGCGAATCAGTCTCACGTGACCTGCTATGCGTGGTCGACTTTTGTTGAAGTAGATAGATATCACAACAATCGTTGACTGAGCAGGTGTTGATTATCTTTTCTGGGTTGTTGCGATTGTTCATAGGCTGAAATATCGTCAATGCTAATATTGTCTTTGAATCACTAGCTCGAGAAGAATCGCCCGTAAGATAAATTGGCGTCGTCAAGTCGCGTTTGAAATGGATATGGAAAGTAACAGTAGTCCACACGATGATACAAATATGAGATGGATCTGTGAGTAAATAAGTTTGCAACCTATTTGTAAGACATTGATCATCTCTCTATCGTGATATAACTTGAATAGATATGAATGTTTATAGAAGGGGATATATTGCAGCGTAAGCATTGTGCTTAATTGTGTTCCCCAGTAAATTGAAATAAATAGCATGATTATCAATAATATCAGCGCACATCTTCCAGCAGCCCAAGGGGGCAGGAAATATCAATTCATGCCCAAAAAAACACCTACTACATTAGAAAGGAAGGAAAAACCTAGTTTATGATAGATTTCTGTCCCTACATACAAAACTAGTCTACTAATGCTGATACAAATGTACTGGCATGGAGATGATGACAATAGTGTGCATGTATAGTCTGTTATTTGCCATATATTGTAACACGAAAGCTTTGCTACGCAGTTAGCTTCTGGCAGCCTTTGGACCCATTCCCTTGTCGTCTGTCCCTTAGGCTACTATGGTAGATGATACATATTTACAATTGCCATTATTCCGACCCCGTGAGCTCGTAGCCTTCATGTACCATCTTTGCACGTTTTCGAATTACGTTGACGTCTAAGCATGAATCCCTTTTAGCGATGGAGTTCACGAGCTAGTGCTAAGACCCATCTACTGCCACAACTAACACAAAAGTTCAATATCTAGTCACCAGTCTTCTGCTCGTCATGACACTTGTTGCAGCGCCAGCTGCGGCTCTCCACAGACTGTTTTGCCTCGGCCCGTATGCATTCTATATGGTACATACCGTTGCTGCAATCCTATCTCGACCATTAGTGCCTGTACTTCAGAATCTAGGATTCTGCCAAAACAGAAGAAAAAAACAAACAAAAAACTTACCAAGTTCGAGCATATCAAGGATGCGGTGCCCCGAACTGGTTGACCACATACTGGACATCCTGCTACGGACTTCCGGTATGCGGCCCTTGGAGACGGGGCTTTTGTAGCCTCTGGCTGTTCGGGTCGTCTCTGAGTTTTTGACCGGCGCATGATTGTGAGCGCTTCGGTAATAGTGTCTTCAGTCAAAGCATTCCTGAATTTGAGATAGCTTAAGTGTTTGGCCCACTCGGCCATTCGATTTTGGGATGCTGCGAGCCAGAGGGCCTTGTCCTGAATAAATCTGATATATACGTCCTGCAGATGGGGTGCCGAAGTAACGCACTCCTTGCTCACAAAGGCATCCCATTCTAGGATATACTCTTTTTCATCTGGAAGGACATCGCTGTAATCTCGAATTATATCCCGATGCTTCTGTACAAGCCATGAGTCATCAACTGGAGGGGAATCGACGAGCGACCCTGGTTCTAACGGTGCTTTGCTCAGGCGATCATAAAGAGGCTGCTTTATATGCGGGATTAACAGCCTATTATCCCGTGGTTTGATTGGATGCGGCTGCTTTCCTCGTCAGTTTGGAAATTATGGGTCAATTGAAATGCACAACTACTGACCTGGAATGGTTTATTCCTCTGCTGTGAAAGTTTCTTTGTCAACTTTCGCGGCGATAAATCGCCATCCACATCCGACTCTTCATCAACGAGGCTCGAGAAGCTGTGGAAAGTTGGGTTCAATGAGCGGAGCGCGTCTTCATCAGGTGCGAAAATGCGAATGTAGGCGTGAACTGGATCAACCTTGTACACGATATCTGTATGATCTTCCAAGTGTTGTTGCAGCAGCTGCATAGATGAATGAGTTGCAAAGCATCGAATACAATGATAGCTCTCAAGCGTGAACTCTCCTATCAGAGGAACAGCCCAAGTCACACTACCGCCCCTTCTGTCCAGGTTTGCTAGCTTGCGTCGCTTCTTTTCCTTCCGCTCTTTCCCACGAGCTTTATCACTTAGAAGCTTCAGATTATAATTCTGTTTCTCCCTCGTTCTCAGTGATCGACTTGGCGTGGTCGCCTCCTCGTGCTCTTCCTCATCCTCTGCAACTCCGTTCCTCTCGTGTTCTGTCTTTCGATGGTCATTCGGCGCATTATCAACCCTACCATTTACATGGCCGTTTGTTAATGGTTCCAGAGCCCCATTGATGTGGTTCATCTTGATATCAGGCGGAGGAACAGAATCACCGAACCGTGCCGAGCTAGCTGCCGCATGGCAAGTAGACCAGCGCAAATCCATGTCCATCACCAAGCCGAGCGGAAATTCTTCTTTCTTCTTCTGGATCTTCACATCACCAGACGCCCTTCCTTTCTCATTCAACGCATAGATGATCTGCGCCGATAGAATCCACCGACGGGGATCGCCAGATTCGGGCTCGTTGGCCTGGTTCTTTGGCAGTAGGTCTATCGGCGGCCATTTTGGGTCACCCGCAGACTCGATCTCTACTCGGACCAGATACTCGTCTCCCAAGCTGAACCCTGTCCCATCTGGTCGCTCAACAAAGAGTTTCCCGGAAGGAATCTGGAAAGGCGTTGGCAAGTATATCCTAGCAGTCCGACAGACATCATCAGAATCGCGGAAAACTTTAAAGTTACATATCTGACTGTCACAATGCAGGACCCGACATACATCGGGTCGACTCCATTCGCATACTAGGACTCTGCAACGTGCCTTGATGACAGGAATGTCCTTCTTTTCCGGGGACCCGTTGCCATAATGCAAGTTAGCTGGCCTAGGGTTTGAGCTGTCCATGCGTGTAATGGAAAGAATCTCGATGCGAAGAGCCTTTTCGACATCGTCCGAAATCTCGGAGAGAAGGCGGCCTGGCACGGCTCGGGCGGCTTCTGGAGAGGCCTCGGAAACGCGACGCCGCTTTAGGGGTCGTGAGAACTGGTCTCCGTTGGTAGGCGTGTCACCATTTGCCGTGGATAGTTTGATACCCATGCCGTATGGTAGATGGTCGACCGCGGTTTTCCAAGCCCGGTGGATAAATGGCAGCGAGTCGCGTTTGTAAGGGGAGAAGGTCGCCATCTCTGAAAGAGAACATGGGCGCAGCGCGCCACGAGACTGCGGCCACCTAACTTGGTAATTGATCCAGGTTTTATATTCCGGAGGCCGAATGGAGGCTAGTTAGTCGCTACCGCCTCATCTACAAGAATTATAGATTACGACGAAGAGCCAGGCTTCATAGTGAGATATACGTGCACTACAACGAGGTCGATTTAAAACAACGATGAGACCCGGACGTGCGCAGCTCGTGGGTGGTCTAGATGAGATGAGCGCGAATGGGTGGTCTGTTGGTGATGCGTTGACGAGACTGAGACGCTGAGAGGGTGAGTGAGAAGTGTTGTTGTGGTGAGATGGCCAGAGAGGGAATGAGGCCGGGGGAGGATGAAAAGACCAAGCCTGCAGCGAAAAATGAGAGAGGAAGGAAAAGAGAGGGGTTATACAGAAGAAGAAAGGGCTTCGAAAGAGAGCCGGAGTATACAGAAACTCAATGGTATACACTAAGGGCAGGAAATACAGGAGTCATAAACCGGACATGTGATGGGGGGAACGGGGGGATGCGCTCGCTCAAAGTAAATTGTTAAATGTAAATGTAAATGAACGGACGGACGCGTTTCGGCGCTGGCGTTGTGTTGCGCCAGGGAAAAAGAGGCTGACAGCTGACAGCGACACTGACACGTACCCGTCCAAGTGGCTGATACGGGGGCTAGTGCGACCGTTTGGGTGCTGTCCCGGGCCAATGGGCAGGCCGGACTGGCTCGTGTTGTGGCTTGGCGCTTGGCGGCTCGATTAGCGCATCTAATTCTGATCTAGCATGGCAATGATTGATCACTGCGATGATCTCAGGTGTGGCTTGCACGCGGACATGGGGTCTGGCCGACTGAATCGACGAATTGGGAGAAGACAAGGAAGGGAGGGCCAATGATGGCCATTGCCTGGTTTGCGCCCGGATGTTAGTCCGTCCAGTGAACGAGATTTGATTTTCTACGGTATTTTCCCTCCAGGGCTCTTTATGGGAACTACTACGTTGGTAAGAGATATCGTTATTTCCCATTGGCACGATGGGTTGCACTCGGAGCTTGAGCTCCTGGTGGGCTCTAAATGCAAAAATTCAGTGATTGTGATGATATGGGATTTTAAAGTTCAAGAACAGCTGCTGGAGTGCCTGCCTACTGTAGGTTGCGGCAAAGCCTTTGTGGTTTAGGTACCTTCCCTTACCATACCAGAGTACCTACCTACGCACCTCAATGTACCTCCTTGAGAAGAGGTAGCTACATCTACATAGTACCTAGCTACCTACCTACCTAACACTGCAGTAGCTGTTAGTCTAGTTGCTGCCGCCATTGGTAAGTGGATATTAACCACAAAGCTTGTTTGGCGGGGCAGTTGGGCAAGTTAGCTACTTACCTGCCTGGAGGTATCTACAACTTGGAAGGTACGGAGGTGGGCACACTACAACTAGGGAGTGCAGGCAAGGGCGGTTGTAGCAACCCACTTTGCGTTACCCGGGTACTTACGTATGTTGCACATGCCTCATTCCGGTCATTCAGTCTCTCAACTACCACTTCTAAGTTTTCCAAGTTTTATCTGAGCAATACCGCCACTCCCAACTCTTTCTCTCCCATCTACCTACCTACATATATATGCTGTTCTCGGGCATGCTATGAACGCACGCAGAGTACACTAACCTACTCTACACATCCCGACACCTGACTCCATCCCGCTAGAATTTCACTCTACAAGAATCTCCATGTCATCCCCATCCTCCCGTGTTGACAGCACCTGCACCCGCTCCTGTTTTGGGACATGAACTGCTGTGTAACGAGCGGGAAGGATGGATGATGATAGTTATTCCCCCCGGGCGCGGCCCACCCGCAATCTCCCACCCCGGCGAGCAAAAATCAAGACGCCAGCCCGAGAGACGAGATCGACGGCCGCATACTTCACAAGCTCGGCGAATACGCAGACATCGTCGTCCTCTACCGATTCAACAGACTCGGATGACCGGCCATTGACTAGAAGTATCAGCCCCGTACGGAAGCGAAAGCTTGCCACCGCTCTTGCAACCTCGCCAACATCATCGAAATCGGCGAAACCTACCAAGCGCCAGCGCGTGCAGCCGCCCGTTGGAAGGACACCTCTTCTCCCCCGCCGTCAAAATGTTCGATCGAAAGATGCCCCAGATGACACGCTCCTTGACGAGTCTGTGGTGCCTCTACCGTGGCACACAATCCCCTACCACGTTTGGTTGCGCGTGTTCGGCTTTGTCGCCGCCCCAATTCGCGATCCTGCATCACGAGCTGACGATCTTGCCGAAGCCGTGGGCACGTTGATTTCAGGCGCGCGGACTTGTCGCTCAACGGCTGAACCAGCCTTGGCTGCGTTGTACAAATGTCCTCCATTCCGTCGAGCTTACACCAACTCTCCTCAAACTACATTCGTGCGGTTCCTTGAGACGTTAGCACTTCCTCCTTCGAAGACCTTAATTCGGTACCGCCCTAAGGTCGAAATTCTACGCCTTGATGTTGATGCATTACTTTCACGCAAGGTGAACGGCCTTCAATTGCAATTGAACCATGTCATCAAGAACCTTCCTCGATTATCATGCCTCGAACTATACCACCCTTTAGATGATGCTCCATACAGAGATCTCAGTATGAATTTGCGATGGAAATTATCCAAAGATGATCTACTTGACGGACTAACGCCTCCCCCGGACGGAGACTCTGCGGCTGGTGATAAGACCACGACGACTGCCCTGAAAAGCTGGCGGTGGAATTCTCGTCTTGCTCCTGCAGATCTCTCGCTTGAACGTTTGCAGGAGATGCATGCGCTGCCTGGCTTTCGGGGTTTGCGCAAACTAGCCTATGTCAACTACCAGCTCCCATCTACGACTCAGTTTTCTGCCAGGGCCCGTAACAGTCAGGAAGCCCAGAACAGGGACTCTCAAGCAATTGTACATCTCGCTGCTTCCATATCTGCCCTGCCTGAATTGCAGCACCTTGTGATCGAGTCGTCCACCTTAGCTAATGGCTCATTGCTGGAACGTCTACCGAAAACATTGAAGCATCTCGAATTAGTCAATTGCTGGGAAATCACTAGTGAGGATATGTCCGCGTTTCTCATGTCGCATGGAAATTCCCTTGTACACCTGACCCTCAACCATTGCCAGTCTCTAAGTCTGGGCTTTCTCCCTGTGCTAGCAACCTCTTGTCCGAATCTTGCTCATCTGGAAATGGATTTGTCTTATTTTAGACACCTTGAATCTTACGCGGATAACAAGCCCGAGTATGCCACTCTTCTCGAAGTGGATCAAGTTCCCACATGGCCGCCCTCAATTCAATCCATCGAAATCATCCACATGCGCAACTGGTCGCGGGCAGCTGCGGAGATGTTTTTCGGCAGTTTAATGAAGAATGCCAAGGCGCTACCCAATCTTCGCCGGCTAGAGTTCAAGGTCATCCTCAACATTGATTGGCGTCAACGTCAGGAAATGAGGCGATCCCTAGCCGACCAGATGACTAAGGTTTTCAAAAGAAAGCAGTCGCCTCCTAAGGAACATAAAACCATTCATCAAAACAATGACGCAAGGCCCGAAAGCGTCGATGAAACCAATATGTTGAAGTTTGCGACGCGTCGGAGTACGCGAATCATCGATCAATCTTCTAAGCCAGTCCCAAACAAGGACGGGACATCTTTCGCAGGCAAGCGTAACCTTAGCTACCGGAGAAGCCTAAAGTCTTTGAAGACCATCACTTCAAATTTCGATGCAGATGATGAAGAAAGTAGTGAAGACGAACTTTCGATGGGCGATGTCAACACTAGTCGAAGCAAGAGTAGGACTGCGACCGCTAGGGAGGCAGGTCTACGAGACGAAGAATTTATCCACGGTCTCTGTGATGTTGTTGACATTCAGGTCGACAATCAACGACCGGCCGAACGCCAGTACGACATGGATGACTTTTTGGATTCCCCGGAGCAGTCGGACCCAGAATGGAACAGTGACGAAGACGATGTTCTTGGTTAGCGGACCGTTTCAGCTGTGCCAGTGCGTGATTGAAAAAGAAAGTAGTACGAAAATATATGTTGGAATGGAAACTCGATTACAGTGGCGTTTAATAGGAGAAGGCGGGTACTCGGTCTCGTTCTGTAAGAAAGATCTATTTAAAATCGCCATCACTGGCGTGGAACGTTTACATGTCATGTAACGGACAGCATTTCGCATGGATTGATACCCAGGGACTGGGGCAAAATAGCTATTCCCATTACTTTGATATTGCTAGAAACCAGGATTGGCAGGCGTTTTGGCAGCAGAAACAGGAACGCATAAACATAGATGATCGTGGTCGGGAACGACCCGTACAATTTTACCTTCCTTCTACTATATGCGGTGCGTTTCCGTCTGTGAATATGTGCCTTTCCTATAATTCCAAGAACTTCAACGAGTACCATGACGCTTACAACTTGGCGGCTTGGCTAGCGATCAAAGCAACAGGGTCATTAAACGAACTAAGATGATTTCTAGTCTGTCCTCGATAGTATTGGGTATCTTCGCTTATATCTAGGTGTTGCTATATAAAATTACATTAAAAAAAAAGAGTGTTGTGCGTGTGCCATCCGCCTGTATACCTTTTCCACAATGAACCCGTTTGAATGCTTAACCCGAGAGCGAGGGGAAAAAAAAACCTAAAAAAAAAAAAAAAGGAAATAAAAGAGAGAAATCGTTTGTTGCCACTCATCAATCTATTGTCCCCATAATACTACTCTAACATTGTTCACTCTAGATCGGGCAAGTCGACGATGGCGGAATGGTCCCAGGCCGGCTGCTTGATGATCAGCAGCGGCGGCGTCAGCGCGCCCTTTTTCTTATGCTCGGGCCCCGAGAGCTTCCCCGCTAGCGCGCTCGCGCGCCGACTCACGGGAAGCGGACTAAGTGGTAGCGGGCTCGTCACGGGCGGGTTGTGCCAGTCCAGCTCGCCGGGGAGCGTCAGGCCCTCGTGCAGGTGGATGCACGTCGGACTGCTGCTCGTGTCGATGTTGTGTAAAGGCAAGGGGAGGTGTGTGTTGAGGGGTGGGAGGACCGGCAGCGAGCCCTTCTGCGGCCGCGGTCGCGGCCGCTCCGGATTGCTGAAGTACCGCTTGGCGGGCCCGACCCGCGGTGCTGTCGGCGTCGCCGGCTGGATCGCCCTGCTGATGCTCTCGTTCTTGGGCGGTGGGATCGGCGGCCGCCTTTTCGATGAGATGTTCGCCTGTACAGTTGTCGTCGTTGTGGTTGTGGTTGTCGTTCTCGTCGTCGTCATCGTCAGCGTCGTCGGCCGTGGCGGCGCGAGTTTTTGCTTCTCGGGCTCGGGTAGTCCCCGCCGCAACACGCAGTCCAGCAGCTCCATCTCCTCGGGCCGGAAGACGGGCGCCTGAATCTTCACGCGCGTGTCGCCCACGACGCGATACATCTCCGAGGGAAATGCGCTTAGCAGTTCCGGGATCACTTTCAGCGGGTCCACCTTGACGATGCTGGTTGGCATGTCCTTGCGCTTCTTCTTCTTTTCGATGCCGAACAGCTTCCTATTTGTTGCTTGTTCCTCGGAGCCCGCGGCCGTCTCCCGTAGACGGTGGTTGATTTCTATGGGTACAAGATCCCGCGCGATCCAGCTCTCGTGAATCTGTGTGTTGAAATTGCTCAGGAGGAAGCGATACCGGATCAACATGTCAGGTCCGTAAGGCCGAAACCAGCCGTTGCGCAGACACGGTAGGTCGCGGAGGACCTCGTCTGGCGAGACAGTCGGGTGCGCGCAGCCCTTCAGCATGTCCAGGTTCGGAAATGTCTTTGGCGGCGGCGCGATGCAATCTGCTTCGGTAAAGGTGGCGTCGATGATATTCGTCACGATGATCCGCCACTTGCTTAATACGAGCGGCGTCTCCACGGCCGCAGCCAGCAGGTTCGCCGCCGCCTGGAAACAACCATGCTGCGCAAAGTGGAAAAATTTGGTCGCGGTGAAGCCCTCGAGCCCGCTCGTGTACCCGCACCCTACGAGCGTTGCGAACATCAGGAACCACTCCCTCGTCAGGTTGGCGCTCTCCCCTATCTTCGCGGCCGAGGAGACGACTACCGTGTTCGAGTTCTTGAATTGATCGCCCTCTGGCTTCTTATTGAAGTACACGAGCGTCGGGTTTCCGCCAAACATGAGGGCATCCGTGTTGTCCGTCCATATAGCGTCTATCACTCCGACCTCTTGGAGCCGGACGCACTCGGCTGCTGACTCACCCGGGGCGTCATGGCGTGGAACGCCTAGTTGGTCCAACAGCTCTTTCAAGAGCCTTGTGTTCGACTCGCTGTATCTGTACTCTGCTGGCCACTTCTTCGGGGGCTTGTTTGGTCCATCAAAGACAAATAATAGTTGTATATTCATCCGTAGTAGGTAGAGTATCCGTTCCACTGCAAGAGTGAGATGTGGTTAGTAAGTGAGACACCACACATATTCGGCAGCTTCGTCTTCTCAATTCATCCTATTACAGCTGCCTATGAAATGGAATAATTGGCAATGAATGGCTTACTGATCCGTTTTTCCCTGGGATGAGAACCAGGAGACTCTGTAGCATCGTTAGCCAGTGTCCCATAAGCGTACAATAAACCTCAATTGCTTACTAGTCTTGATTTCAGCTTCTTTTTCAGCGGTGATGTTCCGATACCACCAATTGGCCTGGTCTATTGCGATGCGCAGGGGCCGACCAGTGGCCTCGAAATGCTTCGTCGACCATTCTGGAATCGATCGCACTTCGGCTGCACCCGTTTCCGAGATCGAAAACCTGGAGATTCGCAGCAATTGAGCATCCGTTCAACCAATTATATGGCTATAGTATGAGAACCAAAAAGCCACTTACCCCCTGAGAACCATTGTGATCGGCGTTATAGATATTGAACCTGAACAGACAGTATTCTGTATAGAACTTATTTTACCAGATGAACCCTTTGACCGCCGAAGGGAGAAGAGAAATAAAGATCTCTCATTGACCCCTCGATACTGTAAGCAAGCTGTTCTGGAAGTCCGGTACAAGGAAGCCACACCCCGTTTTGTTCAAGAATGTCGTCTATACTAGGCTAGGATCGTCGAGATTCCCACCCCACGTAATTTGATACGCGCACGCAATTGGACCGTATAAATGATTTAGACGGATCAGACTAATAGTAGTATGCCGCCTATCGAGACTACGCCGTATAGGTATATGGAAAAGATGCCTCGGATGTTAGATGTGTGGCTCTTTGATTTGTCCAGACTCACGATGGAAAAACTATTGGAAAGAAGAACTGCAGGCTCCGCGATCTTTATCATCTCCGGTGCGTGGCAATTCCCGTTGTGGGCGTGATGAAATCTTACATTGGTAGCGAAGGATTCAAACCCAAGCCCACGTTAGCGTGCCTTAGAATTGAACTTCGGACTTCGACAGTCACCTGGGCTCCGCATAGAAAATTAAAGTATTGAAATGTAAGCTGGCTAGGCTCCTGGCGAACCTACCAGGGTTACCAACCTCCCAATAGTGTGGTACCTATACGCACAGGCCATGCTATACGGAGTCTGATAGAGCTGAATCTCTTCCTCTTGCCCGGGTTACATCGATGCAGCGTCGATTTGAAGATCGTTGGCGATCTTTGAAGAACGTTTTGATTTACCACGTAGCACGAGCAAAAGCTGACAAAATCATATTACTCTACTACTACGTATTCGGTTAATAGTGTGTCGCGGAAACCAATTCCTCGGAACGCTACTACGCTGTCCCCGGCGCTTGGCGAGGGCTGGCGAGGGTTTCATCCCGGTCTGACATGCGCTGTGCCGCACCCTCGGATTGCTGGGCAATATATACACGTGGGACGAAGACGAACTATCGTCATACGGCAGGGGACGCTTGAAAAAAACTCAACTCTAAAACTTAGCAATGTAAAACAAAGTCAGGAAGGGTATAGACAAGCAGGTAGCCTAACCGAATAAAGTGCCCAACGACCCGGGGAAGTCCGTTGGTTGGAAGTAGCACGAAACTACGTGTGGACTACTCTGTATTGATCCTACACTAGAGAAGCGATAACCGTCGCTTAACTAGTCATATGACCCTTGAAGACGACGAATTTTGTTCTACCGGACCCTGCCGAGCCTGCTCGGATGTTGAGAAACTACACGATACATACAGTAGTGTACCACCTAGCTGGATCAACGGGGATTGGGTCACGGGAACACGATGAAGGCGTAATAATTATTTGGTAATACGGAAACATATTTGGAAAATAGACAAAACGTGTGTCCAATCTGTCGCCCCAAATGCAGGCAATCATGCGTCATGGTCTTGCTCCCTTTTATGTAGTTAGCCGACTACCGGGAAGAACCCTACATGATCATCGTTCACCCAACACCACACACTGATAAAGAAATCTCGGCTGAGAAATTTCTCATAGAGCATCAAGGTCAATCTCCGGCTTCCTACGACGCGCCTGGATCTTGGTGTCAGCTTTCACCGACTGCGAGGAGTCGAAAATGCGAGGCTCCGGCTTAGGGATATCGGGCACGAAACTCCAGTCGTACTTGACCAAAAGGTGGCACATGATGATCTTAATCTCGTTGGACGCGAAGAAGCGGCCCGGGCACGCGTGCTCGCCGTGGCCGAAGCCGAGATTCGACGCGCTCGTCGTCACGAACTGCCAGCTGTTTTCCTGTCCGGGCGTCTGCCTCTTCTTCACGAAGCGCGCGGCGTCAAACTTCTCGGGCTCTGGGTAGATCGCCGGGTTCGCCCAGTCGCCCACGACGGCGATGCGTGAGCCCTTGGGGAGCGCGGTCCCATCGGAAAGCGTTATCGGCTTCTCCACGTATCGGTTCATGGACACTTGCGATTGTCAGCATAAGGGAGTTAGGAGTATTACGATGCTATATCACTCACTAAAAGAGAGGGGCGTCGCTCTCTGGCTTTCTCTGAGGAAGCTATCCATAAGCCTAAGTTGGTATAGGGTGGTCTTCGCCCAGCCTTCGCGGCCGACGACCTCGATGATCTCGTCACGCAGCTGCTGTGTGATTTCCGGGTACTGGCAGAGATCGAGCAGAGCCCGGCATACGCTTTCGGTCGTCGTGTGAATAGCGGCCATGGTCAGGGACAGCTGGCCGAAGACGAGATCGAGATCCTGGCCCTTAGACAAGTCGTACATCCAGCCGATGGTATCGGCAATCTTAGGCGGCTTCTGACCGGCGGCACGGGCTGCGTCTACGGCCGCCTTTCGTCTGTTGACCTCGGGCATAATCAGCTTGCGCGCGTCTCGCACTGACTTGCGCAGCCGGTACGAATGCGGTAGCACTAGGTAAACTAGAGGCCGTATGAAGGCCGGAGCCATGCGCATCATGAACGACAGGGCAAAGGTGTCGACCGTGTAGGTCTTTGCGATCTCGAGCCATCTCCGGTTCCGGCATAGTTCCGCGCCCAAGAAAACCCTCGAAGATACCCGTGCAACAACTTCAAGAAGGTCCTCTCTGATTAGCCTCGTAGTCCATCCCTCGCTTTGCCCGAAAACGTCGTCGACGGTGGCAATGGTCTCGTCGACGAGATCCCCCGTAACCAGACCCAATGATTGCGTCAGCTTGGTGCGGACAGTGTCCCGCAGCAGGAAGTCGGCCTTGGTTGACTGCCTAAATGCTTCGAAGCCTGGATATTTCACGAAGAAGTCCTGTATCGGTCAGTTATTTACCCTGTTAAAGGGGTTTTGTCCTTACGCTAGAGAAAGCTTTAGGGAAGTTGAGATCAGGCAAGTTGCGGATCTCGTCGGCGTACTTATTGGGCAAGACGATTTTGGGACCGGTGCCCGTCATGACCTGGAATGGCGCATCTGTCTGCTCAAGGCTTAGCCATAAATCTCGGGTTTATCGAATGAGTTGTGATATGACACACCTTACAACCTTCATTCAACACCTCACTACCATGAAACATCCAACTCTTCCTTGGGGCAAGCCCACGAACACTTATAAGCGGAAAGGCGGGCCAAGGTTGGTATCTTGTGAACAATGACCATGCGACGGTAAACAGTAGAGTGACGCCAATGACCTGCGCGGACATAGGCAGCCCCTCGGGCATAATTTTTTGTATTGCCTCCATCTGCTCGTTATCTATGCGTAGAGTGTTAGGAAGCTGAAAGAGTCTTCGAGCTGAGGGCGAAATGGCAGCAAGACCCAATACTTAAAGAAAGTTACATCTTCGCAACAGCATTATTTTATACATGCGAGCATAACTAGCAATCGGATGCCTATAAACCGTTATACCCATGGTCGTCATCAGATCGTGCCCAACTGGGATCATTTGCGGGGACGACCTAGGTATGTTTCTTGGTCCTTAAGCACTCAATACCACAGAATTAATGCTACGCGGCCTCGAGTTAGAAATTGGTCCTATCATTGTCAGTAACGCTGGGTACAACATATCGCTTATTTCTGGTATCAATCATACTTCTGAATCTTCGCTAGCAGCCATCTGTGTACTGTATATGAATCAGTCCGTCAATACAGCATACAACAACATAAACGTGAATGTAGTCTGCCGCCAACCCTGGCTCCTTCTGCATCCAGATAATACGCGGGTTGGGTAGCGAATTCGAAATATCTGATTGGCGAGATGGAGGGCGCATGCAAGGACGTCTACATATGTAGTACCAGATTTTGTCACAAAATATGTCGCTACGCTAAGAGCAACACTAAGCTCTACCTATTTCGGTAGCGCTTCTTCTCGGCTTGGAGAAGGGATTGATTTGATTGGCTCTTGACCTTGAGGATTTATAGATGAAGTACGAGGTTGGAGTCACAGCTCGGTTAGCAGGATGCGAAAACCTGGAATAGGGCAGTGCTGTACCATTGAATTTTAGAATATAAATATCGGGTTATAATCCCACATGTATAAGATTTGATTCTATTCGTCCCGCTCAAGCCTAATGATTGTATGCGCTTACGTAGACCGATACTAGAAATCAACTACCTAAGTACGTCATGAGTTGGGGGAGAGAAAACCCTTCGTATAAGCTCGTATACAATAACAAGCAATGCGTGCATTGGTCCCACACTTTGTTTCGGCAGACCGGCAGCAACAAGACTAAGACTATTCCGAAGTAATAAGTAATCAACCCGGAACATATGCATGGCAGTGGCAATGGTGACCTTTCGGCTAGCAAGAAGCCGTACGATAATTATTCCAGAGCCTAACACAAGCATCTCCTACTATTACTCCACCATCTCGGGTATACAGAGTAGTATTCGACCCTTATCTGGTAAACCGGGCGGCATTGTACCTGAGTCATGCCGCTTTAAGATGGCCTGAGCAGGAGCGCTCTACCCTGCTGCGCATGGGCAGTGCAGTGCGACAGTCGACAGTGTGCCCAACGTTCAATATCAGTCAGGTATTCACTCACGGTATTTTCAATAAGAAGAAAAGGCATATTCCTTCATCTTATTCGAGTTTTGACGTATAATTATTTGATACATATTGTGCTTTGCAGTAGAAGGTTTAACCTGCATGGGATTGACTATATTATCTAATTGCAGTGGCTTTATCTTCGCCAAAAGAGACATCCAAGAAAAAAAGGTAGAAAAGGAGGAAGTGAAACACAGAGAAGTTCCTCTAGGTCCTGAAAATCTCAAATAGTACTATCGGGAATGCAATTCCGAAGCTCATGCTCATCCAGCTCTCAAGCCTAACCTCTGCTTCTGAGGAAGCAGACTTCGGGAGCCGACAAAGCCCTGCGACTGATTTGATGAATCTGCCACTATTTCAGTAATTATGATTCGAGCGCCTTATACCGCCTTGTTCAGCCATTTAACTTAGTTAACTTTGCTACAGTACACTCTTGTATAGTTGACGTCATTCTAGGTAATACCTATCTGCCTTTGCTGCGATTAATCATATTTTCCGGCTCTTTGCTTCCTGTGTCATACATTAACCTGTTGCCGCTACGGTCTCGGGCCGAAGGTTTCGGGTTATCGGCATATTCTTAAGCCCGGAGCGAAACGCGTTCTTTGAAAATGATCGGGGTGCGAACCTCTAGCTCTAATTATATATAGAAAAAGTCGAGATCATGACAACGACAAAACCAAAACTCAACTGATGGGGTTAGGCAATTTAAATCATTATCAAAAGCAAGGTCCTCAACAGAGTAAGAAGTTCTGCGCTGTGGCATTGAGTCTATTACTCATTGCAATGACAATGGCGATGGATTTGGGATAGGTGTTGTAATGACTTATCGTTACCTTCGGGTATATGACTTTTGTCACGGATAAGTGGATATGAACTGATCCACAATAGTGAGGAATCGGGTAAACTACCTAATAGTCCAGCTGCAATTAAACGGTTCCGAGTACGGAATATGCGACTTCCTGGGAAGTCGCTGGAACACAAACGCAACCGCAAAAGCACGTGCGCCAACCACACCACCAACGTTCTATCACGCTTCCGTCGCCCGCTATGTCTTCTTGACCCTCTTTATTTTCTGGCCTGCCGTCTACCGGGCGAGTAGAGATATAGGGGCCTTAATATATTTCTGCCTAGAGACACGGTTACCGCGACTTAACACCATGATCAACAAGACACACAATACAATCAATTCAACAACCATCGCTTATTTCTGGCACCTCTCTTCAGCTTTTGCTACCGCCTAGGTTGTAGATTCATGACGTCACGAATAAAAGTAGCAGTCCTGTAGACACGGAACAAGTTACTCTATCCTACAGACACCATGGCGCCTCAATACAAGCAGCATCATCGTGAATTCTTCGGAGAAGCGCAATCAAATGGACAAGGCCCTTAGTGATGAACTTGGCGTTATGTATATCGATATTCCGGGTTTCTACGGGGTTTTTCCCGGCAACATCCTGGAACTTGAGACGGCATCCCAAGACATTTTCTATAAGTATACCCAAGAAATACAGCCATTGTTTCTTGTGGACTTGTTTCTGAATTTCGACATCGAGTTGGTAGTCCAGGACAGCGTGTAGAAAAGATTTGATTTGGTCGAAGTGGACGCACATGTATTAATGACGCAAGTCTACGACGCCGCAGGGCAGGCTGTATGACCAAGCCCATTTTCAGTGCTCGTATCTGCAATGGGCGGAGATGGAAGGGGCATCAAGAAGGAAGCCATAGTGTAGCCTGGAATTTAAGCCTTCCAGAGGCACATCTTTTCCGCTCCTCCGTCTTGTCTGGCGGCTGAGCTCGCAAAAAGCTCCATCAGGGTTCCTATATATTCCACCATGCCTCGTATCTTGCAATAACCTCAACCTTGTTTTTAAAGTGTACTACTGACCAGGTACATGAAAGCTTGCTTAGGTTCTCTATCCGCTGTGCTATTTTACTGTTTCATCAAGCAGGTTGAAGAAGCTGACAAGGAAACTACAGAGTAGCTCGTTCCTACGCATTCATACTTGCTCGTACACCCTTAACGCATCCACACAATAATTAGAACTTCTACCAATACAACCGTCTTTGATTATTGGCCTTTCTCAATACTTCCGCACAAATGGCCTTCAATCAACCTCAAGAATGGTCCCCGGAACCATATCAAGAAATAAACATAGACAAACTCACTACCGCCATGCTCTGGCCCTACCCTGTACCTTCACCGACGTACCCCGCCGCACCAAGAGAAGAATCTCAAGCACAGTTCAACCAGAAGTATGCCCACAAGGCTTTGAATGCCTCAAATCGTCTTACAATGGACGAGCTTGAGCTCGTACGCAGACATCTTTCAGACTTGTTTTACGAGGCTGCAGCTCTACGTTTACGATTCCAGCCCCCATTCTCCCACGGCTGGTCGAGGACGCTGCTGATGCCAAAGCCCGCGGAAGTCTCCTTGCGAACAAATGAACTCGACCTATGGAACAAGCAAACCGCCGTTTATTTTATTGGTGACTCGCACTATTCAGGCCATGACCACGGATATACAGACCGGCGTCTGGGCACTTACATCTACCGCGAGTGGCACCGCGCGCATGACGGCCGACCGAACCTGCAGCGTTACAACTTCTTCGCTAAGGCATTGCAGGTAACGAAATCCTTAGAATCGTTTGACGTAGCAGCTGTCATCGATATACACCGGCGGCTATGCAACTCCATGTCGGCCAAGTTGAATAAAGAGGTCATCTTCCGCTACCCTTTTCTCGCTGGAGAAGTGGAAAGCACAAACTTCCCGCAGGCAGACATAGCGAAGACGTGGCGTGAGCACGGCTTCACCATAGGTCATCTCTTTCGCGCCGTCTTGCTCATGGCAGACGAAAACGTTATTCCTGAGACGTGCCCAGTGCAGCCAGAGTCGGAGCTTAGCGACGACAGTACGCTTAAGGAAATGGCGGCATAACTGGAACGTCTGATGCCGGAGTGCCGCGTGTTAATGGTACGCACTGGGGACGACGCGCATTTGAGCAGACCTGTATCTTTCGCAAGCCTTGTAGACCCGTTAAACAGCGACCAGGGGGATGGGTCCGGTCAGGTGGACATGGTTAGGGTGACGGTCCCTGTCGCTATACGTTTTTTGCACGAGCTGCAGGTACAGGAGGAAGCTGCATACCTTGATCTGCGGCGCGTAGCAGACAGAATGACGGAGGACCGCAAACGTGCGTGCCGCGAATGGGTGGACAGCGTAATGCGCCATGCTGAGGATGTGGGCATGGACGGGAATATGTATACTTGGAAAGCTGTGAGGAGGATGTGGGCTGCCCGCGATGGAGAGACTTTTAGCGACGGGCAAGGCGACGAAACGCGTCTTTTCCCCCTTTATTCCTGGACATGTATATGGTAGAGCTTTATAACTGGTCAGTGTACTGTTCCGCGCTTCACTGCGAGTTATTATCATGCTGTGGCGTTGAAGGTAAGAAATGGCCGGCGGCAGATTTGGCGAGTGGAATTAACTAGATTCGTCGGTTATGACTCCTCGAGAACTCCTTCGATCTTAACCTCAACCATTGAACCAGAATATAGCTCATGCTTTTTCCGAAAGTTGTGTCTTGAGCCCTTATAGTTCGATCTTTCCATCACTCTACTAGCTGATGGACCCCATCGTATGTAACACCGCAAGTGTGCATATGTATATCCTCCTCGTCCGTCTTGAGCTGATAAGAGCGTCAATTTACGCTACGGTCAGTCATTGACATGCGCGCTCGCGGGTGTTGTCGATTTTCTTTGCTACCGTCTCGCTCCTGATGTGGGAAGGCCAGATTTTTCAGCGATATTTGAAAAATATCGCTGATTGGCTTCTTTGATGTCGTGCTTGAACTGCTCGATTTCCTCGGAACGAGCATCAAGTTCGCGAGATTATTTCGCGAGTTTTCAGCTGGGTCATGATAGAGAGACTTGACTTAATACCCGTGCCGCGCCCCACTTATGTTGGTGAGCGCTAGGGTAGTCACCAAGAATTGTAACGATCACTGTGACGGTTGTTGGATTTACTGCTTAACTGGTGACGAGCTGTTGTATTGTTGTTGTGTGGCTCCCCTCTTGGGAGCCATCTAGTGACACAGAGGTTCTAGTAGATCCCTGTAGGCTGCCATGCTTCAATTCCGTTTAATTCAGTACATTTTTAGAACCGTTTTATGGTCCATTTCTCTCTCTCTGCATAAAATCATGCATAATACACACGGCAGTTCACTTGACTGATAACTGGCTGAGCCGAGCCTGAGAAAAAGCGGCAAGTGCACTAAGCCCAATTCGTTGTCTCCTTGGGAAATGGTAAAACTTGGAACCTGAAATCTATCGATGGTGATTGCCTCTGGAGAGTGCACTGGTTCACTTTCTATATATGATCGCTGCTCTACACCTCCGCGATAACTTTTGTAACAAAGTGTTTGTGCTCAAGGGCCTGGAGGAGTGTTCAAGTTGCAATAATCTTTATGACTTTTAAGTTTTTCCTTTTTGCTAGGCAACAAAGGTCTATACGCGAAAGCTTTGCCTTCATTCCCTTATACGTACAGCTAGGCAGCTAAGGCCTCGTATGAGTTACTACTCAAATGATTACGTATTTGAAGTCCGAGCCGAAGGGTCTCTGGCACTATCCTAGTCCCTTGGGCCCTTGTGACATGATGTCACACGGAATAACCGAAGGTAGTGAAGATGCGTATATCCGATGCCAGGGGTTAGATCATCTATAACGCAGCGGTCTACATATCCACCTACCCGTTGAATGCTTGATCACGAAAACAGGCACGATAATGGGCGATAATAATAGATAGACGAAAGCGTAGCTTTCGTGTATATATAGACCTAGTTTGCTGCCAGATCTGAAGGGAGAAAACCTGTTCAGTATGGTTCCCTTGCGGCCATAGATGATTATATGCGAATAGAACACCAGTTCCGAGCCTCACCCTCGTTACATGAGCGCTACGAGGCTATTCAAAAAAAAAAAAAAAAAAAAAAAAAGAAGGGTTCAGGTAGCGGAAGTATCAGTTGAAATGTGGTGTCATTTGATTTTCCCGACACTGCCGACTTGATCTGTTACGAGTTATTGCCTACTGTAGCTATCGTCGAAGTACGCAAGTCGGACGTTAACACCTAGCCGACAAATCGAAACGCTTCTCTAAAAGAAAAATTACAGATAAGAATATGATAGTATCCCATGAAAAGATCAAAAGAGTGATTTACCATTTTGAGCATTTACACTAACACTTTGCTAGAGTACTGCTATGAGTTTAATCTAACAAGGCGCAGGCAAACGTAAGCGAGGCGAGCACATCACTCCTCCTCTTCCGTCGTCTCATCCGAGTCGGAGTCAGAACTAGAATTGCTGAGTACTTTTCGACTTTCTGTCCATGCATTTCGGGAACGGGGCCGTGAAGACGGCGTCAGCTGCCGGCCTAGTCTGCCCTCAAAACTCCTCCCCGTTAATATATGAGGGTTCGAATGCCTCGGAGTCAAATGTATATAGTGCATTTCCCCTACCGCTTTTTTCAGTAGCCTTGGACTCCGGAAAGGCACCGTCATTAGTACCTTTAATTTGGGCTTTAGATAGTCGTCTTTGACTACCGATTCTAGGCAGCGCACAAGCAGCTCGAGGTCCGACATGTGGGTATCGAGACAGAAGAACTGGATACCATCTATGATGCAATAAACAGTTGTCTCCGGAGAAAACTCGCCAACAAGTTCGTGGAACACTCGGGAGAGTTGAATCATGTCGCCCGTCTTTAGCTCTTTTATCTGGCTCTGCTTGGACAAGAAGTCTAGGCTCAGACAGTTTCGCGCATCGAGTGCTGCTAAGAGTTGGATGATAATAGAATGGAGCAGGCCCTTAGGACCGTGCCACGGGTCCAGGGGGGAGTTATGGCAGCCGCAGAAGAAATGCGTGTAAACATCCTGAGAGTCAAGCTTCGTCATGGTCAATACAAAGTTGGCGCAGAAAAGTGACATTGCCGATACCTTGTCCCGAGAGGAAGATTCCATATTTCCATCGATAAGAATCGTGTCTGAATGCTCGCTCTCTAACCAGGTAACGAAACGAGTCTCTTGAAAGACGGATTGCGCCTGTCCTTGGTCGCGTATATTCACTTTCGTTCTGCGTCTAGTGACAGTGTCTAGACCATCATTCAGGTGCTCCAGCATCGAGTCAACATCAGATATCCGCCCGGCGATGCCCTTCTGGTTAAACGACAAGTCGAATAGGATTCTCAATAGTTGATTCAACGTCACAACGGCTCTTGGAGTGTCACATCGAAAATTAGCACCGGCTGCTTCTCGCTGTCGTCGCTTTTCGATTCGCAATTTTCTCTTGAGGCTGGAAATCTCTAGTGTCCGATGTCAGCTCTATGCTCACACTTCATTAGGTATAGCTAGGATCGCTAAAATTAACTCACCTTTCTTCGCTTCTAGCACCATTTCGAGAAGCGCCTGCTTGGCTACTTCGCGGGTCAGAAACATAGAGAAGTCTGTCGCTAATTTATCTACTTTTCGGTCTGTCTTGCTGGCTTGCTCCGCATCTGCCTTTTGCTGGGCTTGAATCTGCTTCGCCGTGACGTTAGTGTTTTTGATGATGGGGTCCGCTTCAGTGATAACCCATCCAAGGATAACTGCAACCTGATCATTCGTATTTTTAGAGTATTTTTCCGTTTTTAATAGGGTCTTCGTCTTCCATTCGTCCACGGTTCGGTCGAGGTCCTTGGCTGCCTCCCTTGCTCTCTCTAAAACAGAATCTACGTCAATTTTCTTCCTTTCCTGCTCCACATATTCTGTCTTTGTATCCCCCGCTTGATCGTCATCATCTTCCCCCTTTCTGTGATCCTTTACTTTCTCGTTAGAGTCGGCATCCTTCTTTCTTTTCCATCTTGGGATCAGTCGACGCCCTATATTGGCTTTCTTACTCGCCGTTGAAAGCTTTTTGGGGGGAAAAGATTGCAGAATCTCTTGGATCGCCGTCACGATCGCTTCGTAGAGAACTTCAGCGCATTTGCTTATTTCAGATTCTTGCTGGAAGCTTCTAGTTTTCGAGGTTGCCTCGCCAATTGTCTGGCGAATCTCAATCAGCGCATCAAAGAGCTTCTTCCTCTCCTCCGCATACTTTTCTGCAACCTAGAGTTGACCTGAATTAGTTTCCGAGGCTTCCACGGTATTGAGAAAATACACTGACATTCAACACGACGGCGACGGCACATTTCACTACTGCAAGTCCATAGTCGTTAGGAATCAGGCCGATCCATGGATCTATGACCTCCTTGTTCTCGCCAATTTTCAAGGCCAGCCTGCAGAAAATGGCACGCGGGCCATGCTCAGTGCCATGTGCCTTCTCCTCAATGCCATTGATCTTGTCAAATAGCTCGTCCCATGCAATTTTGGGGGTATTTGGGCCCACGTCGACTTGAAATGTAGGTGGAACATAGTCTCGGAGTGCCACAGCTAGCGTCCTGTTCTCAAGATATCAGCACCCCATGATGCATGGTCGAAAACGGCAGAGAGATGGTACTGAACTCGAACTGCATTAGAGATCGGAAGTGTCTACTGTCGGGATCCAACGACGGCGAGCCGCCAAAGACGGGGTGTACTTTGGGAGCCTCGTCGCTAACAAACGTTGCGGCCATATGGGGGTGGATATCATCCATTACGCGTCCAAGGGGAGTATCCTCAACGTCTAAATCACTCGCCATAAATCTCCTTCCTCTAGTTGATTGAAACGGTATTATAAATTAATCCCGTGGGCGGGGGTTGGGGGGATATGCAGACATGTCGGAAAAGGGTCAAGCGACGACTACTGAGAGAGACCGAACCCCGCCAGGTCGCCGATGTCAACGCGGCCATCTGCGCAGCCAACGCACATTCAGCCGCAATGGTCACCAAGAATTCGCTTAGATGCAGCTTTAGCAGTAGGGTGGCACTGCAGTCTCGATAGTTGGGGGTTACTTTTCGACCAATCCGCTAGCTATCCAGTATGTGTAGGTATATGTATGTATCGCCATTTCTTGCCTTTCTAAACAATCATTAAGGTTATTGTTTTTGTAGATCATATACTGGGCGTAAGTAATACTTGGTAGTACCTGGGTTTGACATATGATTATTTGTTTTCGGCCCCCAAGTATACAACCGACCTTTACACGAATAGAGTTTTAGTGCTTACATGTTAAGCAGTTGAAATGAGTGGCAGATTGGCAGAAGTCTTGTAACCACTTTTCAGGACATGCATTGTGCAGTCAAGCTGAATCGGGCCCTCCGTACCAGGTATTTCATAATAGCCCCCGTCAGTAAACTTGGCAATGCGACGTGGGGGCGACCAGGAGGTAGAATTCCACTGGATCTTCCTCGTCCAGTTCTTCCTATAATATAGAATGCAGTCACCACTGTTTGTACTCAATAACCATTTCAAGGATTGTCTCAGAAACCAAAATGACAGTCGCATAGCCTTTGTTAAGAAAATGGGTGATACAATAGTAAGGTAGTCCTTGCAGCGCGCAACATGAAACTCGCTTAACTAATGCTTGATATCCGCGTTGCACTTGCAGGTTCTTTCGGCTCTAGGTACTGAGCTCCTGTCATCCGATAAGCCGAGGGCTGCGATACTCGAAACCACAATGGCGATAGGCGACGGACAACACGAAAGTCTCTCTCAGATAGAAGACACTGCGATTGTTGGGGGAGACGAACAAGAAAGGATTATGGACGCAGTTAGTCAGTCTAATGCTAGTGAGCCATTGCATTCAGATATGGGGGGCATGGAAGCAATCTCAAAGACGAACGGCGAAGAAGATGACAATAAATCATTGAGCAGTTCCATTCATGCAGAAGCGCCAGTCGTTAAGGATAGCCAAGAGAAGGCGGAAGAAATGAGTGATGAAGAAAATGCTCTTTTAGAGGAGACATTGAGGGAAAACTATGTGAAGACCCATCCATTGATTGTTGACTGGGTGGAGCTCAACTGGGAGCATTATAAAAACCGCTATGACTCGGAGGAAGGCGAAGGTCGTCACATCATTGAAGCCCTTAAGGTTACGCCAACAACAGTCGATGAAATCAACGCGGACAAGTGGAGACGAGATTATGAGAAGCCGGCAGGACATTCAGCTAAGTCGGACTCCGCTACTGTAGGCTCATCATGGATTCAGAGAATCCGAATACAGTCCCCTGCTGTCTTCGCTCACCTGGCCTATGCCTGGGGGATGGATGCGGAGAAAGAATCTGGCCACACTCATACGTTTTTTAGACCGTTCACATCTCTACAATTGCTACAGCCAAAAATGAGACTTGCCCTTGAGAAACTGGAAAAGAAATGGGCTGATTCTAAACATTCCATTGCTACAGAAGAGTACAGCACCCTCGTCAACGAAAGAACCCTGACCACAGAGGTTCCGAGGGACCCGGGTGACCCAGAAGACTTGCATTCAGAAGAAGGGTCGACTGAGACCTATCCTCATCCCGTCATGGATGGCCGAATCGCTCTAGACCACTTGCGGTGCTATGTGAAATTCGTCGACGAGAAGGTGGCGCCGCTGTATGATTACTTTCGGGACACATCACACAAGAAAGTGCGGTTCAACGACCTTTCACTTCTTTTTACCCCCGGAGAGCTCATTTACTGGCCAAGCGCCGGGTCTATCATGAGCGTGCCGTATCCCTTCTATCAACCGGCTTGGAGGGTCTTCCACTCTAGTAGGACCGGATATAGCAGCACCTACATTGATGATATTGACCTTAATCTTCAAGACGAATTCCTCGTCCATTGCTATTACATTGACCATAATGGTAGTTCATACGGAGTCATGAAAGGCGTTATTGTATTCAATTGCTTTTACGGCGAGAAAGCCATTACCGATCTTCCTGCATACCCCTTCCGCTTCGCCGATGGTGCAGACAGACGGTTGGAGGAGCTCAAGGTCCAGGGGAATCTATTCCGCTCCTTTGTCAAGGAGCACCACTTGTACTATGATGGGTGGACAATTCCCCAGGAGCTGCAGCAGACAGCCGAGGACAGCAAAGATGAGGATTTAAAATACCAACGAACCATGACAGAGGCCATGAACACAACACGATCCTCGCCGGAGCACGTGGAAAGTTCTGTCGTTGTTGATTTTGGTGAGGCATTCAAGCGACATCCGCGTTGGAAGATCAATTTCCGGATTCCAAGCGAAGAGGAAACCAAGTGGGAATGGAATCAAGAAACCTATCAGCTCATTCATTGGGAGGACAAGGCGAGAGCCCGGAAGTTATACGAAATTCGAGAAAGATGTCTGACCTATGATCCGGCTATGAGAATGTGGAAAAACGAATTCATTGCCAAGGATGTGCCCATTGCTTCTTCACGAGGGGATGGCTTGGACGATATAACAGATGCAGATATGGGTAAGCGCTACCGACAAGCCCGTATCCTTCTTTTTACTGCTTTTAGAGGCGAGGAAAGGATGTTGCCCCGGAACCCCGAAAACTCGACGAAACTAATTATGAATTTCTAGTCCTACTACCCCGTCGACTTGTTGCATACGCCCTCAGAGAGAGAAAATTTCTGATATTAGATGTCTTTTCGCTGCGTAGTCTTGTTCAGCATACGGACATGTTCAAGTACCTGAAAATCAGTCCCGGAAACCAGAGGATGGTGGAATCCTTAGTCAGAGCCCATTCTGAAAGGAGTAGAATGAAAAAGGAGCGGCCCTTACTCACTCTTAGCCAGGATCTCGTCTACGGTAAGGGAGCAGGCTTATTCATCCTCCTCCATGGGGCACCTGGGGTTGGAAAGACGGCAACTGCCGAGGCTATTGCTCAACGTTACAATAAGCCGCTTTTCTCTATCACATGCGGAAACCTTGGCTTGACGCCTGGAGAAGTCGAAGCTGAGTTGAAGGAGATTTTTCGCTTGGCGCATCTGTGGGATTGCGTTTTGTTGCTCGATGAAGCAGACATTTTCCTTGCGAGGCGAGACTTATACAATCTCAAGCGCAACGCTTTGGTATCTGGTAAGAATCCTGATAATTTCTCTACCTTAGCTCAGAATGAGAACTAATATGGTATAGTATTCTTACGTGTGCTTGAGTACTACAGCGGGATACTCTTCCTCACGACCAATAGAGTCGGAACTATCGACGAAGCTTTCAAGTCGCGAATCCATTTGAGCTTATACTATGAACGACTGACCAAGAACCAAATGCTGGCAATTTTTAGGGTCAACCTCGAAAGGCTAAGAGACATCGAGGCTCAGAAAAAGAAAGAGCTCCACCACTCAAATATAGGTGAGCCAGATTTGGTCATCGAAGACGATAAAATCATTAAATTTGCAAAAAGACACTGGAATGCTACACCCGAACATGCTAGGTGGAATGGGAGACAGATCCGAAATGCATTCCAGATTGCGTCATCAATGGCACGCTACGACACAAACAAGAAATCTCTTGCGGATGAGAAAGAAACAAAGAACGGACAGCCCGAACAAGCGATCTTAGATAACAGTCACTTCGAGCTTGTAGCCGACATAATGAGGCGTTTTGATACATACTTCGAACTAGCAACGGGCGAAACTGACGAGCAGGCCGCCTTCTTGGGGGGAGCTCGGGATGACCGGCTTCAGAACAAAGACCTTGGTTCATATACGTGGTCCAACGAGGCGCCGGAGGACAAGGGAAAGTCATTCCGAGACATGAAGAGACAGGAAGAGGATCCTAAGATATCTCGTAAAAGTAAAAGCGCCGTGAAGAAAAAGGAACGCTACCACAGCGAGGAAGAACAGGAAACAAAGCCGATAAAGACGAAAGGAAAGTCTACTAAATCGAGCTCGTCGCCCTACGGAGATAAGGCGAAAGCTGCATCCTCTCGTAAGAAGGCCGCTAGTCCCCGACGAAAACCTCAAAGTGGTAAAAAGCCTATTGCGAAGATTTCGACAAAGACCAGCGGGGTATCGCGGTCTAGTAAGAGGCGAGACGAGCCGGATGAAGAGGAGGAAAGCGAAGAAGATTCTGAAGGGCTTGATGACGAGACAAGTGATTCGAGCTTCGTAGAAGAAAGGAGTAATGAGGAGGGGGATGACGACGACGACGACGATGAGGAAGACGATGATGACGACTATGAATAGACCTGGTTGTTACACTCGCAACGTTGTATCTTTCTATTACAGGTGGAGAATGTTTGTGGTACGAGAAGGAAAAGAGTCGAGAGCTAAGAACTTGTTTCTACTTAGGAATAGCACATTCTTTATTGTGGATTTGCTGCCAATGCTTTCCAATTGTCGATTTATTGAGCTACTGAACCCAAGATAACTTTACAAGCGAGGACAGCGCCATGACACCGTGGGATGGCACATTGAAAGTGTAATCTAAGGAACTACCTAATTTCTGAACACTCATTTTTCACCTAAGTATGTGCAACGATACAGTAACTAACATGCCAAATCAAATTCAAGATTGCCAATCGACTTATGATCATCTCTCTCTCCCTCTCGCTAGTTTATGGCGTTGCGAAGCATCTCCCAAGCCTCTTATAGGAGGTTAGATTTATTATCACTTTCCCACTTCACTTGACTCTCATCTCCCCAACTCCACCAACCACTGCCACCAGCCCTTGAGATTTTCTCTCTCCTTTCCCATGTTTTCTGCATGATAAGTCGTTCAGCATCATAGTCCAAAAGTGGAGTAGGTGTCCCGCAGACCATGGCCTTCCAGGATGCTGTAGGGATGCCAACCGTCTCCAATCGAACTTGGTCCCACATCACATAACCCCACCCGCGTAGCCCTCGACGGTCGTAGTATTCCCAAGGTGCCTGAGTGTCTCTTGAAAATGGCCATTGCCAAGCTTGTAACGGTCCAGAATCTAGGTCGTTAAAGAAAGGTTGCATTTTAGGAATTCCTACGTCTTTCGGTGTCAAGAAGCCTAGCCGGTTCGCATCATCTATACCTTCGTGGAGGGTATTAATGTCATAGCGAGGACGACGAGTGGCATCCAGAACTCGATACCTTTGCTCATATGTCTCTGCACTGGCAACTTCATAGACCTTCTCTAACCCGAGTGAAAGAATACTTTGGACATAGGGCGACCCAGGATATAGAATATATTCTACATTCCACGCGCCCCAGTCGACGTCGTGTTCTGCGACATCATTGAAAGCTAGGTCTTCTTGTAAGCACTAGATCTTACCATAATCTGCCACACTTGTAACTTACCCAGTGAAATAGCCCGATCTAGGAAATCATAAACACAGCCGATCTGTTCATTTTCGTAAGGCGCAAATTTGGCGAAGAACCTTACTTTATCTAACCCGTCTAGGTAGCGGGAAAGATTGCAATAAAGTTCCAACCGATATAGCGCTCGTTGTATGCGGCAGATCTCTTGATTTGTCGCGGGATGCTGGGACTTATTTAAAGGGTACATGGCCAAGGCTTCCTCGACGAATTGTTTGGCCAAGGCATCCACAGTGAGGTGCAATCGGCCAAGGCGAAGCGCTTTTTGTAGCGACCACGATCTGGGTGGTGTTGGCCTCTGCTGGATATAAAAGTTAGGCTCGGATGTCATAATGGCTTCGGGTAACACGCTGACATCTATCTGGTTAAGCAGCACCTGTGTCGTAATTATCGTTTCGGTATTCCAGAACGCATGGTAGAATAAGGGACATGACAAGACAGCCGTGTGCAATGATGGGACATCGGGTAAAAATCCGAGTATCATTTGCAGAAGCTCAATCGGTAGCCCCTCGATTAGACTCATCGTGGCAAACCAGAACGCGCGGTAGAACGACGAACGTAACAAGATAGCCGTGTTCAATAATAGGACGTCGAGCAAAAATCCGAGTATCATTTGCAGAAGCTCAACCGGTAGTCCCTTGATTGGACTTATCGTTTTGGCATACCAGAACGCATAGTAGAGCGACGAAAATATTAAGACAGCCGTGCGCACTAAAAGCTTCACCAGCAGTCCCCTGGTTGAACTTTACGGGAACTCTCCGTTTTGGCCCATTTTCGAGTTTCCAGTCGAAGGGCGGTGGGCATGTATTCATTTATGTGTTAGAAGTAAGTACGGGGATTCAAGTTACGTGGCGTCCTGCGTGAATACCGTATTTTGATTTATCCCTTTGGTGCTCATTTCAGCTCCGTGACTGAGAAAAGTGGGCATTGTGTGACGCTGAAAGGGGTACCAGAGGGATAAGCACTCGTAAGTATTAGTATTTCCTACCACAATTCTAAAGTACAAGTACCTAGGTATTTTGATTTGTATTTTGATTAGCTGTGCAAGAAAGACAACTGCCTCCTCAGCAGTTTTAGTAATTTTCGTAATCAAATTCCCTCAATCCAACAACATGATAGGCCCCAGTTCTAATCCAACCCCGGCGGTGGCAGGATGCTCCCCATCACGGCAGTGACTTACCGTTCGAGTCCTGTACTCCGTGACAGCATCACAAAATGACACGTCCACCCCAGGCTCGCGCGTGACCGTCACAGTCTCAGCGCACTTGCAATCGCTGCCGGGGACCGTGATGGGGCTGGGCATGAATATCGTCGAAGTGAAGATACCGACTATGGCACGCCAAGTTAATCATCGCGGGTCTCAGACAAGGCTATGCCTTTGAAGCACAAAGAATACGGCTCAGAGATTCACTCACCAGTCACTGTCACCGTTTTGTCCTCCGAATCCCGCGTGAATATGCCGCTGGACTGGCGCGTACTTGTCTTCGTTGAAGACGATGACTCCGTTGCCGGGAGAGACGTCAGCGTTGATGTCTCGGATGAAAGGCTCGTGCTGGCCGGCACCGATGTCAGTGTCGACGTGGGCGTGGGCGTCCATCGGCCTGTGCTACCTGGGGTGAAAGAGACGTTGCTCCACGAGAAACCGCTGCTCGGCTGGCTGCTCCAGAATATAGAGGATCCTCCAGATGGGGATCCTGATGACCGCGGTGACAACTCTGTGGTAAGGTTTGCCCCTGTCGTGCTGGAGATTCGGAAGCGGGATGAGCTTGTTTTGTGAGACGAGGTCTTTGAAGCTGAGCTGTGTGTGCTTGTGGACGTTATTCTTGGCCAGTAGGTGGAAAGTGTTGAACTCGGCGTGGAACTCGTTGTTTCAGAGCTTGTCGTTGAACTTAACGTTGAGCTCCTCGTTGTTGAAGTCGTGGAATGAGTTGAAAAGTAACTTAAAGAACGGCTTGTTGACGTTGTCGAGTGACTGGTTGAGGTGCGTGTCTGATAGTGATGCGTTGACGCAGTAGAGTGAGTCGTCGAGGTCTTCCTGTGAGTAGTCGTTGTCGAATGACTCGTCGAGTGCGTCGTAGCCGCAGAGGACGTCGTAGAAGTAGAACTAGCGCTAGTTGAAGTCAAATAATAACAGGAAGAGGGAAGAGTGGACGGTCTCGAAGCACATTGTCCATCTTCTTCTGCGGCCGACGAATCCCAGTTGATGAGTTCATCGCCACAATTCTCATACTGGGCTACATATATGGCTTCGTCATCTAGATCAAAGGCAGCTATAGCTATCTTAGCAATGCCTTAAAACTGGGAGTATGAGATGCAATACTCACTATATGCGGCCCTGAGGAAACTTTGACCCAAGATAGCTTCGTCTTCTATGTTTTCAACAGCTCCTAAATAGCAGATATCGTCGACTTCTAGAATGAAATCACGGAGAGGAACGCTGATGGTGTGCGTGTCAAAGTAGAAATCGACAGAGGCTTCGTGACTTCGATAGTAACATGGAACCTCGTATACCCCTTCGGTATAGTTGAAGATTGCATCAGGAAAGAAATCAGTGAGTATCTGAATGTATGCTGCCGGGAGGTGAGAGACGATGGTGGTGTAATCAAAGAAAGCACGATGTGCAGGCTCGTATACGTCTTTGAATATACAGTTGCTTGGGTCGAAGAGACCTATCGAGGTCAACGTTATATAGTATCTAGTTGGTCTCAGAGTTAGCTCATCTCATTGAGAATTAACCAGAAAGTGGATTACCTAGAATCACCTTCGGGGCCCGGGTGTGAATACATCTTTCGAAGTTCGCCGGCGTATTTCCTGGTATTGAGACCCGAAAATAGGAGCTCTCCTAAGCCCACATCGGCGGCACTATCTCCAGTACCTGCGGATGGATTGGCGCTCCCGAGGGCTATACTAAACTGACGTGTAGCTATCAAACCCTGTGATTTCAACTCGTCTACAACTGAGAGGTCACCCTCGCCTCGGCAGCCAAAGCCCAGGCCTAATCGGCCGGCAGTCTGGCCCCAGCTTTCGCTCGCAATGCCGATTTCAACATTGTCCAGGTCGGCTCCTAAAACGTAGTCTCAATGTCAGTTTTTGAAATTTAAGACGTAGCAGAAGCAGACAGACACACCGGCAAATTGTATGTCGTCGTCAACATAACATCCAGAAGCTCCACCGTAAGAGTTGCTAAATTGCCAGGGCTGACTACAATCCTGATCGCTTGCCGACGTCGAAGCGTCTGGGTAATACTTCCCATTGGCGCAGCAAGCATCAAGAGAAAGGGATGAGTAGCAATCAGGGTTGAGCCACAGATTGTTTGCGAAGAGGTCGATGGCCGGGTAGACGAGTTGCGGCGGTGTGCCGACAGAGACTTGCGTATCTAGAATCAGCATTGATGAAGAAACTATTATAGCATGGAATCACTCACGCTCAACAGTGTAGGGACTGAGATAATGCTTCTGAGTGGCATTAGCTCTTAACGGATGCCCATAACGTGGGTCATCCCGGATTCCAATCGTGGGTGAACCACTGTTGCGGATGGGTAGTCGCAGGCTCTTAGGGGCGCTGCGAGGGGTGTTGCTGGCAATGCATATAGCCACAAAAACCGGAAAAAGAATGGATATCATCATCATGTCAGGTATAGAAGCGAGGGACTATGGGTGGGATACAGATGTGATGGTGTGATCAAATTGCTGAGTGGTGCTCATTCTTCCCGGGAGCCTTAGGAGCACCTTTAAAGAGAGTCCTAATCGCGGTTAAAAATCACGCGTTACACCTCATTTTTCACAGATTTATTGAGATACGCGTCCCGCAGTCGAGAACCAGCTTACGGAAGCGGCAAAAACCAGGGGCCATCTCGAGTAGCTATCGCTTCTCGCTTCGTCGTGCCTACGGCGACGATCTAACTGTGCGACGAACATCAACTTGGACAATCGACCATCGTTTCACGAGATTGGCCTGAACCACAATCGGAAATTCCTAGGTTTCCTAGCTTGCACAATCACAGGCACAGTATTACATTGTTTCATTTCGTTATGATATAAAGCGTCTAGATTACTAGCTGAAGGATAGGCAGCGAAATGAGATGGGATTTGGGCATTGACTGCCACTTTCAGTCGGATATACAAGAAAAAAGGTCACAGAAACGTAAATGTACTTGGTATTACACGTATCAAATTCGAGCGTAGGTCATGATCATCTTTGGGCATTAATGGACTCCCACGAGCTTTTTCATAGTCATAAGGTCAAAATGATCACCTTTGAAATTATGATGACATATTAATTTACTCGTCACTACCCCTCTTATATATATCGCGAAATAATCCTATGAGCATTAGTGACGTTGTCTGTGGGTGCATACTCGTGTATTCAATCTACACCTTCAGGCAAAGTTAATCACCGTTGCTAAAAGAACTTAGTGCTTTCCTACTGCCCCGTTTACGGTTGCCATCAACTGCTGCTATATCATCAAATAGCTTTAAGAGAACTAAGTGCATATTTAATGCTGTTATGAGGCTAAGATATAAGCTCACGGTACCCGAATCCGGCGAGGATGTATCCGTTGTCTGGTTTATTGCGGAATAGCTCTATGCTCCCTCAGGATGAGCTGATTCTATCACACAGTCTTCGGCCCTCTGGATCCGCAGTAAACCTTGGATGAACACTGGATCCCCCTCTAAGTGAAACTATGTTATCAAACAGTACGCCTTGTAATACTTCGGATTGATTTCATCAAACGTCGCAGAATAGATCGAAAAAGATGATGGACTATGAAGGGCATAGGCCTGTTCTCATCGTGGACGAGCATGTTATCTGATGATTCCAAGTTTTTAGTCCAAGGGGATGGAAACCGGGACACAACACAATGTTGACACAGTTCTACGAATCGGAACACGAATGAAATGATCAACATACATGTGAATCACTGCACAACAAATCGGATGAGATGGAGAGTAGCACGCAAATCAAATGGACCTTGAGGCACCTCTCTTTAGCTCTTTCGAGGTAACCTTCCTGAAATGGCCGGTAAGTAGATGTAGGTCTCAGACAAGCAGGCAAACAACGCGTTGTGATACTTTTGCGTCATCGCTTATCGTACACATTTGGTACAAGACGTAGCTCTATGATTATTCATCATCTCCAGCCTCGTCATCGTCGTCCTCATCAGCACCGTCCTCGTCATCATCGTCATCGTCTTCATCAGAACTCGTACCCGATCCGTCGGAGTCTGCATCTGATCCGGGATCGTAATCCTCCTCATCTTCATCTTCTTCGTCCTGCAATTGCTGCTCCGCTTCCACCTGTGCACGTTGGAGTTCCGTCATACCGTCCTCGCCAACGCCACCGTTCCCGTCTTGTTCTCCTTCCCCAGCGCCCTTTTTGCCTTTGCTATTCTCGATTAATTCCCGCTTCGCCTTCCGTTGATCCGCCAAGCTCCGATCCTGGAGCTTGTGGCGCGTGACATAATTCTCGTTGATGCCGTTGTAGTCTTCTTGGTCTAACATTGCGAACTCAATCTCCTCAGTTGCTTCCTCATCCCCGCCTTCTCCGGTAAATATCTCGACTACCATATTGAAAGTCCGTTGCAGCACATTGGTGTAGCTAATAGCAGCGATCTTGTCAAGTGGCAAAAACATAAGGGGTTTCTTGAAACCCCACAGGATGCCATTCTCCAAAAAGAAAAGGAAGCCATCCTTGGAGCCCCTGAACGCCTTGACGTGCACAGCTTGTTCCTTCGGCCTGTGTGACTGACGTATGACGCTATGGAACTTGGCGGGATCAGCAGCGACAATTTGCACACTCTTTCCTCCAGCCTGGAGGCATTTGTTGATTGCCCAATTGAATAGTGTTGGGTATGAATCGGAAACAGCAGATGCTGCACCGGCATTAGGGCCACCTATGGCCCCAGGTTTCGGTGCCGTTGCCGGTACGGTGAAAACCAGCGGGTCGACAGGGGTGGTACCGGCTGTCTGAGAAGGGAAGTAGGAGTTTTGCGGGAGGAGGACGTAGTTATGTTGGACCTGGGCCTTTTCAGGAACCGGGAGAAAGAAGGCATACTCTAGATCGCGGAATTAGTATATCATACAGATATGCACACAGATATCTAGATAGGCGGATACCTATGCTCTTCCACGGGAATATTGTGCCAGGCACGGGAGCCTTGGTCCCGGGCGCACGCGCATACAGATGGCCAGCTGTGAAGCATAAATCGAACTTCTTGCGTTGCGGTATAGAGACGGAGATGTCCTTTATCTCGAGTAGAATATCCTCCTTTGCGACATCATCGGCGGAGCTCGCTGTCGCCCCGTTAGACGACTGTCCGTTTCGTGATGAGTCGATGTCGACGCGTCGACGCTTCTGGGCGGGCTCCTCGGGTTGGCCGTCGTTGAGTTGCTCGTAAACAAAACTCACAATGTTATTGAAGAGCTTTATCCGAGACGGAGAGTCTACCAAGATGAATTAGCTGACGTGGGCTTCAGAGACAGGAGATACTACAGGAGAAGTCGTACCAGCCGCTTGCCGAATGCCCTCTACAATGTCTGGCCGAGACTGAAATATCAGGTTTAGTTTTTGGGAATCCAGCCCCGAAGCCATAATAATGGTATCTAGATGACAATCGCGAACATAGATATGGTAAGTGACAATCCGGTATTCTTCAGCGATTCGGTTTCTCAGCTAGACGATAATGCTTTCTTTCTTTCTTTCGGTATAGGTTGTTGCTGTTGTTATTGTTGTTGTTATTGTTGTCGTCGTCGTCGTCGTGCGTTGTGGAATAGGATAAACAAAATCGAGAGGCTGCATGCAGGATCTTCAGCCTCGGGGTTGTCGCGGTCTGGCGGCGTGACGTAGCTACCTACGGTCCTCTGTTGTGTAGGTATCCACTAAATGGATGCAACCCCTGAATGCTGAATGGCCTGGGGACGAGACACCCTAGGTATTCAGCCACAACACCACACCCACTGCTTGCTACCTATAAGGCTATAAGCCACAAGACCCCCAATCCAACAACCTCCAACCCAGGCTGCGGCTGGACTCACGTGTCCATACCCCCACCAGAATTGTATATGCGCATGAGATGAAACAAATGAGAAGCTCTATTTTAATTATCAAAAAGCCACTGTGCTGAGGAAACTATCAAGTAGCCAGAGCTGGATCCAATATGTCAATCCCCAATATATGGCACCACCGCAAGGTTGCCGACAGCTCCGCCAAGGGATGCGAGATATGCTTTAAACCCAGCACTAGCGTTCTCATTACCCCTGACAAACAGGTCCGTTGCGGTGAAGTCACTACATGCCTTCTTCTAACATGCATCCCGTCAGGACTTCTTCTACGTATGTCCTGCTCATCTCAAGGACCGGGGCTTCTGCTCTCCCATTATTGATCATGATGCTGTGGCTGCCAAGAAGAAGAAGAAGGAGATGGACGAAGAAGTCGAGAGGCTGAAGAAGGAGTACGAAGAAAAGCAACGTAAAAAGAAAGAGAAAGAGGCCGAGAAAGAGAAAGAGGCCGAGAAAGAGAAAGAGAAAGATTGGGATAAAAATCAGGATAAGGACAAGAAAGACAGCAAGGGCAAGGACGACGAAAAGGATGACAAGAAGGAAGACTCAACCTCCAATGACAAGGTACGGCATCAGATCTCTCAGCAAGCCATGTTAATTGACGAATCTCGAAGGACAAGCCCAAGGACAAGAGCCAGCCGGACGTGGAGGAAGAGCCTCGTGTATTTGCTCTACAGAGGTTAGGCATGCATCTCAATCTTCGGAATGAACTACGCTGACACCTGCTAGAACTTTTCATCAGCAAAGGGTTGATCGAAAACGCCAGGCCGAGATCGCAAAAAGGAATAGGGAGCGTCTGAGCAACCCGAATCTCTTTCCCTCCGTCCCCAAGGACCTACCTTGACTCTAGACTCACTGGCAGATAATGGGGGGGATGCTTATGAAGGTGTGCCTGTTCTTCGTAAACCTACCGGGTGAGTAATTATCGCTCGCGTACCAGGGCCTATGCTGGTAAGACTTGGCTTGACTATCGAGACACTGTATCGTCCTCGTAGGTGCGTGCGTGTATGCAATTGTGCGGCACCACTACAATGCGCCGCAGCGGCTGCTGTGCCTTGCTCTCAGACACTGGTTAAACAACATGCTCATTTCGTAGAGCTCACCATAGCTTACCCCCCAGGTTGGCGCCAAGTACAATTCTAAGTTTGCAAACGCTGGTTATTATTGGCAAGAATGTATATCTCCCCAATAGGGTTCCCAACACGCCCTACTACACTACTGCTCACATGGAAGAGATGACATCGACTAGCGTATGGGGAACAATATCGTTTGCATGTTACCTCCATTTTACATTACTCTTTACGGAAGTCAATCACAGCACACCTTGTCTTCTCTCGGGGGATACCTGCTAGGTATACACCCGCCCACGTCTACATGTATTAGGTCCTGTGTTCTGGGATTGATAAAGCAATCTACCTGATTCAGAGACGCAGCGAAGACATGCATTGTTCTACTTAGAATCTATTGCTTCACCAAACCATGCTGCGAGTGGTTTTCCGTGCTCTTGCTGTTTCGGCTCCAGACTCTGACTTTTATGACGTCTGTGCGTGTGGAAATCTTCCGGGAAGCTTCAATTAGCTTTCCTTCAACTAGCTGCGGGCTGTCTTTCTTCATTTCACCCCTCCCTTTATAACCGACGGTCACATAGGAATGTAGCGTCAAGACGACCCGAGTGAATCTACACCCTCAACGAGTCTAGCGCTTACATTGCGTCAGCACAGAACGATCCGTCACAGGAAGGTCTCATGGAACCCTGACTTGTAAGTAACAGCAATCACAAGACGCGCGCGGGATAAGTCCGCCTGCACGAGATTGGCTCGTGTATTCGTTATCGCTTATTCTCAACTAGCTAGGTCACATCGTTATGTAGGGCTACATATCGAAATACAGTACTCTGGGCATTGTACTATACATCCGTGCCTCTCCACTGCAGTCGCAACAATATGCAATGCAGCTCGCAGTGGAGGTTACAGGTGTGCAGGGTAATGAGGTTGATTGGTATCGCTGACCGGAATATTGAGCACGCCCACAAGGAGTACGGAAATATACATCGACTCCAAGGTACCACACCAAACCAATGCCGAATCCTCCCAACAGACACCCTGGCATATGATCAGCCTTATGGATGTGACTTTATCATAAGCTCCTGCCCAATCGAAATGCGAATCCAGTTAATATCCATCTACGGGGCAACGAATCGCCGAATCTGCATCTAGATATCGTCTTGAGAGCGATTCGCTCTTTACCTTTCCGCCCCAGTCAACGGTTATTGGTGATCGCACAGTCTAAACCAGCTCCTCCGCATTATATCAGGCCATGATTTACTCCAATCTTTCATATACATCTCCGCATATAACCGTACAATGGACTCGGTTTCTACTAGTCTAATAGAGCTGCCTTCGAAGAACTGCTAAGTATATGCCAGTGGGTCAAGTTCCTTGCTCGTTATGCTTAACTATGCCGACTCCCGGTTACCAACCTCTGGTAATAATTCCTATACATTTCCGGCCTCATCGTGAACATTGGCCCGGCTCATCCCGCATTTCGCTAATCCATGCAATAGCCGATCTGAAAGACCCATCGCAACCCGGTGCTGACGTCGTCAATAGGGACACGCCCATTGCCGTAAGACAATGCTCATCAACAACGCTTTGCGAACACACCATGGGGCGCCTCGGCCGCCGAATGAATCATACCTACCATAGCACCGGTGCTTACCTCTTCGGGTGTACATCCTTCGGGCTTATACGTACTTAGACATCGACGCTGGCAGGCGGATTGTTGCGGCACAGGCGATTGGAATGGCTCTGGGTTGGGGTAAAACGACATGCCCCTGTCGATAGTAAGGCTTTCCTATTCAAATTCGTCCCCGTACGGATTGTAGCGAACTTCGCGGTTATTTTTTTCTAGCGTTAGGTATGCCTGCGCCGTTTAACTACTGACGCAATGAGACCCGACGTGACGTTGGGGGCGCAACCTCCTATTGCATCCCGCTTTTGTCGTTGAGCGAAGGAGAGCGACGTGCAGGGTATCATCGCCCAGCAAGTAAATGGCGTCGAACTAAATATTAAGTAGACTAACTGCAAGACGTGCGCTGCAGATTCCGCAGCCATGTATCGATACACCGCCGGATAAATGAATCTAAAAGGTCTCTCTGTATTATTGTAACACAACTCTCAGCTAAGCCCAGCCACCCATTAGAAGATCGCAGCGCAACCGTTCATTCGCCTTAGCCCTGTGCTTGGTAAGCCAGTCCTGCCCACCTCCAAACCCCCGTATTCCCCCATTTATCCAATAGCCGCTCCGAGGCCCGATACCTTCTCCACATCATATGTCAAGGTTGAGTCGCTCGCCTCGGTCGCAGTGGACGTGACACGGAACGTTACAGCTCGTTGAAGCCGGGGTACCTCCGATACACATGTGCATACAAAGGACCGGGGTAGGTCCGGGTTGCGGGATCGGCACTACACCGCGCCGCAAGGCTCGACCAAATCCGGCTCCGCTTGATAGGAGGCTGTCTGCTCTCAATCACAGACAAATGCGATCTTTCAAACCCACAAGGCTGCACGTGCATCGCAGGTTCCGGCGGGTTTTTCTGATCCCTAATTCCTAATTCCGGATTATTTGAATATCTCTTGTTCTATGACAGTCCGATAGGCGGATGGAATCGGTCAGACTGATGCTGTCTCGTCTTGATAGTAAGACAAAAGGGCTGCTTACACCGTGTGTAGTCTCTCACTCGTCGATGACGGCGATGACACTCTATACCTAATAGGCAAGAGGTAATTTCACACAAAGCGAAACTGGCAATCTGGGACCGTAGGCCTCGTTACTTCGGTACCGGATGGCCCGGACCGCACGGGAGGACGTTCCTTTTTCGCGCAGCTTTGACAGGATGATCCTTACACTCTACAGCACGGGGAGATCCACGAGCATTAGGACACGATCGCGCTACCACGCGAGTTCATTTTCGTCGATTATGCGTCATCCCGCATCGTTGTGCATCACCGCAGACCAGCCATCGAAGAAACGTCGGCTATCAGGAATTTGATCTGGCGCCATCAACTCTTACCAACTGGTAGCACTCGATGCGAAGAGATTGCTAAGCGCTTCGCCTTTTATCCCCAAATTAGGCACTGCGACGGCGATTCAACGCACCAGAAATGAATTCTCAAATCAGAATGGGTTTCAAGCCGGCCAATAAGCCCCGAGGGAAGTCGTCATCGGGCAATGTCACACGCGGTGTCCCGCCCCCAATCACATATGCCGGCCTCGCGTGGACCTGTCAGATTCTATCGACAAGGGAGAAACGACAAGGCGGCTTAATGAGGAAGCCTATTCCTTGTCTGGACGATGATAGGTTTAACTGGCTTGACTACCCAATCGGCTATCGTGGCCGCAAGGTCTCTCGCCTCATTCTGTCTCTTCCCTCTACTAATCTGGTCGGCGACATTGCACATGCAGGTGAATGCTGAGGCCTTTACGAATCCGGTCATATCTTATTTGGCTGACTGCACATTATTAGCGGACCCTCACGATTTCTAGATTTGCTTGCGGTGATCTTGTCTTGAATGGTACCTCTCGAAAGGGACGACAGCCTCTGATGAAAGCGAGGAATGTATTTGCCGATGAAATTTGTCCGACTGGGTAGCTGGATGACTGACAGGGAACTGATTCATTGTATGACATTGTCCTGGTCCTAGATGTTTTTAAGCTCCGTCTTAATTCGGACGTTTAAACCCGACGGTTCTCCGAGCGTAGCCTCGTGATGCCAACTAAAAAAAAATACCCCATTTAATACGGTATTTCAACGGCGTCTAGACCTCTTCTGAGCCTCACCATAGTCTCGGAACTTCCGTATATTGTAGCCTTTCGCGCGTAAGCGGAAAACATGACGCCCTAGTTTCCCGTATTAGCATCAACGAATACTGAGTATACGCCCTTCCTCACCTCGTCGTATCCCGGACGGTTAAGAAAACAGTCATCTCACACTGAATCATGTTGATGACATAAGACCGTTACTATTATATCATTCTGACTAGTACCTACGTGGGTGTGTGGATTTTTCAACCGCACATATACAACATCACGACGTATTTAATCTAGCTAATTAGCCCTGATAAACCCAGCAATCCGGGGCTCTACCAAACTGGGCAATCCAGTACTATGTAACGTTGTTGAAGCGTCGACTCTAGACCGACCTTGACCGAAATGCTGGCTTTCCTATCACGTGTGGCAATATAACGACCAGAACATACCGCTATACGCGACATTTAATCAGAGCATGTCCCGTAACCAGTAACCACACCTGCCTATCGTCACACCGCAAGTCACGAAGTGTGATACGAATATATCACATAGTTTCTACTTGATGCAATCTACTTGCTCAGGTAGTTGCTTATTCCAGCGACTTCGGAAACCGCACGAACACCTCGTACGTTGGGCACCTAACCTCATCCCCAACATCTCCTATAATATGGCGTGCAGAATGGGCTGTTATGATGTAATAACAACCCGAGCTGAAAAAAACCAAGAAACGGGATACTTTTGTTCCTGTGACTAAGCAGCAATGCCAGGAACCGGGCTAGATAAACACGTAGTGTAGGGCGAGCTACAGATCCTGAAACGACACCAACGTTCGCCCTCGTTTCACTCGGCGACCGCGTCACACGTCACGTCACGTCACGTCACGTCACGCATACCGAACCCAGCTTAAATCTCCGGCGCGTGGGGTTTCCAACCGCCCTTTGGGGATTATCTACTATGTACGTTGATATGTTAGAAAATCGACTTCTGCTATCTTTGTATTTAAGTGTAAGTGTCCATATATCCTGCTTGTTTGACACCAAATTACCGATCTGCTGAGGATGGAAATTATGAATACTGCGCCTTACTGCACTAAACCGAAGAAATGACAGCCCCTACTAAGTACAGTACGTCTTTTGAGTCTCCGGTAACACCCCGGTAACGTGAGACCTTGCTTTCGATATCGCGCTATTTTCCCGAAGTACTGGGTTCAGTGAGCTGACTACTGTCAGTACGTATGAATTTGGTCTCATCATCATTTCCCCTCGGGGAAAATGACAAATGATGTGCGAGGTAGGGGCGTGCGGTGGTCTGATCTTTGTTACCTTACCTTGGTACCTACCTGGTATTTTCTCTAACATTACTTAAGTATAGCTTGATTCTTCCCTTGCTTCACTGGAAGTTCTTCTCATATATAAGTAAGGATTGTATGCATATACTGATTACTAACCTGTTATTAACACTCGCTCAGGTTCAGCTACGTAACCTAGGCGTTCTTGGCAGGAACTAAATGTATGTACTAAGTACCGTGTTTAGTGTAATCCAAAAACCAGGGCTGTGTTCAATACGACGGTGTTACCGCTCGCTCGGTTTGCTACCTACCTATTATATGTACCTCCCCTAACCCTGCTTGTTGCTTGTCTACCTTGCTCGCCATGCTAGCAGTGTAGTGTTTATAGTAGGGCGTACCTCCTCTACCCAATTGAATAATCGAATCAGCCATGTTATCACTGAATTTTAAGCGTGGATTGGCTGGTTCGGATAAACGGCCAATTCGATGCCAATGCGATAGCTGAAAGAAGAATAGTGAGGGTGTTGTGGCGCGTTGCATCGAACACACCAGGGTAGGGGTAGGTAAGTACACTTGTAAGAGATCGGACATCTTTCTATTCCTTCACTCCGTTTCAGGTTCTTCTAGAAACGGATTCCTTATTCCTTATTCCTTCTAGTTAGGCTCTGGCTGGGACACTACCTCAATTATCAGATGTAGCAGTAGTCTAAGGGCCTGCTAGCTTGATTAACACGAGTGCGTATACTATCGCAAGTTGCTACCGGGTAGTACCTAACGACAACTTTTGAATATTCAATTCTTTACGTTGAATGGGAGTGTAGTACAGTGGGTAACCCCTGCAGCATTCCCTGCCACACAGCGCCTTGCGCAGGGCTGTTATGCTGAAAAAGAAGGATCCTGGTACTAGTTAGTTAGTTTACCCATCGCTCATCGGTGATAGAATTTACAGTTTCTCATCCAATTGACCCCATTCACTCAATATTTCTTCGGTGCCGAGTATAATTGTCATTGCATCATGATATATATTGCTGATATGTGCACGGCAGCTGATATGATAGATGCAGAAGGATTTTCCATACGTATAGAACATTCTCTCTTCCACCTGTTTTGTTTCAGTTGAGACGAAAGAACGGCGGTAGGTAGTATACATTCCCCCCACGACAAACTGATGTGTGCGGATTCATACGAATCCGAAGAACTCATTTATTCACGGCTACGCCGTCATGGCGCATGAATTGACAGCACAGGATCGCAGGATCCCCCACACTGTCGTGATCTTGGCCAAGTATAGCAGTTACCCCTTTCTTTCCTTTTCCTAGCAGTATAGTAGTTAGAATCCTCCACGACAGACTTATAAGTCAAGTTCCCTTTTTTGAGATGCACACCCTTTTTGGACTGTATACACTACCTGTTTGGTTTTATTTACATGTAACGCGTTAAGCGCAGTTTAAAAAAAATCCTATCGAGCCTACATGCTGTATGATATGGTACTATGAAGCAAGTAAGTGCATGCGTGCGTATGCGCATGACAAAAAACAGCTTCCGGGGATGCCGTACGCAAGCACGTCAATCAGGTCCGTCTTCGTCTGCAGCGCGCTGGCTGCACTACGACTCTCGGCCAAAGGGATATCCTTCCGCCTGGAAATACCCCAGTCTACCATCGATTACACTTATATGTCTAAATTCTCCGGGGCGAGTGTGCTATGTGATGCATCGCAGTACGTATGTATCTGACGTGCAGTTACGGCGGAAGCAAAAAATGCGCAAATTTGATAGGCCGGCGTGATTTCCTCTCCCCAGAGCAGTATTAGTAAAATAGGTACCTGTGTACCGAATTATCTCGGTGGTAACTATATTATATAGAATAACTACTTGGTTAAATAGATGGTGCAGACTACTTGAAAAGGACCACGCAGGGTATAGTAGGTATGTGGGAGAAGAATAGACTAATTCCACTTAGTGCATGCATGTTCTTTCGAATACGTGTTAGATAGAAAGTTGACGAAAGGATCGAGCAAGTGAAGCCAAGCCGGTAAGCCCTAAGAGCACGGGATGGAAATAAATTAGGAGGATTTATCAAGGGTCTTCAGGTCAGCGTCCAGGATTTCTTTTTTTTTTTTCCCTTCCCAAGCCACACTATCAGATTTCGGTGATGTATGATACTGTACATACACACTAGACAGGAGGATCGTGAGTAGAAGGTTTGTTGTATAAGGTAAGTTGAGTTGATAATTTGGAATTCCGTGTGGCACGTTGTCACTCTTCACGATAGTTAGCTTAAGGCATGGCATATGCCGGTCTCGCTCCTCTCCCCTCGCTCATTGCGATGTATGAATGGGCTGGGTAGGAACCGTCATGCATCAGCCTGCGGGAGGGAGTGAGATGACGAGACCCCTGAGCCCGAAAAGCAGGCAATCCGCTCCTTCGCGGCCGTCATGTACATCACGTATAGTATTCTAAACTAGCGTAGTGTAGCTGATTTAGCGGCGCCGGTCACCGGCCTTAGGCCCTAACGGGACCGATCCGTCGCCCGGTAGGGAATGAGCGTTGGATAGACGACATCCCTACTAGGCATTACGATAAGTGCTTAGCTGGGCAGATAAGCTTGACGCTTGTCTATATGCGCGACAACGACCCCTTGCTAATCGGTACCTATCATGCCAACTCCTGGGAATTCGAGAGCCGAAGGTGACGTTGTTGCAGCCGGTAGTTGATGGTGAGTAGCTAGAGTCGAATTCAGGTGGACTCCAGAGATTGAGGCAATTTTTTACATTGCCATGACCCTAGGTGTTCATGCAAGTAACCCTATAAGTTTCCGTTGCGACCCGGAGGCATGCGAATCGCTGAGGCGGCGGCAGGCCGTGGACTCACTTCATCCACGCGGCTTCGGTTCAGAGAAAACGCGGGGACTACCCACTCTTTACACGTGCATTGCAGTCCCTGCCATGCAAATCGACCAACCGTCGCACCGCACTTGGAGTTTGGGCAAACCAACCGGCCGTCCAGGGCACCTTCTTCGAGCATGGGGCGCATCCAAGACAACGTGTCGACGAAGATGTGAGCACAATCAGTACTGGCTGCCTGACCGGTTGGAGTATGTGACACGAGGAAGTTGGGAGTGGCAAGAGTGCGTCTGCATTTTTTGCAGCGAACTTCTTTTCCATTCTTCTGTGTTGTGGCATCCCCTTGCTCTTTCCCCTCCTCACGTACCTCATCTTCGAAGCGGATCTGCTCGGCGTCGGGTGCCATCCTCATGTCTCGAGCCTCTTGGAGCATCCCATCATAGAGCCATTTCTGATAAATGGGATGGCGCTCTACAGCACCGTCGTCGTCGGCGGGGCAGCCCATCTCCCACCAAAGCTCAAGTTGACGCATGAAGCCCGGGTTTGGTTCTGCGCCTGGTCGGGCCTCCTGAACGCATTTCAATGCGCTGTTAACGGCTTCTTTGGCTGTTATACGCCGTCGCTGTGTCGACGCAGGAGACTCTATGAACTGTTTGCCACCAAAGCGATGCGGGTATTTGTATAAGAGATAGGCAATCACGCAGCTTACTGAACGGGATTTACCCATAGCACAGTGGACGTAAACACCATTCTTGGGTGCCGAAGTTGTAGTCGCCTCATCGTCATTAGTCTCAACCCCCTGCGGGCGCAACCCACTGTCGATAAAGCGTACGGCTGCAGGAAAGTGAACGAGGAGATCTGATGACTCATCATCGTCTATATCGATGCTCATATGTGTGAAGCGCTTAGCCTCCTCGCCCCATTTTTCGAAAGAGAACTGGATGACAGAGAGTACGTGGGTAATGTTGTTCTCATAGAGCGAGTTCCTGGACGACTCTATATTCAAGATCCAGATGCTGTGACCCTGTTAGCGATTCTTGTAGGCAGCACAGACAGAGACGAACTGAAAGACATAGTTAGTTACCCTCCGACGAATAAGCTGTCCTCACCCGGTATCCTGCAGAGGCTTGTCATGATGGCCGCGTCGAGGAAAAGCAGCGGCGGCAGTTAGAGTAAGTTGGAGCTGTAAGATATGCTTTTTTCAGCATGCAGCCGTGGGTGGTACCAGGGTAGAATGTATTGGTACTTCCACGAAGCTTGGAGACAAAAAGCTGCCCCTCCTTTATCGATCCTTTATCGAATTCTATAATTGCGGGACAGGGCTGAATCACGTGAGCCACGTCCCTTTGTCCCTCCGCCCCACACATCCACGCGTCTAGGTATCTCACTCAGCCAGATTAGTATCACCTTCTACTTACAGTTAGACGAGGAAACATTGTATAATGTACAATGTCGTCAGGCCGATAGTTCACAGTACCTACCACCTGGCAGGCGGCACACAGCACAGATATGTTGGTATAGGCTGTATTCGAGCGCGCGTACTGAACTTTCAATGATTTTATCTACATGACTTGAATGCATTTTCGACGTTCCGAGTCTTGATCATCGCTGAGCACCCCGCATGGAGCAAATCCCATGTATAAAACCAATTAGGTAGTCTTGACCATCAACATAACTGCAGTGGTATATTAGCTGCATGCAGGGTAATACTCTTGAATCCGTGACATTTTCGTTAGTTCTCCTCACCGCCTCAGTTGGGTATTCTTAGAATCAAAACTGTTTCGTGTTGCCGTACGCCAAGATGATGCCATCCACAATAAAAAATGACAGTGATGAAATGAGGGTGACATGTCTTCGTTATTTTTTTGGGCCGAACCAAAGGCAGATTCAATGCTTCGTTCGAGACCACTCGTAGCCTACACCGAGATTGGGCGAGGCTCTAATAGAAATTGAATGCTACAACTATCCCATGGAATCCTAGCCCGTTGTGTCGGCAAATCGGCCTTTCAAGCTGCCCCGGAGCAGCCTGCTCGGAAGTAGCTACAAGACCCCATTGGTTATAATAGGTATATTCGAGTGCCATCCGAAATGTTTTACGGTCATCAGAGAGGCTGGTAGAACCGAAGAACTACCTCTCATATTGGTAGATCGGATGAGACTTTTGCCTTTTCGAGCGTCAGAGGATTCGTCATAGTGACCAGTTGATCAGAACCGGACGGGCACGACACTATGCGGTCAGCAAGCAGTGCCGCTCGTAAAAAAACCATGATCAGCCAATGGTCAAATAAGTGGGGCTTGAGTGCACCTCAGTTGCTAACAACAACCGCCCAGCCAGCATATTATGCCTAAAGTGCAAAAGGTACTTGGGAACAACACGATGGGCTGCGTAGCTTGTCGAGGGTGGGTGAAGAAGGCGCGTAAGATGTATTCAGAGTGAGACAAGACTTCGGCCGTCCGTTGGTGCCACTGAACTGCGTCGTGATCAATGAGCCCGGCTACCCACCAGAGAGCAAGATTCCCATGCTCACCGAGGAGGTTGCGGGGGCTCTTCTTCCAACATGCATGCGTTCTCTAACATGTTAGTCCATTTGCCGCTCGTGCCGGCATGGCTGTGCTTGAGGTGTTGTCGGAAATGGTCCGCTCGATAAAACTTTTTGCTCGAGTTGCATTCCCGAAATTTATGTACTTCCTGCAGATGTTTCAATCGCAGGTCCCAGTCGCGGTCAGTCATGAGCCGCGCACGTGCAGCCCCGCCACTGCGTCCAAACTCTTCACCGCAATAGCCGCATGTGTCAGCTTCACCGGGCCGATTTGTGCTCTCGTGGAAAGCCCTATTGACACCCGACATAAGAAGTGCCGAGCAAGACCAGCTATGTCGCCTGACGTGAAGACTGTTTTGGTGACGCTCTGCTTCATTCTTGTTCTTGAAGCGGTTGCCGCAGAACGAACACTCGTACTGCTTCTCAGCTTCATGGGCACTAAGATATGAGTTAGAGATATAAGTAATAGCCAAGAAAAATAGAGCGCATACCTCAATTCCTCAGCCGTCTCAAATTTCTTTGGTTTTTTAGGGCAGCATTCGCACATGAAGAAACCACCCTGGAGTTTCGATATCGTGGCCTTCGGCACTTCGACAACCTTACGGGGCGAAGCGAGTTGCCTGTGTTCGCCGCTAATGTTTCGCTGATGAGGCCCACGACCAAAAGGAGCACACGAAGGGTGGCCGAGCGATATAGGGGTCGTGTAGGGCGAATTGGCCATCATGTCCACTGGAGATAAGCCTCCAGATGAAAGCCCGCCAGGTGACCTACCGCCAAATGAGTTCAGACTTGAAATGCTCGTAGTCAGTGATGCTGTTGAGACATAGGAGGCACTACGCCCAGCGGATGATACTGACGACAAGGAGCTTGGGGGGACCAGGCTCAGTCGTGGCGCTGGAGACCCCCTTCCGACGCCGTCACGACGCCTCGCAGGATCGTTCGAACCCAGTGCTCCTAGTGGTGGACTATCACCACCGGGCGGGGAAGATGCGCGTCGCTTCTGCCCGATAGCGTGGTAGTCCTGTCGCCCATGAGCGTCATCTATATGCAACCTTTTGATGCCTGATGTTTCTTCCATGGGGAAATCAGTGTCCTCCGTATTATCATAACTATTGATTGACATAGTGGCGTCGTCGCTGTTGTTCCTCCTGGCCCTATACAATGGTGAACGGTCCACGTCAGTCGGCTCAAGTGGCGAGCGGTAGTCGGAGCCGCTGGATTGGTACCACGCTGGAGCATGCGGCGACACCGTTGTCTGTATGGTGGGGTCCGTAAAACGGTTAGGCGGTTCCACGGATTGATTATTCAATCGCATAGGCAAAGAAAGCTGCGGAACGTTAGGATGGCGGTGGGGTTCGGGGTGTGTGTTCTGGTCGAGAGACATGGCAAGTCCGGATCGGCGAGGGGGGGAGCGGTTGTCGAAGACACGCCGCGAGTCCAGCTTTTTCAGGAGGTGGCTATCATAATCGCTCCCCGCGGACTTGTTGAATTGGAATTGGGAGTGCGACATGAAGAGCTTTTTGGGGAGCGAGTCTTGGGAGCTGTAGTGCCGAACGTCAGTTGTCACGACGCGAAACTCTGTAGGAAAGCCACCTATACAGGCAATGTGTTTACGTACCCGATGGACGACAGAGTCGAATTCATACTATGGTAGCCCTCGTCCCTCTGGTGCGGCCGGCCAAAGTCTTGTTTTCTAAACCGCATATAATCACTCTCGCTGTCACGCCGCGTACTGTCCCAGCTAGCATTTGAATCCATAGAAGGGATACGGTCATGAATTGGCGGACCAGGAGGGCCTATGCCAGGCAGAAACCGCGGAGGCGGCAACGGAGGGGGTGCATCATCTTCTGCGATCCGACGGTTGTTTGGTATTGACATGGGTATAGAAGAGGGCGAGAAATTGGATGCCTGAGGTCGTGGATGGTCGAAGCGACCGGACCTGTCGAATCGACCAGATCCCTCGATTAATATAGCTGGTGGCGGGTCGCCGTGCTCCCTGGGGGAGTATCGCGAAGGTATATCCATCATGCGCCTATTGAATCAGGCAACAGGTGCTCATAAAACCATATGACTCGACAGATGCGCGCCAATAGGGAAGCTGTCACGGCTAACCACGGCCAACTGGTGGCAGTCGAATCCAAGCAAAATCCAAGATATTCTCTGTGGCGATGCAAGGTAGTGGTTGGCGTAGATGACCATACGTCATTAAACGAAGCGGATTGGGAGGCCGGGGGAGATCAATGTTGCTGCTATAGAGCTGTTGCGAACCGAAGTATCTCAATGCCCGGTTCCAAAGCAGGTTGTGAAACGCCCGTGGCAAACCGTTCGGCGTGGCCAGTGTCAAGCCAGCAACCCCAATTTCAGAAACGGACTCACTCGAAAGGGGCAGTTCGTACGTTACTCTAGTGATGGCGTGACAGATATCGGCATGATTATGGAGGACCGATTAGAACGGCTGGCTAGTGTGATCGTATCTAGGCGAGACTTGGCTCGGAGCAACTTGAGGTGGCAGACCGGTACACAAGCGGTATTATCATCGAGTTTCGGGAGCACAAGGCGGCGGGGACGAGGAGATACGGATCTGGGATATTGAGATATATGGTATGGCAAGTAGGGGAGGCGTGTGGCAATTCGGTGTTTGTCGTCACAGACGATGCACGACCAGGCGGGGGGCAATACGGAGGATATTCAATGGCCGGAGCAATGACAATGAGGGCGGCGTGGAATGTGGGAAAAGCCCCAAGATGTCTCGCGGCACCTCGACGAAGGAGTGGCACAGACGGGTATAGTCGACGACGAACTAGCGGTCTCGGTACAATCTTTGCCTCACATCGACTTCGGGAGTGTCGATGTCGCCAGACCACGAACCTTGCACCAACCAAAGCGGTCCCTTCGTCGTATATGGAGAAATATACAATACTCGAGACAGATCGATGCGGCAGCAGCGTCGGAGGAGGGGCGAAGACAAGAGGTGAGGTAAGTAAGTTTATTAGGTAGGCAGATTAGGTAGGTAAATAAGGGTAGGGTAGGTAGGTAGGTCGGTATAATATGGAATGGGTAGGTGTAAGTGCAATCCTACGGGTACTACTTTCTGCCCTATGAGGGTAGATTGGGTGGGTGTGACATTGTGGGGCTGCCCTCAGCCCTCTCAGGAATAGCAGGGTTGTTCAGGGTTGTCCAGGGTACGCTAGATTGGCTGCTAGCGCTGCTAGCGCTGCACCTCCTACAGGGGCTGACCGCGGGTGCAATGACTTGCAGGGATTCTTGTATACTTACATGGGCCCGCTGGCGGCACCGCGTACCTCTACAAGGCAAGCCCCCCGGCTCTGCACGGGATGAGCTACCTGTTCCATGTATGTACAATATATTTCGAAGCGGAGAGGGCGTGGGCCTAGCACGCCCTACAATACCCTACCTACATCAGGTACTGTACTTCTACTGTAGCTTCCAGCACTCTCAGGGTCAGCATCGACTGAGGGTACGTACCTGCGCATTACACTACACCGTACTTCATGTGTAGCGTAGCGTACACCGACTAAGCTCCTTCAGTCCCCTTGTCCAACTCGGCCGACGGACACAAGTTATCCAAGTAATTTAGCTCGTGGATTACTCTCCCACGAACGTACTTACACTAACTAACAAGCCCGCTGGTATGCACCTGGCTTTTTTTTTTTTTTTTTTTTTTTTTTTTTTTCCCCTCGCCTACCCTCAAAACCCCAAGCGTATTTCGTACCCATGCAGTCATTATTTTTACCCAATAAAAGACGTTTTCATATTATCCCACCAGTTCGGAGAATCTTAACATTCCGTCGAAGCGTCTTTTAATTTCACAGATACTTACTTGCTTACTTAACTTAGTATTGCCTGCGGCTATATTGATATAGGTAGCGTTGAGTCGAAGTATAGAGGTTGTGCTGCTCTGTGCTTACCTAAACACTGGATTGCGCGGTGGACTCGCTGTAATGCTATAACACCATCCTATTACGCCTTACCTACTCAGTTTGTGCATCCACACTGGATTCGTACGCCTATTGAGTATACGTGTACTTCATAAAGGGATGTCAGCTAGCATAACACTCTTCTACAATTGGGCATGAAGATACCGGTACATGTAGCGCTTGCTCATCCATCCTGAGCTGTTTTATATGTACAGTTCACGATGGGTTTTGAAGCCATCTCTACACGGAGCCCTGATTGAGAGTATCTCTCGGATGGTCAGAACCAAACTCGCCAAGGCTATCGACAACAGAGCGATAATGTACTTAGTATGGACTGCCTAGTATTTCCTTGGCCTCATATAAGAGTGGAGTTCACGCTCGGTCCCAGCCCTGGCAAGAAAAACCAACACCAAAGGGGACTCCGACGAGCTTCGGTAGCTCCCAGCTCTCTACTTACTTACATCCATCTCCACATGATTTGGATGTGCCGCAGCATCTGCATATATATGCCCATCAAAGCAACCATCCTGCTGCGACGTGCCCCGCGTGATGGTTTTCGTAGTCTTAGTCAGCTGTCTTGCTCCCATGACCGGGGCTGCACATACACGTATGTTACACTACTGTAGTCTGGTCTCCATAAGGGGCAATCCGGGCGATACCAAGGTATGGTGGTGTACGAACGCGAAGTCCTGTGTGCTTGCTGTCGAATTATCCAGTCGGAGCGTGAGAGATATTCCAATTAAATACCCACAATATGCCCAGGGCCCTTCAACATTCTTCGCAACAGCAGGGGCTCTCTTAACAAGCAAACCCCATTACGGTTATGGCTATTCGGTGTAACTTGAACCAGGCGGGCATAGTAAGTCCACACCGACTTACATTACTATGTAGGCCAAGATCTCAATCAAAATAAGTAAGAAAGCAGGGCTCGGCAGATATCAGGTGCTTATCGTGTCATTCCAAAGGTTATCTACTGCTGGGCGGTCAGCACTTCACCAGCATAGCAAGCAGTTACAGTACCTACAATGAGACGACAGGAACTGGTAGGAGGCTATAACTAGTATGCGACAGGCTTTGATTTAGTCTTTTCTACAGAGCACGACAGATTCCGCAGTTCTCACAATAATGATATATAATTAGTGTCCTTGTTACCTTAATGAGGCTCCGGAAGCTCGATCCCGAGAAACTCGGCACTACATCCATTCGATAATCTATAGGAATTATATAATAGACCTTATCAAGAACGGAGGGACTACAATGATGAATTATCGAGAACTTGCCCCCGCGAGGCCTATCGTCATCTGGTCAATAACCTCAAGGTTCGGTGTATGGGAACCACAGTGATCGGTGCGTTTTGTTAGTAATACTACTTTACGATAATTCACATACGGCAGAATTCGAGTACGGTATCTCCATCAATCATTCACAAGCTAGATAATGGTATAGATAAATCAGCACTCGCGGCAAACCGCACTGCGCACTTCCTCTCTCGTGTTCCACTCCGACTCACTTACCGTACTTCCGCACAGTGACAGCATAAGCAGTGATAAAATGATCAGTGAGATTGATACCATTGTTACCCCATTCTAGGAGGGGTCTCTGGGAGACTGCTGATGCCGGACGGATTACATGGGGTGACGTATACCGCTCATAGTTAGTTACACAGACATGACTCGGGTGGCTCGGGGGGGGGGGAAAAGAAAAAACCCCCAGCCCATTTTCAGCCCTATAGGGTTGTGGGACACGCTAGTGGTTTTGTTTTATATGATTGGCTTTGGGACCCTTAAATCATCAAATAGGGCTAGAGGCGTCGATACGCCAAGCAGCATCCTTAGTGAAGAAGACACTGGATGGACAGTGTGGCGGGGCCGCCAATTGTCACCTCGTGGGCCTTGCGGAGGCCAAAGATATCATGTATGCAACGGTATCGCAAGGACGAAATTCAGGATGTCATTGAAGACAACGTCACGGTGCATGCTGATCTGCCACCATATGTGGATTGAGCACGGTCCTGATCCTGACACGACTCGTGCGGGCACGTTCGCAACTCTACATATGCTATGTAAGTACATAGCACGATGTACGATTATACGACTATACGACTACTTATACGAAATAGCCTTAGGCGATAGTCTAAGATGTCCATTCTATTACCTCTTGGGTAAGTGGTCGGCGACCTAATTTGAAATTCGGCATTTACGGTACGGATTTAGCTTTGCCCTAATCCCTCCTTCCGCCCTAACCTGCACTTCGATAGGGCAATATGGGGTTCTAGAAAGATAGCGGTTTCGAGCGGACTTTTGTTGAATCACCGGCGCGGTTTCTGGTATGAGCCTTACCGACCTAGCGGGTAGATGGATACGGAGTAACGGAGCACAGTAAATTAACATATAACCTTAGCCATGCACTAAGGAAGAGTTCAATATTTTAAAAGAAACTAATTAAATGCTCTGGTCCACATCTATGAATGCATACGCGTGACAAGAGCTATAAAGCCGAATGCTGTTCCGGACTAGCTACTTGTGCTAACTACAGTACCTGTTAAGCCTATTATCAACAGCTCGACGAATGTAGTCTCGTACGTACACAGGTTAGCCAACTCACTTACCTCAATTGGACAATGAGGGCCCGAATTTGATTTGGGGCAACAAGTGGTTTTGATGTTACATTGAGCTGTCTAAGCCCTACGCTAGTCCTAATTTGCCTCGACTCCCGAGACAACAAAGTTTACTCATACCTACCTAGTACTGTACAAGTACGCACCTACAGTACATTACGGCCCGCACCTTCGGGTCAGTACGTATACTCCGAGCCGAGGCCCAGTCAAAAGAAAATTACACGCCTATAAAGTGCAATACTTCGTTTACGGCGTAAAAACTGCGTATAGAAGCAAATAAATTTTTTAAAAAAGACTCATTAGAATAGGAACCCTAGAATTTATATACTTGTATAATTTTTTATTGTGAACAGCATTATTGGTTGTGTTATCGGGTGTTGAAGTAGGAGGGTCTATACAGGCGTGTAATTTTCTTTTGACTGGGCCTCGGCTCCGAGCTATACATACTACATACAGGTGTGAAGGATGATAATTCTTTAGCGTCATGCTAGGCACTAGAACAGAAAGAGTACTGTTACTCACGAGGCTGCCATACAATTTACGTCGAAGTTTAGCTGTTGATCAGTCTTGAAGCTCTT
>JADKYC010000151.1:0-78808 GCA_019843955.1 Xylaria sp. 218_066 | reverse complement strand
CCCCCCCCCCCCCCCCCCCCCCCCCCCCCCCCCCCCCCCCCCCCCCCCCCCCCCCCCCCCCCCCCCCCCAGTCCAATCTCTCCCTATCTCGCGGTTGGGTGGGCATACCAGAATCATCGTTGCTAGCGTTGGTCGCGGGCGCTGAGGCGACGGGCGGCGACGAATTGCCGGTGGACATGACGGTGGGTTTGCACAAAGAGGTCGGAGAAAGGGGGGGAAGAGAGGAGGGTTTTCCAACGGCGAAGAACCGTGGACTCTGTGGTGAGAAGACGAGTCTGTCGATGCTCCAAGCACAGAAGGCGATTGACGATATTGTAGTAACCAACAATTCCGAGGTAGAGCAAATGATTGGAAATCTAGCCAAGTAGGTAGGTAGGTAGGTAGGTAGGTAGTTGGTGGTAGTGGTTGGTCTTAGTGATGATGGTGGTAGCGGCAGGTAGCGGCAGGTAGGTAGTGTCGTGGATAGCGAGGTAGCGAGGTGACAGCACAGGCGGCTACTTTCAGGGTGCGTGTGCGTGCGTGGGTGCGCGAGTGCCCGCGCTTGTCGGCTTCTCACTTATACCGTATGTCGGCCCGGTACATAGACAAGCTAAGCCATAAGGCATAAGAGCTAAGAAGGTTACGAGTAGACTGGTTACAGCGCGGGAGTTTAAGCACCGTGTCGGTGGTTAGGTCATTTGCTGCGTTAGTTGTAGAGGACTGGAAGCGAACAGGGAGCTGAGCTGCCTCTACAGCCTGTGAATACGGCGGCGATAAGGTACGGTACGAGGGGAGGCGGCAGAGCGTGGGAGGTATGTACAAGGTGGGAGGTGGGAGGTGGGAGGTGGAAGGTGGGATGTGGTGGGAGCTAGAGGTGTGGTGGGGAGCTTCGAGAGGACCTCGGACGGATCAAATGGAGGGGCAGGCCGGGCGAAACATCGAAGGTAAGGGCAGCCTTGTAGTTTGTAGTAGTGGCATAGCTCTTCATTTGGTGCCAATTGGTGATAATGCAGGTGTAGTGGGCCTATGCACCAGTGGACCTACAGTATATATCATCCATTCCTTCGTTCATTCATCCATTTATTCATCCATTCGCCTCTGCTTCCCTCCATCACGTAACTAGTGTGGTAATTTCATAACAATTCAACAGTCACACATATGATTATAGGATCGGGTTGGAATCGAAGTTTGTTTCACCAGGGGTTTTTATACCAAGAGCCGTTGGTGCATGGCAAGTGCCCATGCCTTGAGTTTCACGTTGAAAGGCTACTACTGCCTCTAATTATACCTCACAGTAAGTAGGTAAGTAGGTACCTTACGATAAGGTACCACTGCCGCTATTACCCCTTCGGCCGCCCTCAACCACAACATCATACATAAACCACATTTTTTTTTCTCGCAATGCCATGGCTAGAAGTACGAATTATGACTTGTAAAACCAGTAGGTAGATACCAGGTGCGCATGCAGTCAAGTCAAGTCGAGCCAAGTTCACAGCGATATATTAGTCCGTTAATAGCAAGGTATCCCATTCGGGGTTGCTTGCTGTTCCAGGATACGATCAGCAACAATCCAATTCACAGGGGTTGCAGAACAAGGAAGAAGAGGCACGGAACGAGCCTGGCTGTACATATAAATGTTTTTGAGAACCTATTTCAATCCAGCATCGAGTTCATATCCAGTTGTAGCGGCCAACATCAAAAGACATCGCTTCCATTATGACCCATGTGAAGATTGAAGAACTGAATACGTATCTTTGTATCAAACACCGTGTATGCTCCAGTAATGAATGATCTTGCCGCAACTCGAGCCTTCATATCGGTCACGAAGCGTCTTCCCACATGGTGACTCTAGTTACAGTCCAGTATGAGTGTCTATCTTGGATACTGTCCGTATCGTATCGTATACGTATAAAGGTATCATCGCAGGCAGGCCGAAATGACTTTATTGCATTGAGAGATAGAGTGATACTTTGTCGGTACTGCAATCGCCTGTTAGTTATACCTTCTCGATTGGCTATGAGCATGCTGGTTCTTAGCTATGTCAGGGGTCAAGATTCACCAGGGTTCAAGCAGCTTTACGTGATTCCAGTGGTCAACTCCTATAAATCACCCATGTCTACTCCACAGACGAGAGTGGATATGCGGTCACAAGATGCGTAACGCTCGGAGTACAAGAGACCAGCAGGCCAAGTACCCCCTCCAAGCCAGCCACCTTGGCCTCATCGCACAGCTTTAACGTTGCATTGCCTCTCCGTAGACGAGCGGTAGCCGGTTCATACAATACTATACAACTCTTTTGACAGTTTCCTACTGCGCTCTATCTCCTGATCTCGATATTGAGTGGCATCGCTAGTGCCCGTCTCGGATATTACCAAATAGTAAATGCTACTGCCATGCGAGCCTCTGCGATTTCAATTCACCTTGTCATCAACACACAGTGTCTATGTGCATACATATATCCAGCCAGGCCTACCTCACCTCCAAGGGATCATGGATCTCGAGGGATCCCTCAATATCCACATTATGTACGAACAGACGGACATTGTAAAACGCACACGAAATGTCATAAGAACTAAACCATATAAGGTTTATGCATTCCCAATCTGTTCAAAGAGCGCATAGCTGAATCGATAGCCCATGCTAGCCTATCGGATATGCTGCGGTAGAATATCGAGATATGACGCTCTCGTCCGCTCACTTGCAACCATCCAGATAAGTATGAATATTACACCCATGGAAACGGGCTGCAAGCAACCTGCCTACCTACCTTAACAGACCTTGTCCCATCCAAGGCTAGCATCTGCATAAGGCCGCTTTGCCCAGCAGTCTCGTTGCGTTGACTCACACACTTCGATGCAGCCTGCATCATGTACGTTTTGAATAGCAGGCGAGCTGATTGACTGAGTCCGACAAGACTCCACTGCCGCGCATAGCATGGCGTATGGCAGAGCATGGATGGAATTGGTTATCAGAAATGAGCAACGTACGATCTGTACCATCAGCTTGGGGGGCGTGCTGCAGTTCGGGAAATTCGGTTTTCTGGCCCTCGCGCGACGTTGGTATCGCCGTACAGATATGAACAGCTCGCCGTTATTACACGAATATATCCTACATCGGGTCTGCTCCGTGCGCCAGAGCCTTGGGTTATCAGCGTCCCGCGGATACCGGCCGTGGGCCAATAGAGTTGTATTGTGGCGTCAAGACGTTCTGGTAATGCATAATCTATATGTAGAATATCTGAATTCATCTATTTGGCGGGGCTGTTCTCCGAGTTTCATTCAGGGCACAAGATCATGAAACGATATATACTATGTACACTCTAGCTACGTTCTGTGGCCTCGCTGCCCTAATTATTATCGGTTTAAGGCTATACAAGTACGGAGTAGAGGTAACAAAGTTATACGGTCTAACTACCTAGTGTCTGGTATCACTACCAGTACACACGATACTTACGGGACTGGGCAGCTTTGGCCCTTTTAGGACATTGATGTTGTTCAGCCGGCGTTCACTTTACCTAGTTTCTATTTTTGACCACCAAGCTAACGTAGGGGACCAACATCGACACAATACAGCAGCGGCGGTACTGTCAAATAAGGCCTAGTTGCCTGCCTACTCAGAGCAAACTCGTACATATAGTAAATCTCGACTACTGCATCACATGCAGGCTGCGAGGCACCGTCGTGTTGCTAACTCCACCAAGCGGCGACACGTGCGGGTCATACTGGATACTCGATGCACTAGACGCCCAATACGCCAATTGCAGATGTAGGGAGACGTAGGGAGACGTAGGGAGATACGAGCGATTAAAATTTTCCATCATACATAGTACACATTCTGATCTGGCCGCTTTGGAATATGCCATCTGGAACGTACAGTGTGGTGTGATACACCGCCAGGCGAATGCTTGGCAACGCTCCCTTACCCGCTTATAGGTTCTACATATAACGTGAAGGACCAGAAGGTCTCGAGAGGCTAAAGACGCCGGCAAACTTCAACGATTTAGCGCTTGAAAGCCTCCATTAAATATCAGTGCGCAGCAATAATGATGCCGTTCTGCGCGCTTGCTTCTAACAGATGTTAAGCATCCAAGTTTACACTGAAAATGCTATTGAGCAGGAAGGAAGCCCGCTGCTGCTTGCCGCTGGCTTGGGCTGTGCTTGTAGCTAGTACCAACAGGGGGTTGGTTATTGGCGGCTTAAGCGTCTTGTTAAGCCGCTGCTCGGCACAATACGTAATAACCTGCGCATCGGTGAAAGGAAGCTAAAGAGACGCACCACGACGTAATACTCCCTGTGTGACGGAAAAACGACGCCCTAAGCATAACAACTAATGGGTAATCTATTGGCTAAACCATAAGCTGCATCGAGAATACCATCGTACTACTACACACCTCTTATCAGACACCTTCACTTATTATAGTGTATAAATATCTAATGAGCTCAATACAGACGGGACTATTTAGACTCTGCTGCAAGCCCATCGGGTTGATAACCTCCAGTGGTGCACCCAGATTCAACAGCCAGTAGGTACTCAGTGTCATCGATAACTAAATAGCCAACCACCTGCCTGGTTGGGGCTCGATTATACCTTACCTCAACTACTTACAGTACGTCGCTAGATTTGCCGGGTCATATTTTATAGCCGACGCCCAATCGGGGATTCCATTTCCCGCGAAATACTGTACACAAATGTTTAACTAATACCTGACTGAGGCTCAGTCCTCAGTCCCCAGAGCTTCTCCAAATTTCCCCAACCCGATCGATCTCTTGCGCCCCTGGCTCTGGTATGGACTAAGTATACTTTATGAACCAACAACCATTTGAAAGCAAATATGTTCGGTGCATGTTTCCTAAAGGCTGACATTGTCCATTTTGTAGGTGATAGCAGAGGATGAGTCTTCTCCAAGGGAGAGGTAGCTTACAGATAGCATTACAATAGAGGGTTGAGCAAAGTCTGTCGACTCAACGGATCTAGAGTTCTTGTATGATTTCTCCGAAGTCAGGTGAGCGTTGCAACAAGGAATAACCCTTGAAGCCATGCTCGTCATCTACCTGTTGTCTCTACTATTGGCCCAATTTTTCAATCCAAAGTGTATGGCCAATCTGATCCTCGTATAGATTTAATCTCTTCACAAGTTACACAGAATATGACAGCATTATAACGGCAGCTGATACATCAACAACTCACTCGCTTCACCGTTCACTTTAAGCCTGTTCAGGCTTAGTGCTTGCGTCACTTGCTACCCGTCAATCACGTTTGCGTGTAATGGCGCAAGTCTGTCTTATAAGAACATTTTGGAATATGACGCTTTCTTCTAAACTAAAAATGCAGGCTCTATGGTAAGAACGTCAGTTACTGTAAGCAATTAGTACAAGGATGAGTTCGAACATGCCCAAGCGAGGTAAGCCGTATTCATTTCCCATATCATGAGTATATCCCTGTTACCCCAGACTTTTCACACACCACTTGATGAAAGCCAAACATGCCAGCCTCGAAGGAGCTAGCTGCTAGCACGTCGTGGTATACCAAATTCGAAGAAAGCAGCGGCTTGCCCTCCTCGGCCATCAACTTTAGGATACCCGTTCCCCATGCACTTCACCGACTATCCAATCATCGATCTCGTAGATTTCACCATTGCCAATTTCTTGCCGGGAACATTGATCTCAATAGTCCCTGCGGCCCTGAACTACACTATTGTGAAAATTAGGGCCAACCTCCGGGTTCCTAGATTGTCAGAGCCCCGTGATGAGTTGGTCTTGTTGCAAATCTAATCGTAGTTTTAACATAGATTGCCCATCTATACACCTTTACCAGGCACCTGGTCCCCGTTGAGCGCCGGCCGGTTTCCTCGCGCCGTTGACACAGACGCAGTCCACTGCCGAAGAAATGACATGTCGGTAGAAGAAAGTGGACAACCAAAGAGAAGCCTATACCCTTCTCCAGTAATCCGCCGATGAAATATCCTCCGTAGTAGTAGTGGCTGGCGTAAACTTCGCGCAACAACGCTATGTACGGAAGAAGCCATCCATGTTTCTCTGCAGCGCGTCCAGAACTTCTGATCGGCGGTCTGCAGTATACATGGGGGGTCGAAGGATGCTGTGGCATTGAACCGGTCGTTGGGACGTTCATTACAGTGCCATTCGACGTGCCGGGATTGTGACGCACAGGGCGTCTTCGCCGTGCCACAGTACTGTATGATGTGTTCGGGTCATTCTTGTTGTCGTCCAACGCTGGGAATCGGGAAGCCAAGTGTGTTACATTGCAGCGCCGGAACACATCGGGCAAGCCAACCCAGCAAGAGGACGCCGTCATCGGGTTGCAGCGCAACTCTAAACTCGCCTTCCGGCATAAATCCAAAGTACGTCGCTCATCGAAGAGCAGTAGGTAGCCCCTGTATAGTATAGCAACCCAAAGAATTCCCTTAATCGCATTGATAGAGTTCCCCACTGTGTCCAGTAGCAACCTTCGAATCTGCTAGCGAAGTAGCATCTATACACCATCGTCAACACTCTAGAAGCAAGCGGCCCAGCCGCATTCGAGTCCTCCTGCGGGTTAGCCAGGGATACATGTGCCGAATCTCAGATGTCAGGTATGAATATCCTAGACTACTGGGCCATTTGTCTTACACCGCAGCCTGGAGAACCGGATACCACCGCTCTATACCCCAAAAGTTCACAGAGCCACGACAGCAGACTTGACCTGCGGTGCGCGCGACCCCTAAAGCCTGGACTTGCTGCTATCACGAAGACGAATACAACGAAATCGTTGTAGTAGCCGAACTACAGTAGCCTGAAAGACCCCTGCGTCCCAATGAGCGTCTCAGCGACTTATTTGCTACCTTCTTTCGGACACTTGCAGGATTCATCGTAGGAAAACCCCACCCACACTTCTTATAGACGCTTTTTGGAGCGTGCCAGATGCATGATTGACTGCGTCAACTGAGCCGTCAAGCATTCCCGTCTTAAAGTTAGTCGCATTACATATATCAGAGTAACCGCAACATGAAGAAAGATAGAGAAAGAGAGTGCCTACCAATCGCCACCCACATAGATCGGTCAGACAATCCACCAGCAGCAGATCTACGAACGAATCCCAAAACATGCTTCCCTCTATCCGTGAGATGCATATACGTGAACATATTATGGTCGGCCCACACAATCCGGCAGCCTGACTTTCGCCGCTGTCGATCTACTCCGCGATGAGTTAACAACCCTCAAGCAAACCCATAGTGCTGTAGTCTTCGACCATCAGGACGCCTAGATGTTAGGCTTATCGTCGGCCCGTCTCGGTACTAGCTATAGCGAGAATAACCGCCTAGTTTACACAAACTGCCCAACGTGTCGATGGTGGGGGTCAAAGGACGAAGAGGGTCTATCTCGTACGTAGTTTCTTCTCGTACGTAGCTATTATTTCCGGCGTCGATGCTAGGAATGGCAATACTTCACACCCATGAATTGAAGTGAGAGAGAGAAAAGAAATCCGCTTGAGTGTAGAGGTGCGTCGCTTTTCGCCTCTCGAATTTTTCCAGAATAATGCGCGATGACGCTCCCCCTACATATATCGGAATATCCCGCTGTTATCGGCTGCGAACCTCCCAGGAATTATTCGCACTGGGATTGCAATGAAGCTCGATTATATCGCATCGCATCGCATCGCAGCGTATCCAACGTATGTATGTCCCCAAATTCGGTAGCGTTTGTTATACGACAACTCGTATATGACAGGAAGACTGATGACCTGTCAACGTACGAACGGGACATCTGCTTGTGAAGAATCGTCCCGTCTCGTGCCTACGCCGAGTTACTGTTAGAAATGAGCCCGATACACATGTTGGTGCTTCTCACGGCGTTCTGTATAAACAACGGAGCTTTTGTGACAAGATTAAAATTGGTTCTTCTGAGATTTATCCGCCATTAACCCACGCATTAACTAGGCTCGCGCCTTGGACAGCAAATGTTGGAATAAGTAAATCTTAGATTTGCCCTTTCGTCATCATACCAGTAGCAATCTTACTCTCATTAAACCTTCAGGAACTTCACCCAAGCTCACAGCTTTTCTCTCAATTTTGTAGACTGCCCAAGAGTGATAGGCGCCAAATAGAATTCCAGCTCAAGAAAGTATGCTTTGGCCCTGTGAAGCTTTTATTCGAATATCAAATCCGCCATCGTTTGTCTGACTTGCGAATGATCTTGTCAATACGTTTCGTAATCCCAGTCCTAGAGCGTGATCTCTGAAGGCCAACACTCGGCAAGGCAGAAGCATTCGATAGTCTGTTCGACGTGATTCGCTGAGCTCGCTAGTCTTAGCGCTTGGGTAACGCAGTCTGGCTGGGAAATGGCTGCCTTGTTTATTCGAAAGCTGACCCGAGTGTCGTGTAGGTTCTCGTAGACTTGTGTGCAAGCGAAATTATCGAGGTTCGTCTTGCATTGTACTTGAATATCGCTTAGAACTCCGATAGCGCAACTGCTTGAAGATCCGTCATTGCCCCAACCCGCCATCTCGATCGTGTATTCATTGTAGACTCCTTTGTCATCCACATATCCGTAGAACTCGCAAGTACTAGAGTCCAAGCGCTGGGATAAGACAGGCCGCCGATTTATTGACAAGGTGCGTGTGCCTTGTATTACGCCAAAGATTATGAAGGTTGTGAAGGCGTCAGGCCGCATATCTCCGAGTTGGGCGGCACCGTTAACTAGATGTGAGCTCAGAATGGTTGAATGAAGCCTCTTGCGCAGGTCCAATGCCTCTATACTGATATGGGAAAGAGATAGAGACCGCGCTGCCTAGTAGCTCAAAGGACGAAGTTACTAGACGTCATCCTATCAGTTACATTGTAAGATATCCCTGGAGATAGCTGATCTGGGGATAGCTCTGGTTTCAGAGCGTGTATCCCGAAGCATCTTCCCGATGGGAACCCGCCTTAGCGCACATATCTGGTCCTCGAAAGGGATGGGTGTCACTCTCCTTACAGGCAGAAAACACATCCTGCGGATCTGTTCCTTAACAATGAGACCTCCCGCCATAATGGCAACTCGTAAAGGGTCAGAGCTTGCTCTTGTCCTTTTCGCATGCACATAATAGCCAGTAAACAAGACTATGAGGAAAACCCCTATTTCAGTTAATGTCAGATCCGATTCTGTACGGTCAGGCGGGAATATTGCATTCAACCTTTGGGATCCCAGACTCATAGTACATGTCCAGAGGCTGTACAAACCCTGTCCTACGCGTCACCATGTTTACTAAAGCTGAATAGGGAAGTGTGCTTCCACATGTTACCCACAGCCTGTCATGTCACATAGAGTAAGTAGCCACTCTCGAGTCGCACATCACATTGGTCGCGAGTGTAGTGAATGCCGTAAACGCTTGGTGATCAGAATGATATCCACAACATGGCTTCGTAACCACGGACGTGGCTGTGTACCAGTTGCACAGGAATAATTTCCTTCACCAATCATTGGTATCTTCTGAAGCAGTAATACACATGTCGGAAAAATGAATCGCGTGCTACGGCGGTCCTCTAAATATGTAATCGGACTGTAACGTTCTATATGCTGTCTTAGATCTAGTGTTAGATATCTCCTAACTTCGTTGTTGCTAGGATCATGTTACACGAGACCCCTTTACCCCATCTACTTGGCCTATTTACAAAAACGTGGACGTACAAGAGAGTCCACTTGGTGAATCTATACTATAAAACAGCTATACTGATAATCTTTTTTTACGATAAAAACATCGACTTCGGGGCTGGGACATAGTAGGAAGTTCTAGTTAATGCGCGTTGTATGCTGCTCTAGGGGAATGTGATCCGTCAGAAAGACCACGAGATAAGACACTAGGGTTGTGCATATTTTAAAATTAATATATCCCTAATATCAATAGATGCAATCTTCATCCTCTTGCCAATATAAGTGTTGGCTATGTTTAGTCTCTCTGACATTGGTATATATTCATGACTGTTAGTGTCACAAGGGTCCTGTCGTATAATATTAGAGACCTTCGCGCAATAACAAGTGTCTATTGCCTACCTCAAGAACAGGGTTCTAACAGCTAGTATATAAGCTCTGTTATTGCACGAAGAGGTCTATCCATTTTCGTAAAAGCCTCTAGTTATATACATAGAGGCGCTTTATTCTGAGTGATTGTAACAGTGATCGTAACAATAGCCGTTGAGGGTAAATAGCCACGATCTTCACTAAGTAGACTATTTATGAATACAGACAATCTCAATAGTGTCAACAACGGTCACACGTTCGTTGTTGAATGAACTTGAGCAAGGCATCCAATGTCCTTTAAAAATACCTAGATAAATCAGAAAATTCCCAGACAAGTAAAAACAGCGGCTTGCTCTAGTCAACAACATTCAGCCCCGACATGTGGATGAGAAATAGTGTAGGTCAGACAGGGTTATAGCATGTGCTCTAGAGAGCACAAAACACCTGATCGTTATACAATGAGGTTTTCCTTACGCTAAATCTAGAATAAGAACTGTTTAATCACCGGATAATTAGCTTTCTATATTCAATACATACTTCCATTATGAAATTAGACTTATTTATGACTTTCATAAGTTCAGATGGAAGATGGAGACGACAATGCTAATAAACATATATACTAATTAAAGGATTTTCTTTATGTTTCCTGACATGTTAAAGCTTCTTGGTGGGGGTCCTCCTCTTAATCCTTTCAAGTAACAAAGAAAAGTACAATGTTACTATGGTGTATGGCGCACGCGACCTCAATATAGATGTTGTGCGTGTGTGAGCGAAAGATCTGCATACTCGTTTCCGCCAGAATCGAAGTGGAAGGCTGTCCTTAATCTCACTTAGGGCTTAGTCCTCTAGAGAGCTTTGTAAGTAAACTCGATTACTGACGAGATATTCAGTAAGAGTAGTCAATTATACTAGGAACATACGTGTAATCTCAAATCAAAATAACTACATCATGCACTGGTTCTGAGGCAGACACTATTGATGCTGTGAGACGCCACCCCAATATCGGTACCAACAAAGCAGCCCATGTATGAAGGTTTCGTTTTGAAACAATGATGCTTCTGGGCCCTCGGCACCGAGTGGCACTTAAATTTAGTCTATACGAAAGTACGAAATTGTACTGGAGCCTGTCAACATTTGCTCTCCCAGTAGAAAAGCCGCTATATCGACGAAAGCTTCGATTTTTTGATTTTTTTTTTTTTTCACTTGGTCTTGCCCGTCTGTCTTCATTATCGCCTGTTTTCGTGATCAGGTAAGTAACGGGTAGCTGAGTCTGCAAGTGGCCGCTTATGAGATTAATTACATGATATCGGAGGCGCCAACCCGTGGTTTCGGATAGGTGCAATCCCAGCTTTGATCAGCCCGTGTGACAGATAGCCTCTGTGAACTTATCGTGTCGGTTGTGGTATTTCAACCGGTCCTGCCTTTTCTGAACATCCTCTGTTATGCACTCCGACCGGCCGGTGTCCCGTTTTACCTCGACGCCAAGGCAGAAAACAGTGCCACTCGTTCTCGCTCCGGACAATGTTCGTCTCCGCTTCGTCCATACCCAACAAAGGCCTCTGAAGTTACGAGCAATCATTATCTTGAATTAATTGCATAAGAATTGTACCTAATAGAGAACGATCGCAAAATAAAGGGTGGTGCGCGTATCCAATCCGAGCTACATATACCCCAACCCAGCTATCACGACTACTCGTTGCTCCATGGCCGTGGATCGAGTCGACTAGACCTTCTTTGCCGGCTAGTTAAACCAGTTGCCCCGGAGTCTGCATAAGCTCCTCATGGAGAGGGTCGGCCTTTCGTCGCTTAGGCCCCCCTCTAGCTACTTCTCCAAGAACTGAGTCCGACCAGATAGCCTGACGATGTCACACACAATGTGATATTACAGATACTCTTGCTTGAATAAACTACAGGTCTTCCCGAAAAACCAGAGACTTTGATTGGTTTTTCGCCTTGGTATGATGGAACTCAGAGCGGACAGGCGTCGGACGGGCGTAGCGGCCATATGTCAGCTGCGTGCACGCAGGACGACGATGACAATAGAGACAACACACAAACATTGAACTAATAAGTTTCTCGTAGTTCTGACTGGATACATATCTGGACATAGCTTCTATATAATAGAGCTCACAGTTTCCACGCCCGAATTCATAGATCGATCTCGTGGTGTCGTAAGGTTTTGCATTATTGTGTGAAACAAGATCAAATTGAAGCGATTGTATTAAAAAAAGAGTGCTAAGTAATCAAATTTACAATACTGCGTGACTAATTTGTTCGTGAGACTTTACGCCGCGATCACCTTCGTTAAGAAATGCCAACGTACCGGAGCGTTCTGCTCTTGGTATTTCGATCGTATCCCGGAGCTGATCATGGAATAATTAGACCCTTGGCTGGCTGAGAAGCTCCAAAATGTACATCCTTTAGTTGGGCTGATTTTATTATGACATTTTAACTGCTTCGGTGAGCTTCACTTCATGTGTCTAAAAAATGAATCCTGTTTTACCGAGGCCGAATTCGGCGACTTTCCCTCTAGCGAGGTGTAATACAGGCCAAAAATAATTTCTTCCAGTACTTCACAGTTTTTATTCTGCTAGCGTCGAGGAAACTGTAATCACTGTTAAGCATAACTTGTTAATAAATACACAAGCTCGTTGTTAAGCAAAGTGTAGAATCAGAAATCGGCCTAGCATATTCCATAGAGAACCGCGTTCCCCAAGCGCGAATGCACTGCCATTTGAAAGCAACCTTGCATGACTCATTCCTCATCCTTTTTCATACCTTCCAAGACCCAACCAGTGCGGGGTCTCATCAGCTTGTCAACCTCTTCCTCCGACATTTCGTTGAGCCGGATGTGAAAGTGAGGGCCAGGGACGTTGCGACCCTTCTCGAATCCGGGACGATCAAGGAGCTTCGCCATCCACTTCTGGACGTTAGGGAACTCATCCATAGTTTTTAGACCAGAAGCCTCTACGAAATAATGTCAGCAGATTGAGCTCTGCCATGAAAGATTAAATAATAGAAGGAAAACTTACTCCAAGCTTGGGCCCAGGGCCAGACGGCAATGTCAGCAACGGTGACGCGATCTCCCACGATATATCCGTGAGGGTTGTTCGACAGCTGGGTGTCCAGGACACGGTAAAGGCGGCGGGACTCATTTACATAGCGGCTGAGAGAGTACTCGTATCTCTCAGGAGCGGCGCTGAAGAAGTGGTTCGCCTGTCCTTGCATGGGCCCAAGACCACCCATCTGCCACATAAGCCAGCTCACGGTCTCCCAATGCTCCTTAGAGCCAAAAGGGTACGAGATCTTATGCTCCTTGTCGTATCTGGAGACAATGTACAGCAGCAGGGCACCGGATTCAAAAATTCTGACCTCCTGACCGTTCTCTAGCTTGTCGGTCAAGGCGGGAATACGACCGTTAGGGTTGATCTCGAGGTACCATGGCTCTTTATGCTCGTGTTCGAACAGCTTGATAGGGCGAACCTAGACAGAAAGAAAAATGTAAGGGTCTCACCATGGAGTTACGGGAGTGGTCTAACTGCATACCTTATAAGAGAGCCCGAGCTCCTCAAGCACAATGGAAGACTTCAGGCCATTAGGAGTTCCCTCGGTGTACAGAGTGATGTCAGTCTGGGTGGCCATCTTAAAAATGACAAAATAGCTAATTATTTTCGGTAGGAGTCAGGTATGAAAATTGATGTGAAATAGGACATACGGTTAGAAAGCATTCCGAAACAGCACAATTTATAAAAATTCAGAGTAACGCTCGAGCTTATTGATGACATGAGAATTCACATTTCCAAGCCTAGACAGACTATGCTAAAGATTCGCCTGATTAGAAATCTAGAATTGAGACCAGATTAGAAATCATAGCAATAGTGGAAGACACGAGTCGTGTTTCTGGTCGTGTTTCTGCTCTCCTCATCGAACGAATATTCGAAAGTGGAGCTAAGCACACGTGGGTGATTCCTCATTTGGAGGACCTATTTCCTTTTTAGGTCCAGACATATACTTGGTTTGTGAGAAAGGTAGGCCGTCTTAATGACTGTCTCACTTTTACCGCGATGGGATTCGTGATACCATGATGGTTTAACCTCCGTATGCGCCGGATGACAAATTGGGGCGCGACTTATCCACATACATAAGTAGGTGAGCAGCCCGCCACATAGCAGCGGATTCAGAATCTCATTGATCATTGAGACTTCTTCTAATTCTTTATTACCCTACCTCTCCTACCTTTATACAGATCCTCTACACCTGGTTCGGTGTACGTCTATGTCGAGATGTCGGATCGACGGGTCATTGTTGTCATCGGTGCCACTTCACTCCAGGGCAGCGGCGTCGTTTCTGCTTTGATTAAGGATTCTAAGGCCCAGTGGGCTATTCGCGGCGTTACTCGAGACACGTCCTCTCCCTGGGCAGAGAAATTCGCATCCAAATATGAAGCTGCCAAGGACCGTGTGAGCCTTATATCTGGAGATGTTTACAGTGCCGAGAGTATGCGAGCCGCAATCTCTGGTGCTTACGGCGTTTTCCTCAATACCAACCAGACGGTCTACGGCAAAACTCTGGTTCAGCCCGAGGAGCAGCGTCAGGAGGTAGAACAAGGGAGAATTGTTATTGACGCCGCGAAGCACTGTGGTGTGAAGCATTTCGTGATGAGCAGTCTCCCCGATATGGCCAAGGCCAGCGGTGGCCGTTTCACAGATATTTATCACATGGACCAGAAATACGAGATCGAGCAATATGCCAGGAGCCAGCTTGATTATGTGACTGCGGTTATTCCAGGTACAATTTCAACTACTTGGATCATAATCTTCGTATCGCGAATACTGACGTATGGGTAGGGTTCTTCTATTCCAACCATTGGTGGCCTCAATACAGCCGGCTTCAAGGTATTTCTATTTCCCTTCGGCGATTTCTCTGTTCCTCGGGTGTCTCTAGACTGGGAACTAAATTGTTTTTATCATAGCCGATGGCGTTGTCCGGTTTTGCGCCCCCCTCCCGGGACCGCAGAAGGCGCAGTGGACGGATCCTGCGTATGATGTCGGCGTATTCACTGCCAGTACGTACCTGGCGCCATACGTGTTTACCTGTTCCAGACCGCACCGCTAACGGAGTGGGCACAGGAATCTTCGATCTGGGAGTGGGAAAGACAGCGGGAAAGGTGTACCCAGTCCTAAGTCCAATGGTCAGCATGGATGACATTGCTGCCACCTTTACGCGACTTACTGGGAGAAAGGCGGTCCATGCACCGCTTACCACGGCCGAATGGGCAGACTTGGCGTGCGCTATGCTAGGCCCAGCATTCAGAGACGATGCCAAGCACATGATGGACTGGGTTTGTATGGCTTCTACGGACAAAATATGCTATGGTGCTCTAGATCCAGAGGAGGACATTTCGGCCAAGGAACTAGGCGTCACTGCCAGCACATTCGAGGATTGGATGAAGCGGACAGGATGGACCGGACCAACCGAAGTCTATGAAGGCCCTATATAATTGGCCAACCTCGTGATGGCTGTTTCCGGGGCCGTCCGGTGCCGTGCCGTGCCGTGCGGGCGGGGCCTGGCGCTGCAGCTTACCGGGGACCTATTACTTGATTGGGAGTAGCTCATCGGCGTTAGACACACTGTCGAGGCGGCATTAGTCCAGACTTCAACCTGAGGTACTTACAACCATTACAAGCGAAGAAGGGTTTTATTCTCTGGTTTCTCTTGTAACACCATGAATACAGCTCTTCATCTCAATCATTCCTGATAGCCTAGTCTCATCGCAATCTGAAGCCATGAACTCAAAGAAAACACCACTCCTCTTTGTGAACACTATTGGTCCAACCCACGTCCACGGCCGTGATCATGAAACCAAAACCAAGATTCGTCAGCATATCATGCTCGACATCGGCAGAGAGCGTAGGAAGGCCCTCCGGAATCCGCAGATAGATATCGTACTGCAGTTTCCCAATAATGATAATAATAATACCGAACAAGCTGCTCAGTCGGAAATGAGCCGACACAACGATCATTCTATAGACAGGCGGCATTTGCCCTCTCTGGTGCGCCCTTTCTGGGACCAACATCCTTTAAATGTCCTAGAAAGCCATTGGGACATGGACATGTTTTCAGCCTACGGCATAATGCTGATGCTCAATGAGGGTAGAAACCTGACATCGACAGGTGAGCCTTAGATTGTCCATTATCATCCACGCGCCTTCACCTGGTACCCCTAACGCTAAGGTCCAGACCGTTTTACTGAAAGTTTCATATTCCCATTCGCTTTCCAAAAGTCCCTCTTCCTCCGCCATTATGGTCAGTTGATCACCACACCCGATCGACTCGCAGGAGTATCCTACGAAAAGCCTACGAGGTTTAAGGTCATGGCTCTTCAGCGTTATGTGGGAAGTATTGCATGTATTGAGTCAGGGTTGGCGGGCACCAACTTGGAAAACCCATCCACCGAACGGATCATTCTCGCTATCATTGCCGCCATTTCTTTTAATGTAGGGGCTTAAGACCAGCTTCGCCTTGTTATGAGAAAACTCAGGCTGACTCCTATTGATAGTTGATATCCTCTGATCTAGACCAGGCATTAGTCCATATGGGTGGCTTAGAATCATTAATCGCCGCTCGGGACAAGAGTTTTTATTTACACGGTAATGATGATATCAGACTCATGATTTTTTGGTATGGCATGACGAGGGGATCTTGCTCTGTTCACTATTATTTGATATAGGGGCTAACATTCGGCCACAGGGTCGACGTCACAACATCTCTACTGCATAATTGCAGCCCGCGGTTTCCGCTGCCATTAGACCTTATCCCTGTTCTGCCTCCAGCACTATTCTCGCGTGAGCTACCATTACCCCTGCGCACTCTGACGATTTCGAGACTTGGAAAGGACGAAAGTCTTGCTCATGTCTTGTCATGCATGATGGATTTGAACGCAATAGCCGCCCTCATCGAATCGGAACTATCCGTGAGAGGTGATGCTCTATGGGAGGAGTCTATATTACTAGGTCTTTGGCTCAACCCAGTAGCACATCGCTTGCTGGATTCACCCACTGTCACTGGGAGCTCGTTTCGACCCTCGGTGATATCAGAGGCTTTGCGCCAGGGGGCGCTGCTTTGGATTATCAGGATAAAACGCAGGCACCATGCGTATCCTGGATCTCCCACGGCAATCGTCCAGAAGGTGTTGAGCCTCTTGACGCAGCCTGATTGGACGGACGTCTTGACTGATACAGATGTATTATCAGTTCAACTCTGGCTACTTGTTTTATGTGGCATTGACTATGAGGTTCCTGCTGCTTCACCAAATCCTGTGGGTATAATTGCTTTACGAATGCGGGAGATAGGGTGGAACGACTGGAGCGGGGTGATGATGCACGTGCGCCAAATGCCCTGGACGCATGCGTTTGATATTGCAGCTACTCGTCTTGCGGAGAGGGTAGAAAGAAACAACTTGCTATCAATGAACTAACTCCTCAACATTTTCATGCAAAATCTAGAAGCTATAACTTGCTTTTATTTCGTATTCTGCGCCCTGTATTGACTGCTTATGGATATGTTTTGCCATGCTTCTATATACCTTTGCTCCATTGCTATCGTCGCCGCGACTATGTACATAGTTACCCGAGTTCCTCATCTTTCCTCGGGGTTAAGACTTCACGTCATTAGATTGCTTCGTTAGATCCTGTTCAGTCACAGACCTGCTAAGATTACTGGAGGCCACACCCGAACCGGGTGTCATAATATCGTCGAGCACGACGCCCTCGCGGCCGAGACGGGCAACGAGCTTCGTATTTAAGGCCTGGAGCTCCCTGACCTGCTGGGCCAAGATCTCGATCTCCTTGCGGGCGACATCCCTCTCTGCGCGTGTCTTATCGAGCTCGAGGGTTAAGTTGGCTTTCTGCTCGCGCTCCGTCTGCTTCCGCCGTCGTTCCTCGGCCTTCTTCTCCTCGCTGGCCCGCTTAGCCTCTAGCTTACGGCGTTCTCGCTGGTATTTCTCCTCCTGCTTCGCCATCTCGCGCTCGTGTTTCTCCTGGAGCTTCTGCAGGGCCAACTGGTCGCGTTGCGCGTCGTCGGTTTTTTTCGCCAGTGCGCGCTCTTCCGCTCGCCGCAGCTTCTCCTTCGCCTTCCGTTGCCGTTCCTCCAGCTTCTTAAGCTCTTTATCGTGCTGCGCAGAACGCATCGAAGTGGATTCAGATGAATGTAAGGAATCTCCACCGGCACCGGTGCTCACGGATGGGGCCGGTTCTTCGCCTTCTGCCACCTTCGCGTCTAGTTCGGCGTCTACTGCAGGGTCGAGGCTGTGGAAACTGTGAATAGACGAGGAGTCATCTTGTAGGTCAGGTGACGAAACCTCAGACTCGCTCTCGGTCGCGTTCTCTCCCGAAGGCCCAAGTAATCGGGAAGCTGCGGCCGAAGCCACCATGCCAAGAGCGCCAGATATCATTCCGTAAACACCTCCGGCTCCTGGGGGTTCCGGAAAAGTCGGTTCGTCGAACTGCGAGCCTGATGGCGCCTTAGGACCCGTTGATGATGTCGGAACAGATTTGAACGGGGTACCAGATGTGTCGGGCGTTGAGACTACGCTCTCCTTCGATTCATTCGCAGCTTCCGTAGATTCAAAATTGCTATTGAGAAGTTTCTCAAATTTCTCAGATGATATCCAGTGGAAGAATTTACCTGCATCGGTTGCTATTCCTTCCGGCGTCTTTTTCTCAATTATGAAGCGAGGCACACTGCCCCCAGGGTCACTGCGAGTAATCATGAGCCATTCGATGATGGAATCGCCTCCATCCTGGCTGTCTTCTCCGTTGCCTTTCGGTCCATCGCCTTGGTCATTGCTCGGGGGAGCAGGCGTAGCGGAATCTTCACCGACGCTATTCGGGCCGCCTTGTGTTGAATGGTCTTGGCTTGCTGCGTCTGCTGGCGACCGTGTCTTGTCTACTTTGATCTCACGAATGAACTCGACGGACTCGTAAAAGCCCCGAATAAACCCTTGACGCTGAGGGCATTCGGGATGCACGCAAGGCCTTGACACGAGCATGAAGGATCTCGGCCCGCCGGTTCCATTTGTCGTGTCGGAACTCATACACAAAGTGACAAAGTCGCGGGGTGTAGTTGGGCCGGGAAACTGCGCTGAGAGCTGATAGACTATTAAATGCTTGGTCAATCCTTCTGTCTTGATTTTGCAAGTCGGGCAGAGCTTAGAGGGTGACAGGCGCATGCCTTACCCTGTATCTTCCCACACGCATCCACGGTCTGGTCTTCGACACATTTGTCGGCCCCCAAGCCCCTGATCTTACCATCGCCGGGCTGTCCCTGTACCTTCAGACTCTCGGCAAACTCTCTCTCCATACCCCTTTTCCATTTCTCGAAACTAGGTCCGTCGTGGATGCTGCGCCTCGCAAACCACGAGCCCTTGCCATCTTTGGCAGGCATTTTGTAGATACTCAAACCGAGCGGATTTTCGCGGGGATTGACCTTGACCTCCTTCCATTCCTTCCGCAGCTCTTTAACGTGGTCAGAGGGCAGACTTGTATCGACAGCGGGGGTTGGTATCGACTCAATGAGACGATGAGCCTCGCCGAAGATGTCTGTCATGAACACCGCCAGGTCTTCCCGGGCGAAGGAATCCCATTCTACCGGGCCGAGCGCCTTGAACGTTTCATGAGCACTCGACATTTCGTGGACTTTGTTATGTTGTGTGTTCTATTGTATTCTATTTTGTTGCACTGTATTCTGCTTTGAGGGCTGGAGGAGGTATTAAGTACGGTAGTGATGATGATGTGGGGTAAGCATACATACTGTTGCCTGGTAGCCTCAAGATCTTGTTGACATTTTAATACCAGGTCAAGGGCAAGCCTGTCAAGGGCAAGGGGCGGGCGCAGCAACGCGATACTATGTAATCGTTATCGCGATCTTGCATTTCTTGATGACGTCACTCACCAATCAAGTTGAAAGCAGTGTTTATAGTATCATACCCGTCTGGATGGCAATTCGACACTTGTAGTGTAGTCCATTCTATTAAAGAACTTGGAACATACAGTAAACTATTCAACGACGTCAGAGATGTCCCGATGTAATGGTTACCTCCAGCAAGCGCCGCTGATTATTACTGAAATAGTAAGCATTAGTGCAACTCGAACGAAGTCTAGCTCCCGAAGACGGGTACCTAAATTAGCTAGACTGGTGCATCAAGATGAACAACTAACTACCTAGGTACAATTGAAGATAGATACTGATGTTGTTTGTACATATAGAATAATTAGAGTAATTGACATGGTAGCCGTCAAGACGAGTCCTTTTATCTTTTATGCATTGTTCCCTCGTAGCTTCATACCGGGTATACATCACCTAGAGTGCTAAGTATAAGAAAGCATTAAGGTGAAGGTCTAAATGGCTAAGTATTTGTTTTGCTTCCTGGAGTATCAATGCGTGAGCTGGGGCGGTCCAAAGAAGGGCTATAGCATCACATCGAGGCCATAGCCAAACCTTCACGTTCACGCGTAAGCGCATCGTGATCCGCCCTACAGCTACCACAGTACTCATCATACCAGCGGCGTAGTTTGCCACTTCTCTCCGCTTGCTCCTCTTTGTCGTTGCTGTCGCCGCCGCGACTGAGCACCTTCTGTGCGAACTGAGCCTTAATCGAGTCTGCTTTCGATGTGCCCGTCTTTGGTGACGTTTCTTGAAGTGCTATACCCACCTGTTCGCATCTCGAGTTCTCATCCAAAAGCCAGTTCTCCCACTCTGACCTCAACATCTCCGTCTCTACGCTGTTGACCAGACGCATCGCCACGACGAGATCATGGCGGTACGAGCCAAGCTTCTGCCGTGTGCGGCGGAGTCGCCGGGCCGTTGCGCGGCTGGGGCCCCACGGTGATAGCGAAGCACCGGCATCCTCGTGTGGAGCGTCGACGCTGCTGCTGTTGGCAATGGCCTGGAATGTTGAATAGCTAAATCATACATTACTACAATTTCAATCTTGGCGTGTCACGGGATTCTTACCAATAGCTGTCTTGCGGCCAGGAAGCTTGACTGGACCTGCTCCTGGCCGCTTCATCCAGGTCCGCAATATATATTGCCTTGCTCATCATAACATTGGGCCCGACACCAATGCGATTCATAAAGTTGGCCGCACGCCGCTCACTCCACCACGTTATACTACTCTGTGACGAGAAAGTAACATTTGTGAGTACGCTGAGTCCTAGTAACAGGATAAGAAGCCGCTGCGCAGTGACCACATTCCAAAGTTTCCTCAGCGCGGCGAACGTCCACAACATGAGTGAAGACGCGACACTCTCAGCAAACGAGCGGCCTGTTTCGAGAAGCATCGAACCCAGAGTTCGGGGATTAATGAGTGGTTTTCTTGTCGAATCTGTCTCGTTCGGAGAGAAAACCACGACTTGCGACTGCAACCCAATATTTCCGTAGACCTGGATCGCTCGCTTCGTTCGGCTATGGTGGCCCAACCTGCGTACCTGGTCTGTGGCTACTTCTGCTAACTCCTCAGCATCCTGGCTGGCGTCGCCTAGTGCCTGGCGCTCAACCAATTGCTTCGTGAGCGCCGGTGCTTTCGACCAGACAACTTTCGTGAAAATAGCAAGCTTGCACTTAGATTTAGCAACGTGTGTGATGACGATCTTGGTAACGAGCTTGAATCCTTGCGCGTGCGGTAGATGCCAAGGGGTCTTCTCATGCGTAACTACATACGTGACATGGTCACTAAAAATCTCGATCACTTGATGATCGGCGATATCTTCTTCACGTGATCGGCCTATACGATTGTTATAGGTGACTTTGAAGTCGAAAATACGTTGCATGTGCCCCGCGTCATTCAACTTCCACGGACCCTGTGCAATTTGCTTGGCTCTACGCTCAAAATAGAGCTTGGGAAATATGAAGCTCTTGTCTCCGAACAAGACATGGAAACATGCTTTGGCGCTAATCTCGAAAGTCCGCTCTGCCACCTTGTTGGGTGTATCCTCGGGTTCGTAAATGACGGCATGCGTTGGGAGTTGGAGTCTGGGAACCGGTTTGCGGGAGCTCCCTTTTCTTGATTTATATGCCAAGTTACCCGGGCTGACTGATCTGCCAGCAGCGGTTCCATCATCAATAGGAGTGTGGGAGGGAACCTCCTCCCAGCTGTCGGCACTCGGACTCCTTTGGCTGGCCTCTTCTTTCTCCATATGAATGAGGGCCTTGATGATCTCTGGGACGTCCATTGGCTCTTCGGCCTGCAGATCGTCGATTAAAAGATTGAGACGTGCATGCAAAAGATCCAGATCCTCCAGAAAAGTTTTAATGGTGATTCGAGTGTAACCGATATTGTCGGCGCCCTGACTCAAATGCAAGAAAATGAAATCACAGTCTCGTCCAGGCGCTGCTGTGACTTCTGTGATCGTGTCAAGGCTGATCATATACGCAATCACGAGACCCATTTGATGTCCGTAGAAATACATGTTGTCCGAAGTTACGTAGATCCGCCCGTTGCCGGCCATTTGGGGGATATTCTTATCAGCCTCTGAAGTACTAGTCCATGCAGCGCGGAAAACCAACACGAGCTTCTCATCCAGGGGCACGCTAGGGAAGAGAAGACGAAATTGAGCGGAATTTGTCTTGAGTTCTGTTGGGTAATTCGGCGGAAACGTCTCTTGGACGGGTTTGTCCTTGGAAGGGACCACAATTTTGGGGACGCTCATCTTCGCGTCCATACTAATAGCCTTCTTGTGAAGTGAGCCCACAGAAGGGCTTTTGGGATCGCCATTGTTATCCAATGTCGTCATCTTGATTGAAGGAGAGTTAGGCCCAAAGGGATCATCAGAGGAAAGGTCCGTACGACTAGTTCTTCCGGAGCGCTCTTGGCCCCAGGCATTGCTTCCCCAATAATTCGCCATGATGGCTGTTGGCAATAATTGAGTGGGATTCGCCGTCAGTGCCCTTTCGCCGCTGTAAGCAACGGCTGTTCTACTAAGCACAGTCGCGCCTGGGGGCTTTGCTAGAGTGGGAGGTGCGAGACTCCCGGGTCTCGTTTCAGGGCCTAGGGCTAACTGCCCCTGTTGCGGTTTGATAGCAGCTGCTTGGTTGAGGGTAGGGCCGGAATACCCAGGCAATAAGCCATGGCTAGCAGAGATGAGGCTAGCTATACCTCCAGTGGGGCCTGGCGATGGCACCGCCATACTGTCAGCGCTCGACGTGAATGTTGCCTTTCGGTGGAGATCGAGCTTCTGCATTATCCTCGCGGCATGCTCGCGCCCAGTCTCACCTTCCTCGCGAGCCAGGGAGGTCGCTGAGCGCTTTGGGGGCGCTGCGTTAGTATCGAAACTCGGTCTTACTACGAGTCCCCCATCTGGTCCCGGGATGGGAAGTGTGCCGATGCGCTCGAGGCCGGCAGTTTCGTCGACTTGCGCGTCAAATGATTTGGCGGAAAACTCCGGCAGAGACGGAGGCGTGATGGAGAAGGCGGGATCAATACCGCCCGGCAGCAATGATGTGTCTCGGCCCACGCTGGCTTCGAAAGCCCGTTTTTTAGCAACTTCGAAGACCTCGAGCCATTCCATTAGCTGGGCCTGTGTCTCCGCCTGTAGTAGCAAGGTTTGGTTTTTTGTCTTGACCTCGAAACAGAATCGCCGTTCTTCTTGAACAGCAGGTTTCGCATTACAAAGTAGGACTCCAATTTCGTCGCCTTGCAACACGCCTTGCGATCCATTGACAAGCCATCCAAATATGCCATCCCGGCAGTAGTACCAGCGGCGAATCCAATTAGTCCGTGACGGTTTCCCGTATACCGTCCGTAGAAACAGCCAGCCTTGTTTCTCCACAATGGCTGCAGATTTCCCTTGTGTAAAAACATGCATGGAGCCCCTAGAACCGAGGAAGGGAACCGTCGACGCACTGTAATCATCAATCTCTCGCGAAGGTTTACAACTTGCCATGGTATTTTCCCCAATATCACGCCTAGCCATCTGAAGCTCGCGCTTGAATACAGACTCAGTCAGTTCCATTTCTTTTGACCACCCCCTCACCCTGTCCATCTCCTGGCCATATTTAGCAAAGCTCCCAGCAGCGTCGCGAGACCTTTTCATCTCACGCCAGACATCGGTTGAAATCTGCACAAGCAACTTGTCGAGGTTGAAGCGAAGTTGAGGAGCGAAGAAACAGAAGTCCATAGATGCTTTTAGATAGACTTTGCGTGTCTCGTACACGGTGAAGGCATCTTCACGCAGGGCCGAAGGCTCCTTGGCTTTGGACTGGCCGACGTAGCGGGCGAGTGTCGAGTCGTATGTCTTTTGGGCCTGCTCCAGCGATCGCTTTGTCTCCTTGAAGTTGCGCAAGTCGCTCGCGAGAAAGGCACGAACTGGCTCAACGGACAGATTGTCTATCTTCTTGGCGATGCTCAGGACATGCACCCACCACTCCTTGGATCCTTCGCCAATGCGCTTGAGGGCGAGCGCAGTATAGTCATGATCGACCGAAACGATGCCTGGTGGCGGGATGAGCCGGGAGAGGTAATTGTTGATGGTCTCCTCGAGCCCGAGAATGTCGTGGGTCAATTTCGACGTTGTCCTGACATAGCCCTCCAACCAACGCTCTATAGCATCGACCTGGTCGGCAAAGAAAACGGCCGAGGCACGGAAGGACGGCGAATCTAGGCCAGCTTCGTTTAGTGTGACAGGTATAGAAGGGCTCGAGCGCTTGGGAACGGCAGGAGAAGGCGGGATAGCGGGCGAGGCCGAAGGAGCACTGTCGGACATGGCGACGAAGAATAAGCGGCTCTGGGTAAAGCTCCGCGTCGTGCTATCGGCTCATTGGTAGGATATTTCACGTTCGTGTCCGCGTCCACGTCCACGTCTAGAACAAGATCAGCGGGCAAGCTTATGATAGACGGGAGGCAGCGAGGTGCTTCGGCGAAGTGGGCGGTCTGGTACCGGTCGACCAACAAAACACCATTCAGAATCGGTAATACCCAAAGGGTGATGCTTCGTTATTACTACTAATTGATGTTGACTTGATGCAGCTGAGTCGGTACGTTTGTAGGGTTATCCATGCATCATGTTGATGTTAATGTGACGGCCCCCTGTCTGAACTACCTAGGTAGGTACCTAACCTAGTATATCTGGCTGGCGGCTTACTTCTTTGTGACGTAGTCGATGCGTTTGCTTCGAATTGGTTCCTTTTTCAATAAAAAAAAAAAAGTCCACCAGCGTGCCTATGTATAAGAACAAAGCTATTCGCAAAATAAACGTAAGATAAAACGTAAGATCGGACTGGGAACAAGCTCGACCAGTTCCAAAATGATACCAAGACATCATCATAGGCCACTGACATCAGCGCTGATGAACTGAGACCTCGGGCAAGACGCCGTTCTTATCGGAGTTAAATGTGCGGGTGCGCTACCCCATTTGTTCTTATCGATTATGTAATTTGGGTGGGTAGGTATCCAGCCTATCAGCTCTACGTACTGTAGATGGTATCAAGTCCGCCACCATGCCACCCACCTTTCACTTAAGTTGTTGAACACATCTTCCTTGCTGCGCAGTTCTTATCAAGAAACCCTACTTGCATGCTACTTAGTCCTATATATAAATTAGGTAGTTATTATACTATCAACGCCTCTTCTCATATTCCCAATCTAGGGTTCTGAACTGCATACATAGCTTAGTTTCTTCTTATTGTTCCTGTTTAGTTCCGATTGTTGCATACCAGCTGTAACCCTCGGCATAAACGTAAAGTCACCTCTAGACTGACTGGTGTATATACCCTCCACGCCCTACTTGAAAACGTTGATTCTAGCAATGACTATAATCAAGTCGAATGCTGCAAGTGCCATATCATGCTGCACCTGCGCAACGCCATTGAGCGAGGTAGCGCGTTCCAGCGACTCGGAAAAACCATTCCCGGATAGGTGGCTACAATGCTGCCCTCGCGTTATTTGCGGTCGCTGTATAATTGTACGTCGTCATCATTATTGCTGGATTGCAAGATTATTTGCACCGGTCGACACTTCAATTCATGCTACAGTCCCGAATATTTAAAGCTAGCAAGCTAATAAGACTGTCCATGCAGGATAACCCCCGGTTCAACTCATACTGTCCTTATTGTCAGATATCAATATCCGACAATATTTTACCACCTGGTCTAAAGGAGCCACCATCCTATGCGGCATCCATAGGCACTAGCAAGGCCTTTGAGCTTGCTCCACCGCCTTACACATTAACCCCCACGGACCGGAAGCCGCGGGACTCTCTTGACGAGAAGTGTGCTCCTCCAGACGATGAGCCAGTAGAAGATATCCTCCATTTTCTCGACCATGCACACGATAGCATCAACTCACTCTCATTACGGTACGGCGTGCCTGCTTCCGTACTGCGGCGGGCCAATTCCATATCCTCCGATCACTTGATCATGGGTCGTCGGACCGTGATAATCCCGGGCCAGTATTATAAAGGAGGTGTGAGTTTGTCGCCAAGGCCCATAGGTGGAGAAGAAGAGGAAAAGCGTAAAGCTAAGATTCGGCGCTGGATGGTGGCATGCAAGGTTCACGAGTACGACGTGGCACTGTGGTACTTGGAACAGGCTGAGTACGACCTCCAACTTGCGACAGACACATATTTCTCGGATGAGGAATGGGAGAGAACGCATCCAGCTGAGGCTGGAAGAGGGAAGGGAATCATTGGAAGCAACGGAAAGAGCGTCCGGTTGAACAGAAGGCGTTGACATGTTCCACGGTCTCTATGTAACGCCATTGGATCTTGACTGATCCCATTAAGCTCTACTACCAATACGCCGGCTTTGGAAATAGCATGGAAGAGAGCAAAGTAGTTGCTGTTTGCATCAGTCCAATATTTAGAATGCTGACCGGGTGCGCACATCCTAGCACAGAATTAGTCATACCATCAAGTCGAGTGAAGATAGTTTCAGACTTACAGATATTTTTCTCTCGATCTCTCGTACTGACCGATCCAGTTCACCCGCAATCATCTGCTTCTTATCATGAGAAAGAAGAGCAAACCTTTCGCATAAATCGCCATCGATAACACCCTTGACGGGGGCGTAATAGCTTCGGTAAATCAAGTGGTCCCTTCCGGCAAGCGGTGGGTCCTCGCTGCGCATGTGTAATTCAAGGCTTTGGAAGAAGTCGACATCCTCACGGCTAACAAAAGGCTATAGAGTATCAAGAGTTAGAAATAGCTTGTGAGAGTATACCGATTCTTAGGGTACTTAGGGGAAGGATGTCTGAGTGTAACGACGCCAAACGGGAATAAAAATTGCCAGATAGAGAGATAAATGACTTTGGAACACTTACTACGAAGACACCAACTGTACCCTGGACACCACTCCAAAGAAGAACGTCTTGGCCACCAACTACCAGATTGGTTTTACTGATGCTGGTTGGCACATCCTGCGCATAGAAGTGCGTCATGAGACTAAGACGATGATTGGAGCCATGGAGGTACTCTCTGGCATGCTGAAGGTGTGCCCCGACATTGTCCTCGTCTGCCTCCTCACTCGCTTTTTGGGGACACCGTACAATCCAGATGTTCCCGAATTTATCACCACCTGCCACAGACTCGTAGTCCACCATGGCAGTGCAATTTGTCCATCGTGGGATCGTGTCATCGGCAAACGGAATCAACTTGTTGCTCTCATACTTGTAAGCGACGTATGTAACGCTTTGCTGCACATCACCGACAATGATACGGCTACCTTGTGTCTGTATGGAGACAATGAGTTGCGAAGCTACATCCGCTTGTGACTTTCGTAGTAGTTGACGCAAACCCAAATCATAGGACAGAAGTGTTTTTCCAATACCAGCCAACAAGCGTCCTTGGAATTGCGCAAGAGCCATCGGCGGATCATCAACCTTTGTCTTATGAATGAACTCAATCTCTTTACCATTTTCTCGAAACCTGTATACGTAGATGAAACCGGCACTAAACTGCCGGGGGCTGAGAATCATGTCTTTTCCAGTTCCGACAACTAAAAATGCTTCATTGTCTTGACTAGCAAAGGCAACAGTTGCAATGCTAACCGCGGCCTCATTTTCCCCCAAATTGATAGTTTGCAATACGCGTTTCTCGGTGATAGGATCTACCACGTTGATGCAAGAGGCCCATCGGCCGCGACCCTTTGGGTAGCCGAAGTCTTCGGGTGGCAAAACAGCCGCATCCCCGTTGACATCAGGATCAGCCAGCAATTGTTCGCGAAGCTCCGGAGGCAAAGTATTATTGTCAGACTCGATGGTGTAAAAGTAAGGTTGATCAGGGTGCTTCACAAGGCGTTTGGGAGTATATGTGAGTGGAATGGTTTGTTGCAACACCGTGTCGGTCAATTTGGCGACGGAAAAGATCCTGTTCAGAATAATTCAACTTAGCAAACCTGGCTCACACCATCGTACTTTAAGAAACTCAGATGATGAAGGTGGTCAGTAGGAACAATTGGTACAAAATTGGTAGGCCTCATCGCCAATGGCATAGGATCCCTGTTTATCATCATACCACAAAACGATTCAAAAATGGAATAAATGTACTTACTTGAGGTTTTGGGCTTGGATACCCACCATGCCCTCTTCACATTGTTCGCTACTAAAATTCCAACCCCATTCCAGATCATTGTAATCAAGTGGAGTCATCATAAAGCTCTTCGTGATTGGATCGGAATAGCCCAGCCATGTTCTTGAACTCAGTGCCAGCACGCAAGTACGGCCTTGAACGGCGACCTGGAAAAGACGCACTGCCTTGGGTCCAAGAAATTTCTGGCGAGTATCTGTCAGTTCACCCGTGACCTCATCGAGGACAGTCCTCAGATAGACACCTGAGTGGAGCCCTATATGAAGGTACAAGGTACGGCCGCCGGACGAAGAATCCTCCATGGACATGATGGATAACGAAGATGGCGCCGCAGTTAACGCTTGTATAGACTTGTTCTCAAGTGTGGATTCAGGGTCCAGGCTAAGCACGCGAACTGTGCAATCATCACAACCAACAGCTAGGAAGGAGCTTCGCAGGCGACCTTCTGGTACTTCTCCTAAACTTAGGCAGGTGACGGTTCCGAACATCTCTTTCTTTTCGTCGTATTCAGCCAGTGAGCCATCGGAGTCCATCTCAAAGTACACAATTTCTCCGGAACTCAATGCGACTGCAACTTGTCGGGCATTGGTAGATGCTGCGACGATTGACCGGTGCTGCGGTGCAGGCCACTCATTGATCTGGCCATTGATGATATGACGGATACCTTTAGGATGTACTTGAAGAAGACCATCTTCGCCAAGTTGCTGTACAGCAAGAGTGGGCACGGATGTAAGAAACCCAGTGTCCGACACTTCTTCTACTGTTTCCCCGATGCTCAAAACCAATGTTCCATTGCTGAATGATAGAATGATATAAGCATCATACCGGTCATCACGGCGGAGTTTTGTTGTCCACACGGCAGACGGGACACCTGGTAAATCCGAAGCCACGATTTCATTGACCTCAAGACCATGCTTTAAGGTTCTAAAGGTACTCCTCGCACCATTTCCACAAATGGCGTAGATTTGAGGAGCATCATCCTCGGTGAGATTCGCAACTTTGCAATCAATAAGTGGATTCATCGAGTCGATACTCTCGACTAAACTCAAATTTTCAGCTGGCCTGGGATAGAAATATGCAGGAGTGTACGGGGCTTGCGGATCAGTCGGATAGTCGTCACTGGAAAATTCCAGCTCGTCGTCATCGTCGCCAAGTTTCTCAAATTGGTAAAAGTGGTGGTTGCCGAACTCGCTAGCAACGAACAGAAATCCACTCTTGAGGATACAGAGACTATGTAAGAATCGAGTCAGTGATTGTACGACAAAGTGTCGAGAACGCGACACTACATATAGCCTACAGCAAGAAGAACGGGGGCGGAGAGTCAATGGATTCCTTGTGTCATGGGGAACTAACCTTGTCGAAACCGGTACTGTATCGAAATATTTAATTTTCAGTCTTCTCACCTCCCCTGTCGCCTTACCATCTTCGTCCTCGGCCATCTCGATGTTGACCTTGAATAGATCGCCATCCTCTGTTTGGAGCAGGAAAAAGAAGGCGCCCACGTTACCCTTCAGTTTGTGCATGACCCCGGAAACAATGGTACGTTTTCGTTGAGGATCTTCCGTAGCACCCTTTCTTCTTGGAATGGGGACGCGAAAAGCGTCCTGGTTCGAGTGGCGATATGTAATGTTCTCCTCGCCACAAACCAGCACACCGCTAGGGCCATCGTTACCACCCGGCACCTGGAAGAGTATCGAAGCAGTAGAATCAACTGCTTCATGCCATCTCCTCACAACGTGGTTTAGGCCGAGATCAAGCTCGTAGTAAACAAGCTGTGTCTCCACCTCATCAAGAGCTTGACCGGACGGGTCTTGATCAACCTCTGAGGTATCTACTTCTAGAGCCGCGAATACCGGGTTCGCGTAGCCGACATCCAATGCAGTCAAGGCGAGAACAATGGTGCCCGGCTTGTGAGCCTCCAATGGTGACGAGATTGTGAGCTCCGCTTGCGCGTTTCGATTCAGAACGTAGACTAGCTTGGTCTTCTCCACCGCCGCGATCAGACACGCCCGCCCTTTCGGGTCGCACGCGAGATACTGACCGGGAATGACCCGACGGACACCTGATTTACCAAAGGTCTCCAGCTTCTGCTGCTTGAACCGGTTTTGCTGTGGGATATATTCGACAATGGCGATACGGCCAGAATCGGTCGCGAGGATGATATAGTCTATGCAGACTCGGGTTAGTAATCGATGCAATCTTGTGATTAAGCAGTGCGGGATTCCGCACCATGTCTTAAGATCCCACCGACGAAGGTTCTAAAAACGCAGCTTCGAATCATTATGTGCAGCTTTAAGAGAAGGGTAAGGTTACGGGCTTACCTTTATTGCTTCCGGCCAGGCGAAAAGTAGCAATGGACCTGATGATACCAAAGACCTCATGCGACAAGAGTGTAGTCACCTTGCCCTGGGACGGGTCGGGCCGCATTAAAGTGAGCCGGGAGCCTGAAGCAGCGACAATCTGTTGCTCCCTGGTGCCAGAGAATTGGCCCAGGACGGCCTGAGTGATGGAGGTGGGCGGTTGGATGGTGAGGGAGTACAGGAACATATTCGACGTGGTGGCCATATTTGCAGATATTGCGCAGAAAGCCTGCGCGGCTGTCCTCTACGAAGCTGTGCCCTTTGCAATGGTCGAGCTGTCTGTCGGTGACGGGTGTTCTTGGGTGTTTTTGCGGCGGAACTCAAGAGCTTCTAAATTTTCGGACGTTGTGGTTGGAGGTAGGTATCGATCGCCTCGGAGCTTGCATCTTCTCCACCACGAGTAAGCTTCGAATCAGCTTTTTGGAGTGGCTGGTGCTTAGGTAATTCCGTCTCGTCTCTTTGCCGATCACAGCCACATCTGCGGGACCTAACGCCTCACCCCGATATTCGGTAGGCTAGGTAGGACGGGAGTTGATACATACACCCCCCTATCTAGGTATCACGTCCAATCGTGCGATTTTGGTTCGACCTCTGGAGCTTGATCTTTTTTCGTGACTGGGGAATTTCTCAGCTCCCAATTGCACACAATGGAATCAATATCGCGGCATGCAACGTCCGGGACCTGCCGCAGGTGTCTGAGGTCTGCGCTATCCAATTCGTCATACTGGCGCACAGCGCGACCCTTCTCCCAGCTCGCATCGCCGTCTCCTCAGCTAACTTCCCATCGATCCGGCCCACATGTACGAGCAAAGCTTGCCCCTCGAAAGACTCTTAGTTCCTATAATGCGAGACGATCTCTGTCGTTGTTCGGTCAGAAATCCGAGGTCACCCAGCAGGATGCTCACGACTCTGCTCGCGCACAGCGAGTGCTCAAATCCGACGATCTCTTCCATTCCTTCACCCACTCGCCCATACCCGAAATTCGACAGCGTGCTGCTTTCATAAGACAACATGCGCACTGCCCTCATCCGGACCACCGCATGACGCGGGTGCCTACAGATCCAGACCAGATACCCGTCAGTTCGGGAAACGTAGCCGCCGCGCATGTCGACTTCGAGTGTCCCGATTGTGGGATTCCCGTGTACTGCAGCGAGCAACATTGGGCCGACGATTACGAGGCTCACCTTCAGATCTGCGATACACTAAGGCAGATTAACGAGGACGAGCATGATCTTCGCTCCGGGAGATTCTTCCCCGAATTTGAGTATGCCGGACCACAAATGGAAGAAGCCGTTGTGAACATGACCAATTGGGACACCTTCCTCTACACGAGGGAGTTTGAGGCCATTAATGCTGATCGGAGCATGCGACAAGTCACACGCCTTCTAACCTACCCGCTCACCATTGGCAGTATCCTTCATGAGCTCAGCCCGTACAACATTAGAAAAGGTGGCCGATTGACGCCCGAGGGTTTAAAGAGTCTCAGCGCTCTACGTTACACCTTACACCCCCCCAGGACTGGCGGTGGTGTGGGGATCCAAGGTTTGAGACCAGAAGCACCACCAGTCCGCCTATTCATCCTAGGAGCCCGCGCAGAGTCCTCGCTGCCGAGGAATGTCTGGGTACAGCTTGCTCATCTCTTCCCCCGAGGCAAATTCCATTTGGTTTTCATTGGTCCGGAAAGCATGGCCAATCGAGACGACGAGTTCCCGTTGCCGCCTCGAACTGCATCTAATCCCTTTGGTGCTGTCGTCGAGGATCGCGTCTGGCCTACTATGAAGATCAGCACGATTGTGGACTACTATCATACACTTCATAAGACAGGCCATTTCTACCCGTATGATCCCTACTTTGACTGTTTTGTCATGTTCCATCCGGGTCTGGGCCACCCAGCTAGCTCGCACGAATGGGCAGAAACAGTGCCCCTTCTTCTCGAAACAAAGGCCCCGATTCTAGTGACAGGTTATACACAGCATGATATGGAAAGAGATATTGCGTGGGTCAACAAGACTTGCCGCGGTGAGTTCGACATGCTCATGGAGCCCGGTGAGAACATCTTCCGAAGCCTACGGTGGGATCTCAACGATCTCGATCCACAGGACATCAGTTGTGGAAACTGGGGAGTGTGGGCTTTCCGGGGCAAACGGTTCGTATATTCCCACAACCCTGGATGAAGCGTGGCCGTCGCTAACTCACCATCACAGATACGAAGCAACTCGCAAAGAGGATGAATAAGGACGTGCAGATAGGGACCAGATGACTATGTAACATTAACAACACCAACGCTTACTCCATCAACTCTGATAGGTCATAGAACATGGTTTTAGCTTTGCATCGCGGTCTGACTGGATATTGCAATATGATGCGGATGTTGTATATTACTTGGTTGTATCGCCCGCATGTCAGACCGTGTATGCAACAGCGCAACGTATGTAGATCAGTAGTGTATAGAAGTACCAATCGTGGCCTGCTGAGCCTTCAATACGAGCGAGAGGCCCAGGCACAGCTAATTTAAGCATATCGCATGTCACCGTGAAGCTTCGTGGGTAGTATACTGACATACGTATAAGTACTACCTGGTTAGGTAATGGAGGATTGGGTAACGGAATATTCCGTGTTGATGCAGCTAAAGCGGGCTGCAGGGGCATAGGTAGCGGCCTCTCAGGCGACCTACATGGCCTACCTGGCGTTGTTAGGAGGGGCAAGCCCCAAGCCTTACTGCAAGGCGGGCACCTTTCGGTCTCCCTTAATGATAGTCCAACCTGCCGAGTGACGTGTGATCATTGGTGCATGATCGCTTTCGCGAACACCACCACCATCACCATCAACTTCCAGAGTAAGTATCGCCAACGCCCTACGTTGCGACCCAGCGCTTCCGCCCCTCGTACAAGGATATTTCTATAATCCGAATCGAATTGACTGCTGCTGCCTCCCGTTGGCGTACTGTTCTCCCCTCAACCATGGTGGCGACACCCCAAGATATCTCCAGGGGCCATGGCTGTGACAAGCTCGTCTGTTCCTTTGACTAGCGCACGTGGCCCGCTCCCAGAAAGCCCAAAAGCGCCCACGACAACAAGCACCGCTTCCGAAGACGTCGCAACAACCGCAGCTGACGACGCCAAATTCTCCATCTCCGCCTCGTCCTCCCTCTTCCCCTCCCCGTCCTCCTCCGCTCAGCCTGGTGCCATCCCATCTTCCCAAACCCATCGCCGTCCTACGCGACCAGCGTCCTCTGATTTCCTCTCTGATAAAGCCACCGCGGCCTTGATACGTCGAACCCTCTGCGCCCGCCACCCAGCCGACAGGGAAAGGAGTTCCCCTGCCCCTATCCAAGACCTGCTCCCGCCTCTGACGAGCCGCAACGATGTTGATTTGCAGTTGTATGCCTTGATATCCATCATACTCAGGGAGTATGTGCAGAATTGGTACAGCAAAATCACCCCGGACGAAACCTTTGTGGCCGAGATCGTCCAGGTAATCGCCCACTGCACACGCGCATTGGAACAGAGATTACGAAAGGTCGACTTGGAGAGCTTGCTGTTTGACGAACTCCCAGAGCTCCTCGCCACACACGTCCGAGGTTTGTACTCCGAGCCTCACGTATTTAAAGTCCGCCGTTGGGTTTTGTTGCAACTAACGCTACAAAGCATACCGTATTGCTACCAGTCCAACCACAAAGCCCCCCCTTCAAACAGATTCACATCAAATATACCATTCGCTTTGGCCTCTGCCGGCCTTGTCGCCACTCCCTCGGTCTGACGATCAGGCCAGTATACAAGCGCAGACGGACAATGAAGGCGCATATCGCCAACTTCTGGTCCATGGAGTCCTCGCAGTGTTGCTCCCTACCGAGGACCTTGAAAATGAATGTTTGACATCCCTTGTTGGGCAGATTCTTTCAGAACTCGTCATTGGCAATCTAGTTGCTGGTAAACTCTCACAGCCTTGGCTTATATGGGAACTTCTAATCATGGTTACAAAACTCATTCGCAAGAAGAACAATTCGGTTGATCCTAACATAGTCCCTGACAAGACTACAAAACCCCTAGATCCTGATGGCATGGACGGTTCGGTAGTTAAAGGCACATGGTCGTGGTCCCCCCAACAATTATTCTGGTCTTTTGTTAGCTGGGTCTTCGTCGCGGCTGGGGTGATACGCTTAATTATCAGTATAGTGGCTCTTTCGCAGTCACTGCCCCCGAGGCCACATCTAAATGCTGCATGCGTTGTGGAGGCGACGGATTATCAGCAGAAGAAATCTCAATCTCTGCCGCCCGACACCGCCGCCGCCGCTCAGACGCAGCCTGCGAGAATCCCAGTCATTAAATTCCACATATGGCGATGCATAGGAGATGTCTTAGAAGTAGAGGCGCGAATGCCCTGGCTCCAGGCCACACTTTCCATGATACAATGGATTGCTCTAAAAAGTCCAGGTCGAGTCGGCGCACTTGACGGGATGCTTGACAGGTAAGCGAATTATTTTCATTGTCTCATGCTCTCATTACAATTGTTTGTTCGTCCACGACCCCGCATATGGAGATTCGGTGAATATCACGTTTCGCAAGTGTGAACTCCACGCATCCTTTTTCTGCAACGAGTACACACTCCTGAGAATACCTATGCCGACTTCGCAAGTATTACTCACTCAAGCAGAAGCGGATGTGACAACCAAAAAAGAACAGAAGAGCGCTTGATGCTGTACCACACTTCATTATTTCACCCTCGTCATATTCATTCTGACTAGTATCACGCCAACACCGAATTCATAAGCGAATAGCCATGCGACTCAGCCAATATTCATCCGATTGCACGACTCAATGCTGCAGGCCACACTCCCAGAAGCCATGCCTAGCCAGCCGTGTCTGTTTACGCGCCCAACTCAGCATCTAACAAGGATGTCCGTGGATTGGTCATTTCATCGTGCGTTAGTGTGACGCTACAGGGACTTTCCCTCTTCCATTCCTGTCAACCTGCAAATGGTGGTCTTGTACCTGCGCACGACGTCTGCTTCGTACGAAAGATTGCGCTCAAGCTTGGGCAGCGCTGCCTTCACATATGACCACCCTGATGCATGTTTCAAGAAAGCAAGCGCTATGAAGAATGCCAATTTATGATGCAACTCGCGGGGGCCGTGCTCGCGAGCGACTTCAGTTTATGCATCAAGCACAGCTTCCTCACCAACCCTGTATCTTGTTCCGCGAGAGTTGTTTCATGCAACAGCCACGAGTATTACGGGATACTTGCGCCCATGGAGTGCCTCACCATTGCTTCTGGTACCTGTCTTCCCAGCTGGAAGCTATACCGTCATTTCTATTGATCATAGATAGGTCACCACACCGCAATTCACCAATCATCCATCCCTGAATGTATCATGAAGCCATGATTGTAACGCTGTTCTGCATTCCTAAGCGCGACCAATCGGCTCATCCTTCATATTGCATAACAGCAAATGTCGTGCAACGCTACATGCTCTCCTCTATACTCGTCCGCCCCCCCAGACAAGTGTATAGGTTCCTCCTAGGTTCCACCTATCACTTCCCCCACGACATGAACAATCGTGCTTCAAAGTCTTGTCTCTGATCCTTGGATCAGACTTGTATTTCTATGCTAATTGTGGAATAGATTAGTATCGCATTACATTCACGTTCACGTTCTAGATCCCTCCCGTCTACCCCCACTTCTCAGAGCGATCCGCGCCGCATTGTATCCCAATAACGCTCCAGGCGTGTCGAGCCTGAAGCCCCCCTCATCCGGTGAGGAACTAGCTGCCCTGCGTCGCAGATGCGCTAGTGCTTTTTGGGGGCTTGTTCCGAAGGCGGTAGGCGAGTTGTATTACGGCACAGATAATTGGGCTTGGTTCGGTGTAAAAGCCAGGCCCATTACTAATGAAGGCGCAAATCTACGGTCCGATCCGCTGAATATCAGCAGCAGCACTTTCAAACATAATCACGCTACTAATCTCAAGGGTGGCACCGCTGCGGGACCGTCACGCATGTCGCCCGCTGATGAGAATAACCCCATGATGCGAAGTGATGCAACGTTGTGTTCTCGGTCCAAACCCAATGAGCCAGGTGAAGCTCCTCCAGAGTATGACAGGGAGGACGAGTCGAGAAGGCTGTCCGAGATTGAAACGGACATCGTGGACATCTTCTCGGATGCATATTTTAACAAGCATCTGATATATGGCGTCCTGGAGCTAGTTCTCGTCCGTCTCGTACCGGAACTCACCGAAAAAGGAGTCGGTGAACTTTGGGAAGAGAGGCTACATTAGTGAAAAACTGACTTCCTCATGGTTTACACGCCAAATCATCTCCCAATTACGGGCGTTATTCCAATTGTAAATAATGATAGCTGTATAGAACCACGTTCGATTAGTACTCACTTACTCACTTTACTGCTGTGAACCGATGTCGTTGATTGTAAGGAATTTCCATGTCGTCTGGGTTATATTCACCTATTTTAAGTTCCTAGCGGACTAAACTTACTTGCGACTCCCCAGTCGCGGCCCCTCCCTCTACTTTCCCCGGGATCACCATCATCCCATAAATCCTGGCAAAGTTCCTTGTCAGAACGGTGCCTTGGATGGGATCTATAAAGGGCGGGAATAGTTGGAGACGGCTAGCTCGGTATAAGATTCAATAGATGAAATTCAGGGGAGAATGAGGGAAACGAGTATATCATGATTTTCTTATTTCTTAGTGTGAGCGATAATAGCAAGTGTTCCCTGCTGAAAAGGAAAGAGTAAAAGAAAACAAAACAAAAAAAGAAAAGGTATCCCGCCATTGGTTTGCTCTTGCGAGCCCCCCTTGTTTCGTCGATGATGTCGTTCGTTTCTCCGCCCTTCCTCCATTTTGGCCATCCTCGTTTGTTCGTTTCCCGTCTCTCTCGCACCCGCACCCACCCTGTTGACCCGCTGAATGCGTATACGATGTTGAAGTTGGTTTTGGTATCTGCGTAGCTTTTTTTGTTCGCGTGAGCGATTAGTTCTTTTTAGGTATTTAGTGTCCGATTGCTCGAAGAAAGTATTTTCTCTTTTGTTTGATTAGGATCGCGTGGGCTGATCTGGTGATGAGATCTTGTCTCCAGTTTAGCTTTCGTGAGAAAGTGGGTATATAAGGTAATTCGGTAGCTATTCAAATAGATCATGGAGGATCATTAGGTAGTTAGGTATAGATTGTTATCTTGGAGTCCCGTCTCCCTGGTGTCTGTGTCTGTTTCTGTATTTGCGGATATCTCTGGTTGTCGTGAGACTGTTCGATCGTGTAACTAGATGTAGACTTTTGTTCTGCTCGCGGACCACAGTAGTGGAGAGTTAGAACACAATTACTTCATGTTTGTCGTGGGACAAGTGTCTATATTTGCATAGTCCGTACGGCCCGTCTGGGGTTCGATATATATATATCGTGTGAATTATGGTCGTAGGTAGCGGATTCGCCTGACGCCAATGCATCGTCTAGTCAAGCCATATTTGACCCTTGTCGTTATTGCGGCAAGACATATATATAGAATCAGGACTCGTGCCTGATCAGCGCCAGCCAAGGGCAATAGGCATTGAGTATGAAGAAGCCAAGCAAGGTCTTATGCCCACTTCTTTTACGTGGCTTCGTTTTTTACCAACGGCGACCCCGTGTTGGCCATCTCTGCGTCGCCTTCTGGTATTCTCGACAGAACTCCGAGGCCTTGGGTGGCCGAGCTCGCCTTAGGACCGCCAACGCCTAGCTTCTCACTTAGACGCAAGACGATCATGTACTCGCTCGTGTCATACCAGCCTGTGAGTTGGTGTTGCATGAAGCTCAGCAGAGTGTCAGCCGCGCGTCTGGCGTCGTCTTGGGTTGGCGAAGTCGGTGTGGAGCCTACTGTTACCGACACAGTTCCCGAGTTGGTAGATCTGCCGGCTAAGCTGCTGCTACTGCTTGTGTGATGCAGGGTTCGCGGCGAGATGGCAGAGTCCAGACCGAAAGCGGGGTTCGGCATCTCATGCACAGGCGACTCGATAGCAGACGACGGTCCCGTGCCAGAGACGTTGTACTTTGGCGTCAGCGGTTCGGTAGTCCGCGCTGGATTGATGTATTCCAAGGGTGGGATGCTTGGTACAGTCTGACTCCGCGGTCGATGGAAGCCGGCGTTGCCGGACACTACATCGCCAAACATGCCAGTGTTTGGGTCGGGAGAGAACGTGAACTGCGACGTGGAGGTCGGACTGAAAGCGCTTCCCGAAAACGTCGAACTCGGCGGATCAGTGATGGCGCTGTTGAGGGAGGTTGTGCTCTCCGAGTGCGGGTGTTTGTACCCGCTACTTCCGAAACTCACATTGAACCCAGAAGCGTTGTCCTTGTCTTCGGCTTTGCCGCTCGTTGCCGAGGACACGAGGGGCGAACCCCGAGCTGCTGGCGACGCGGGTGAGATTCCGCCGGGAGTCTGCAATGCAGATACCGTTGGTGACTCGGTATCCAGCCTGTCTAGCCGTGTGCTGTCCGGGATGGCCGTCTCAGAGGCTCTACGAATCAGTCTACCAGGGCCCATGCCATGCTTCTGCTTGAATTTCTCGATCCAAGTCGCGGTGATCGTCTTCAGGGGAATGTCCGAGCCAGTGCAAAAGACCTTGGCCTTCTCTTCCATCTCATAGTCGTTGACTATGACGCCCTTTTTCTGCTGGCCCCTTACCCAATTTGCGAGAGCTCGTTCAATATCCGGTGACGATTTCCCCTTGTTCTTCTTCACGGGAGATGCACTACGATCCTCTTGATTTAGATACTGATCTTTCCTGCGCAAGACCTTCGACACAGTGCTGCCATCTTCGTCAATATGATTCTTATCGTGGTAATGTGGTTTTCTCTCACCTTCGTTCGACGCCAAACCTTAGCCCAATGTCATGTTGTTTAACACCGGGGTTTTCGTCAGCAAACTTGCACATGTCACGGCGGTCCTGGTCAGTTAACGTCCTTCTTGGTTGGGAGGTGTTGATGGTTGGGAGTTTTGGTTGTTGTCTTGGGGGAGCGGAGACACTGGGTATCGGCACAGGGGATTGATAGCTCTGGGATGGATTCGTTTGTAGGCTGGGCCATGGGACCTGTCCCGGTGACGGTATCAGGGGCGGAGGTGGAGGTGGGAGCTGAGTTTGGTAGTTATTGGGCTGGATGTTCTGCGTAAAGGGGGATGGTGCCAGGTGTCCCCCCAGAGATTCCGATGGAAGTCCATGTCCCATATGCTGCATGCTGTAGTACTCCTCCTGATAGTTTGCCATTGGCATATTATAGGAGTGTATACCGACCCAGGGGCCATTCGAGTAGGAAGCATCGTGGACAAGCTGGTCATCCTGATCAGTGCCTGTAGAGGTGATCATGCTGTTATGCATGTTGTAACGTAGTCCGGTCTATTGTCTTCAAGTGATGATCTTAGAGAATAGAGCAACTTTAAGTAACGTCCAACAGTGACGACAGCACTCAGGATTCGCCACCAATGTAATGTAGACTAGCGTCGGACCCAGCAGAGACCTTTGGGAGCGGAAAGCTGCGTGTGGGCAAAGGTATGGGCCTGGGAGTGTGTACTTGACGAATTGGGCTCTACATGCGGGAGACGACATAAATCCTTCAATGAAGCGATTGGTTCGTGGGGAGGTGTACAGAGATCGCCGTCTTGGACAAAGTACTCGTGTGCGCTTGGAAGCTCCAGTGACGATGACAGTTGGGTGTAGGGAAGTCTTCCCTCGAGATAATGAGTAGAAAGAAGCGGAAAACTGGATTCAATAAGTAATGAGCGTGGTCTTTGCGTACGTACACCCAAGCACGGGAAGAGGCGGCCGAGTCCTATAAGCACCAACCAACAAACATTCAGGTCTAGCTTCTCGGTCGGTCCAAATCTTCACGCCTTGGACCAAGGTACGGATATCCAGCTGAGACAAATTTTTGCCAACTTTTTTTCCACCTAGTCTTTTTGTGTCTGTACATCAATAAACTGAAATAATAGGTCCCCCCCTTCTGTAGATGCTTGGTTTCGCTTTGGTGGACGGTGAGTCACGTAATGAGTAAGTGAGTAGATGGAGCCAACTCCTAGCATCAGTCCAAGCCGGACTTCAGAATGACGTGAAAGACGGCGCCGTGATGGAGTTATTCACGGCCAAGTCGTCGACATACGACTTATCCAGAAGCACGGCGAAGGACGGTGGACATAGGCATGTGGAGGAACCCATACATGAGCTACATATGTATGTATGCAGCAGCAGGGGTGTGAGGGTGTGAGAGCTTGCGTGCCGAGTCCGGGGCTCTTCGAATCCCCAGGGGGTGCGTGGTCGTAGCTCTCGAAGGATAAGACCGGGCCAACATGCGGTATGACAGGCTGGACAGAGCAGGGGGGGTTCTTCTAAAGGAAGATATGTCTGTACACTAGGTATGCTGTGGGCAGTCCAAAAAGGCTGGATTGGGACACTTTGTTGGTTCGGTGTGTGGAGGATGCCAGTCCACAATGTTACCGTGGGTTTTTGCTCGTTAGTGAAGAGGAGAAATCAGACAGGGGAGCAACGTCCCTAAAGTACACAGATACCTCTATAGGCAGGGTTCATTCAGCCAGTCGAATTACACTGCGGTAAGTAGGGAAGCAGAAGACATAGACAGCTCCGACCGAGCATGAGAAGGTAATTCGAGTCAAGAGGAAGTCATACTGTACAGTACGTAAAATGACAGAACAAGATTGATAATATCAGCAACTCACATATACTATACAAGGATAAATGTCAACGTTGGCTACCCCTACTGGGTAATTAGCATGAAACGACGTGGCAACCTACAGTAATAAGAAATTGTCAAGGCTGATCTTTCAAGGCTGTCCGTCCATTTGTGTGCACCTGACTAGTCGTTGCCAAGCGGACTTTCGCAAGTCTGCTTCTGCTTTATACTGGAATAAGATGAAGGATCAAAGAAGCTAGTGTGCATCTGTATGCCCTTCCCGATCTGGTGATGATACTGCTATCCGGAGCTGAGCTTACCTACATAGTACAGGCGGACACTGTTCACTCCCGCTCCAATGTGGGCATAAAGGGCATAAGGGCCATGAGAGTAGCGTGCGTAGGTAACTCCGTACCCATGTACCGGCCAAATGAAAAGCAATTGGCGAATACCTAACCGATAGGACGAATTGGTAGCGGTGTACGTTTGGGCAATGCAGATACGATGACAAACCGTAACAAAGCGCAATTGCTTCTTCTAGGTTGGAACTCCACTGGCAAGCAAGTCGGCAGGAGAGTAACGGGTTTCGTCGAGCTTCCTGCCTCCTTCAGCCCATCGACTAGGTAAAGCGTCGTTGTCCGTGTTCAGGAATATTCGGGACAACCAAACGAAGCAGGCATAGCGCAAATGTTCCAGCCCGTCGGGCTACATCCAAACATGCTACAGGTCTGTTTAGCAACAACCTTCATGCCCATGTGATAGAGTCAGCGGCCTTTCGTTATCGTAGCCCGGGGCTCGCATCTTCGAATGAGGGCGCTGGATGAGGTATTTGGTGACGGTCGTGAGGAGCTCGGCTTCCCTTTTCGTTCCACTCGTGAAGGCTCATTGACGGCTGACTAGCAGGGGCTTGGACAGGGTACGCAATGGTCCACCTCCCCATGTATGTACTAAGTATGTGGGCAGCGGCCCGGATGGTCTCTCATAGGGCGAACTTGGACCATCCCCCTGCCCACCTATGCCACAGTAATGAGCGGTTCCACGTTTTCATTCGATGATGACCTGAGAGCAAAAACTGGCAAGTTCCTCCCAAGGGCCCCTCCTCAATCCACATTGTCTGCAAATACATCCTATCATCAACGTACCGCTCGACAAGCTTCGCACTACACAGGCAGGTACTAACTACACCACACTTCTTTACATGCCACACCGTTTTAATGACCGCTCTTATCCGGGGATATGGTAGCGCGCAGATGTGATGTCGCAAGGTTGCTAGTCCAGCTCAACCCAGTTAGCCAGATCGGAGGATGGCCTAACAAATCCAGCTATAAGAATACTGAAAGGGTGAAAGAGGGGAGAGGAAGGGTGGGGGAGCTTCCCAGTCAAGTCGTCTTCAGCAAGCCCATCTCCACCACGACAAGCCATTATTCTCCGTCTGTAAGACAACGTTGACCACTTCAAATTGAGATGAGCAGCATTCCAGGGCCCTAGCTCGCCGAGACGATTGCACGCAACAACAGGGGGGGGTGTAAAGCCGAAGTCTCTATCTCTTCCGGCGCTTTTTTTCTCCTCCATGACTCCACATCTGAAAGTGATTGAGAGCCTCTCAATATACGCAAGCCTCAAAAAGAAAAGAGGAGGAGTGGGAATTTCCATGCGGCACTGATGACGATCGAACGTCATGCCAGCCGGGGGGGAAGTCTTAAGATTACCGCAGTAAACGCCTTGCCCCAGATTGACGTGAAAAGAGGCCCCCGTTCCAGCAGGAAAGCAGATGCTAGATACTACTTACTATGCGATGGATGATGAGCTGTAGGTACCCGGTGCAACAGGACAGCGCAATAGCCTTTGTTTCGTTCCCATGTTTCCAGAGTATTGATAATGCCAGGGTACAGTATGTTATCATATCCGTCTTGTATACGCATATGTAGGTCTGTTCAGCACGAGACATGTTGGTGATGAACAAAACGGTCGGTCAAGCCCAAAACCAATAATGCGTATATTATACCTCTCTTCATTTCTCTCCAGGGCCGGCGGCCACTAGATAGTGTAGGTTAGGTGGATCTGAATACAAGAATGGGACGGCACTGGGACGGGCCTTGTTTCCACCTCCCTCACCGAGCTACAGCGTAAGTGTATATCGTCGTTCCTCGGCGAGATTTAAGTCACTTGGCTAGACATGGTTAGAATTGCGCAACGTTTGAGGTGTTATTCCTCTATAGTTCGTCAGCGAAGCGATCAATGATATCAATAATAATAATAAGTTGCCATAATACGTCGTGACTACTGGTAACAATAGAGAGAGGCAACGCTCTTGGGATCGGACGTGAGAGTCTCGGCCATGACCATAAAGCGATTGGGCAGAAACGGTCAGGAGGCCCAAGCGAGCCAAACCGATTTTGTGCACCGGGCAACCTTCCAGTTGGTCAGCCTGTATCTGATCCCAGGCTATGAAGGCCTAACAAGCAACAAGCTCACCAGGAAGCATGAGCAGTAGCTAGGAGCTCGATCCTGATCAAGTTTAGCGGTTTTTTTATGTCGTATACATGATGAAGATTGTGTAAGTTGCTCAGAGAACCAGTCAGTCTATGTGTGTTACGCAACGCAAGGCGGCTGCGCAGTAATCCGATCCGCCAGCGTTCTCTCCCCCCATCTAGCCAACTTATCGGCAACTCTTCCCTGAATAGTACATCCCTAGTATGAGGCTACGCGGTCGCAAAATGCCCGCGATTGCGACCCTAATTATTGAACCCCTCTTGCTGTGTTACAGACCATATCTGCGCAGCGTTGGAAAGAATGCCCGTAGTCGAACCTCGACGTAACGTCATGTCTAGGCAAACCAGGGTTTGCCTGATAATGCGCCATAACAAGAAGCCTTGGCTAGGTACCACGACGCTCCCTTACCCTGGCTTGGACGCAACCCCTGACTATATTCAGGGCCTATGGAATGAATTGGGGCTTGACCCAAAACCGAAATACCTACTTACTGCTCAAGCTAAGTAGACCATGCTCAATCGAAGAGTCGAGTCGCTTACTACCCAAGCGGTCACTATTCATAGCATCATCTATCTCGGAGGGCCTTCCTAAATGCGCTGGAGACACAATAAGCTTCAATTCAGAGGCAAATCGAAGCGAAAGTGGAACACAGCGCGCGCGGCATTTCGTCTGTGGAGTCCAATATGAAAAAAAAAAAACCCGTGAGCAGGGAATCCTTCCCCAGGCTCATTGTTCACCAATTGGCACATGCTCTTCTTCCATGCGCCGGCACTGTATGGAGTGTGCCGTTATTATACCACGGTCAGAGAACGTCAGTGTAAGTTAAGTAGATGGCTCATTGGGACGCTGCGACTTCGCATTTTATTACCAAAGTCACGCTATTGAGACACCAGAGACAGAAAGCTAAATTGCACGATCAGCTTCTGCTTTCTGCTTCGAGCGAAAAAACTTGATCTAGTCTAATCGCCGACTAGCCGAGCAGTAGACAAGACGCGACATATCATTTTAGTTAGGAGTACCGAGATCGTTGAGCCAAGAAACATCAGCTGTTGGATAGGATTGAAGGAGAGCGCCCCATCCCTCCCCAAAATCATATGGAACGTTCTCCACGATTGTACATAGTAGGTCAGGTAGCAGGATATTGTGGACATGAGTCGGCGGCTACAGCAGCGCTCTGAAAGGCTGGAGCAGGGGACAGTCTACCCCTCGGCCCTTTGTTGGAGGGACAATCTCGACGTTCACTGGTTTGGATGCCTGAGTGGTCATCCAAAAGCTCCGATCGTTTACGTGCAACGATAGGACGAGCCCAAGCCCACGACCGGCAATATTCATGTCTCACTTCCCTCTGCAGATTTTCGTCGCCCTCTTCTCCACGTACTAGCACACCGTATGCCAGCAAGGTGTTGTGGAGCGTGTCTCAACGGCTCCCATACAGCACACTAAAGCTGGCCCTGCATCCCACACGCTTCGTCGGGAAAGGCGGCCGCAGCAGACGTGGCCCGGTTGCTGCAGGTCCTCGTCTCGCTGGGTGCACTGATCATATTTCATCATTGCAAGATGCGGCACAGGGATTGGGGTTCGACTTTGCGCCCCACAAATTGGTTCAACGTGACGATTTCCGCGAGGTACTTCCCAAAGTGAAGGCGGATACGGTTTTTGGAGCGAGTGAAGATCGAGTCAGGAAAATGAGACAACAGATGTTCGCTACGGGCAACTCGGTGGTTCTTTTTTTTTCTTATACGGATAAAGTTTCACTCTCGATGCAACCTCTCGCGCTCAGCAGCCATTCGTCCGAAGCCTGCCTTCCCCAAGCTTTCCCAAACTTTCCCAAGGTTTCCCATGTTCAATGGAGTTGCGCCTCCAGACCATCTCGACTAGCAGCATCGTATTGGGCCGACAGAATTCACCCATCTCTCCGCGGGTTGCGATAGAAACGCAAAAGTGAAACATGATCCTAATCATTCTACACCAAAAGCCATGTTCTACCTCAGATGCGGTTGCATATGACTGACCCTCATATGATGATGTCCGCCGTGCATATCGCTATATGGAGAAACGGACGCTGACATCGGCTGCGGCCTCGTCCCTTGGCCCGCCGACCGGCAAACGACCGTGATTTATTGGTCATGCAAGTCGGCCACCAGCCTTGTACAAATGAACTAATTCCGTAGACTACATCATGTCGGTGTAACGTAGGCGTAGCGTACTACGCGAATTGGATCGCATTGTATCACGGAAGCCTGCGTGAAGGACTAGTGTTGGCATGGACCAGGCATCATCCCCCCAGCACGCGAGACCGAGGCGCGGGAGGGGATCCTCCTCAGCAGGAGCAAATCATCTCTTCATAATCGTGACTGCAGTGTACAAAATTAGCATATACGGCCAACGATCAGTTCCCGGGTAATGCGCATCATGTAGTACCTATATCCTCGTCTGCTAGCTCGTGAGACAACCCCACGCGTTGCGGTTGGTGCTTCACAGACTTGCCGTAGACGATTGCGGTTTTGAACTGCTCGATGATGCTTCGATGGATTGCGTTGCACTTTGGAAATCCTCGGTTAGCAACAACAGCCCCCGTTTACGACGTACATTTCACAACCGCCACTTACAAAGTCTTCCACGGTACATCTCGTGGAACGTAGCACGACGGGAGCCGAATAGTCTGGCATTTTACCCTTGGGTTTCGTGTAAACCCGTACTAATTTCAGCTTTTGCCACCTGCGGGAGGTTAGCCGTCGGGCCAGGTTCGTTGTTAATACAAGCGTCCGAAACATACATGACTTCCATCAACTCATCGACATTCCACCCATGCTCGGAGCTGATTGGTACGGCATTGGGGATTCGATAGAGGAGATCCAACTCTTCAATACTTATGGCATCGATCTTGTTGAGGACGTAGATAACAGGGATGTAGCTGCGACTCTTGGCCTCTAGAATATCGATCAAGTCGTCAATGGTCGCATCGCAACGAATCGCAATGTCGGCTGAGTTGATACGGTATTCGTTCATCACGGCCTTGATTTCGTCATGGTCAATATGGGTTAGAGGTACAGTGCTCGTAATGTTGAGACCGCCCTTGTCCTTCTTCTTGAAAGTAATATTCGGCGGCTCTTTGTTAATACGAATTCCAAACCCTTCTAATTCCGACTCGATGACTCTTTTGTCTGTTAAAGGTTTGTTCACATCCAACACTATGAAAATTAGATGGCACGTCTTGGCGACAGCAATAACTTGGCGACCACGGCCTCTTCCATCCTTGGCTCCCTCAATGATACCTGGAAGGTCGATCATTTGCAACGGCGCACCTATCCAGACAAGTCAGAAGGGTGCAGATATTCATGTGAAAAGCAATGATCGTTGGATCATGTCGCAACAGCGGGCATGCCGGGGCGAGGGTGGATTCTAAGCCTTGGTGAGAGCGTACCATTATACATGACCTGACCGGGGACGGATGTTAGGGTCGTAAACTCATACGCTGCTGCCTCGGAGTGTTGGCCAGTAAGTCTACTCATGAGCGTACTTTTGCCAACAGATGGAAAGCCGATAAAACCGACACTAGCAACACCTGTTCTGGCAACATCGAAGCCCGCTCCTCCACCACCTCCACCTCCGCTAGACGGCGTGAGCAGTTCTCGCTTCAGCTTCGCTAGCTTCGCCTTCAACTGGCCAAGATGAAACGAAGTAGCCTTGTTCTTTTGAGTTCGGGCCATCTGCAGTCAGAGCGGGTTAGTTAACCCATCGCCAACATGAAGGCAACGGAGGACACATACTTCGGCCTCGATCTCCTTGATCTATTCACCAATTAGCGATGACAACGACAGCACTACATCTTCTCCTCGGGCTCACCTTGTCCACAGTCGTCGACATCTTGACCAACAAATACAACACGATATATCTTCGGTAAATAGATGATGTCGGTTCGATGTTGGTCGATAGATAGTAGCCAAAGTCCCTTGGGCTAAAGAGCGGTATGGTGGGGCAATTCAAAGAAATTCAGCAGTGATGTCAAGCCCCGCAATTTACCGCCATTTAGCCGTCAGCTTTTGCCACTATACAACGATATTCGTTTATCCGTATAAGAATAGCTACAGCCCCGAGAACCTCGGGACGGGTCTCGATGGAAGGTATTGGTTGTTTGATTTCTGTGCCGGCAATAGATTCTATTGATACAGGCGGTATATACACTATTTGCGTATACATATCATAGACCTGGGCCTCTGGCCGTACAGTACAAGCACCCGAGGCTGAGAATGTGTTCTATAAGATGTCATAAGATATGGTCACAAGACTTCAAAGATTCATTCGAGAATTCGCTTATCTTTCAATATGACTCTTCAAAAAACTAATAAGATTAATAAGATTAATAGGAAAGAAAACAGGACGAGCATTTAAAAATAACCATAGGCCAACCTATTTTTATGCTATAATGGCACCACCCCTATCAAATAAAGCAAAACATAACTAGAGTTAGTATTCAAAGATTTTTTAGGCCCTTTAGACACAAAAATAATTACTATCCACTCTATGGCTAATAATTTGACGAGATCCTAAGAGATCACTCACGATATACCCATGAACACTCTCCAAAAAGGTCTAAGGCACAACATGTAAGATGTGCGGCAATGATAGATTGTCGCCTCAAGTACCATGCGACTGCACACATGACACCAGTTATAAGATATAACTCGGATGGTATTCGCAGGCTAGGCGTCAGTTGGGCGACCTGGACTAGGAAACAAGGCGGTCATATATTCTACCTCTCCCCATTAACAGTTTGTTCCATTTTGAGAACAGCTTGATGATTAACATCCAATCACAATCATACGTCTAGCAACGAGTTATTGCCCGAGATGAACAATTGGTAAGCGAGTGACTGTGATATACATTATTCGATCTGCCTATCACGAATCGCTTTGTTGTAGCCTGATCCTTCTAGAATCTTGATATTTGCTTTATGAGTACGAAGACTACCATGTTTCCGAATTAATGGACACTGTAGAATATTTTTATTACATGGCCTTATTTGCCACTCGTGTTGTACTGAGGTAAAGCGAGGCTTTGGGATGGCCAGATGTGATGGGGAACGCGAAATAGAGTGCGAAAAATAGCGCCTGCGGTCTCTCACCTCCCGAGTTACAAGAAGTATGTTGGCTAAAAATAAGAGAATACAGTCACTTTTTTGGAAGGCAACTACGCCCTGGCTTAGAAATTATCTTAAATCCTCGTCTGTGACAAGGGTCGGTGTTCTAGGGCTTGGGATAGTGTAACTGCAATTACCTACTCTGGCTTCAAGGGGGCCATACTAGGCTGGCTTTCACCTTTCAGCTCTGGCGGAAACCTAGGTCTATATGCACGAAAGCTTCGCTTTCATTCCCATTGGCTATCATCGCCCATTATCGTCCGTTTTCGTGAACGGGTAGCTGAATATGCAGATCGCCGCTTGGGAGATTAATTGCATGATATTCAGAGGAAATAGCCCAGAGCTTCGGGTATGTGCATTCCCGATACCTTGGATTAGCCCGTGTGACGTCGTCCGTGCGCCACGAAAGCTCCGTTAACACTTTGTAAGTATCGCGGCACCCCCCTTAAAGAATAGAACATGCGCGTACGTAACCAGTGCCACAGTTCCCACTGCTGGTAGTTCCAGTATTGACTTATTATTATTTCACGAAGAAGAAAGTTCCTATCTACATGTACGGGCTTTTAGCCCGTGCATGGTTTCCGGAGTTGTTCCGTAGCATTCCGTGACAACCATTACTAGTCCACGGAGGCGACAATAACAGTTTTCTACGTAGCCATCTACTTGATCCCCTACCAAACCCTGATAGTAGGTGTAACAAGAAGTTAACAGCAAGGACTCGTAAAGTTCTTTCAACTGAAATAACTTTCTAGGGCATCGAGGGGCCCTTATAGAACTCGACTCTTGTCTCAGCAGGGGATCTATAGATATGTGTCTAGATAACCCTGTTTTCTTTTTTCATTTTGGGTCGAGCCTTGCTAAGTTGATCAGTAAATTAGATCAAATGAACACGGGTAAACTTGAAAATGAAGCTTTGTAAACACTATTGTAAAGTTTTACTTGCACTTGTATAGTTATACACATGATATGAAGATCCTAGTCTTAGTACGTATGACAATAGGACAAACTTGTCTATGCGTAAGGCGTTCTTAAAATTTAAAAAATGACGATATGATTAGGAAAGTAATTAACTCTTAAAATGCTGTTGAATGTTGACAAAAAATTAAGATATTATAGTAGTAAAAATATTATTTATATAAACCTTAGAGCCTCCCTATAGCTAAAAAAGGTTATTGATTAATTTGTTGAGTCTTAAGTGTTACATGATTTACTTTCTTGATTGAATCAACTATTCCATTTACTATAATTGTTATCTTTTATAATAAGCATGTTAGAATCTGTTTATCTCAATCTCATTACTAGTCTGACGAAGATAGCGAAGAATTATGTGACTTGTTGTTAGGTGACTAGTTCACAACTACCCTGGGGTGTAGAACTAGTAGATTCTGCGTGTATATAAGTGACTAAGCCCTCATTGACTTAAGTGATTCAGGAATCAACTAATCACTTTAATAGACCCTAACTACCACCCTGGCTGCAGACAGGTCTCCCTATTCACTCCGAGCACCTTGACTCTGTGTCACACGGAATAACCCAAGGTAGTGAAGATGCGTATATCCGATGCCAGGGGTTAGATCATGTTATTCATCTGCAACGCGGCGGTCTACATATTCATCTACCGGTTGATTTCCTGATCACGAGAACAGACACGATAATGGGAGATAATAATAGATAGACGAAAGCTACGCTTTCGTGTATATATAGACCTAGTTGCCGCCAGAGCTGAAGGGAGGAAACCTGTTCAATATGGTTCCCTTGCGGCCATAGATGATTATATGCGAATAGAACACCAGTTCCGAGCCTCGCCCTCGTTACACTCTGACACTTGTTTAACGTCGCCTTTGGGGTATACTATATAGGACTGCAGAGATAGCTAACTGGTTATCGAATGAATAGAGATTACACACTATGATTTGGTTATTAATGAATGTCCAACTAGTTTATAAGAGTGTTAAGAAACCTGCGCTTAGAGTAAATGATTGAACACTTGTAGTTTTTCGGAGATTTTTGTATTCACCTTTAGAATTCATAGGTATTTCCGCAATGACAAGAGGGTTTCCAGAAGGTAGCAATAGTTTATCAGTATATTTACTAACTACGTGGCATTACTTAACTCATATCAAGTTACAGGCTGCCTAGTGAGACCCAAAAGCACAGAGTGAATTATAAACTGCTGTCAATAAATTTTAGGGTTCGATATGGATAACAATGGAATGGATAGGTAGGTTAATAAGGAATTTAAACCTTACCAAAATAATTCGAGGAAATGTCACAGTCTTAACCGCGAATATGTCTGTAGATGTTCCTTGGCAGTGTCCTGCTTCTAATAGTGTTGTGGTATGGTGCTGCACTTCTGTTCTGTAACGGATAACTCTTTGGTCAATGGACTGGATTCCTCTGCAATATCGCCTATAATGCTGGGATGGAGAACATGTACTAATTATGGCCAGGGGGTAGGAGATGCCACTGTTTACCAGACTGATTAAACGCGGTTGCAAGTTTAACTACTTTTAAGCAATACAACGAATCAATATGGATCATGGCTTCGTTTCTTACTCAACTTAAATAGCACTTGTGTTGAACTTTCTTTTCCCGGCTTCCACGAAAGGAATGAGATGTGCAAGTTTTTGCACTTCAGAGATGATCGGAAATTTCACCTTGTGTCACAAGGGACAAAGAGAGTCCTGTTGTAATAGCCAGATAGCAATTTAAGAGACCTTCGCGCAGCAACAAGTGTCTATTGCCTACCTCAAGTATAGGGTTCTGGCACCATGAACGTTTCGATACGACCTAATTTCGAGTTTGTTTTTCATAGCAAGAATAAAGTTTACCCAAAAACGACCTATTCATCAGAGGAACCTTTTTATTTTGAGATTTGCTAATAGGGTGTATATTTGTTGTTTTCCAGGTACCGGCTTTGGTCTTAGATGGTACGGTACCTTCATGCAGATTCCCGAGGTCCTGTCAAACAGTACATGTACGTTCCAATAAACCCCATAGTTGCATATATGCAGGTACCAGGAGAAACCGCAGTCTTGACCTTTTTGGCCACACAAATCTGGCACGACTCAGAGGTCCGACTTGACTATGAGTCGTGAGTAGGATCCAATCTGCCGCGTCGCTAAATACAACATGAAGGTGACGGCTTATGTTGGCGACAAAGTCACGGACCTGAGTCCGGCACACATCTGCCAGCTCTTCTACGTACTGAGCGCGGCAGCCGTGCTAGCGGTCGCGGCAGTTCCAGATACGACACAGCAGCTACTGACAAGGTATGGTGCGCGAAGCTCTCGCAATCCTTCAGCTTCAACCTCCTCTGAAGGTCGCAAAGAGAGTGGCCGAAAACTTGACGAGGGCGACCCGGGACTTCTCTTTCGCCTTGTTTCTTGCCTTACATCTATGGGCCAAATTCCACATTCTTGGTTCATTCACTTCTATATTCTCTCTCTATCCTGCACAGTTTTCTGGGCCATTCAATTCATCATCGACGGAACGATGCTGGACTTCATTATTACGAATCAGATTGCCAAATGCGCATCCTCCATGACTATGAGTCAAGTTGTTCTGATCTGGTTTTTGATGGGTCTTCAGGGAGCAAGGCGCCTGTACGAGTACTTGGCTGTCTTACGACCATCGTCTTCTAACATGTGGGTTATCCATTGGCTGCTGGGAAATGGCTTCTACTTATGCACAAGTGTATCTATCTGGGTTGAGGGATCAGGTAAGTCGCAATGCCGCCTAAAAGATCTCTCACCTTATATTAACCAAGGCACAGGGGCGATACAGTGTTCTCGTCAGAGTTGTTCAGATATCGAGTTCCCACCTTTGAAAGCAGTCATTGCAAGCTTCGTGTTTCTGGTTGCATGGTCCATGCAATATCGATGTCATCGGTACCTTGCTGGATTAAGAAAGTACTCGCTTCCGAATGAGGGATTGTTTCGGTACTTGGTGTGTCCGCACTATACCTGTGAATGTCTGCTCTATCTGTCAATGGCAGTATTGGCGGCTCCCGAGGGCCAGCTTTATAATCGGACTCTCATATGCGCATGTTTGTTTGTTTCAGTCAATCTTGGTGTCACTGCAAACGGAACCAAAGTGTGGTATGGCGAGAAGTTCGGCAAGGAAATTCAGGGAAAATGGAAGATGATACCCATTATCTTTTGAATTCGGCTTACATGGATGGATCATGTCACTTTTGCTGGTTGAACAGAAATCCGAGTTTGTTTCCTAACTTAGAGACGTTTAGCACGTCTCGGTAGGTTAGACTAGTTCGGGTTTGGCGTAGGTTCCGGCCGTCGTGAAATGTCGAACTCGGCCTCAGTAAAGACCAATTCGCAATTGTCTCTTCTGACAGCTTGACGTCCTCAATAGTGTCGTCGATACCATGGAGATAATCCGTGTAGAGATTTGCAGTTGTGATCAGAAGGCTTCTGGGTTCCTGCAGGATTCTCCAAGCTGGGTCGTCGTTGAGCGTGCCATTTTCCTTCATCTCATGGATATTTAGACAAAGACTACCACCGAGACTGACTGTGCAAACGACTGGATGATAAGCGGAACCGTCTTTGTGCGCCATTATACCAATACCCGGTGGATATTCATTGATGAGCACATGGTTCGGACGCTTGTGAGGACTATCGGAGAAGATGTGCGAACGCGATTCTGTATTTTCGTCTAGATGGAGCGATCGAAGTCTCGTAACAATGGGCTCCTCAAGCCATGGTGGTAGGGGCGCATCCACTAGCTTGTTGTTGATGAGATCCGACGGCCAGGTCTGCAATCGACGTCGACTTAGCTGCTTCCATCGTGGCTTCGGTGCGGTCGCTATCTTGTCGAGTATGAACCTCTCTTCATCTTCGGTGATAAATTCCGATATATAAAAAGCAGAAGAGGGCAACTGAACCACCCGTGCGTGATCCAGGGATGGGGGTAGCGAGGGCTTGCTTCGTGTATCCATGACCGTTGTTATGAGGGATCTCGTCAAAGGGTGAATGAAGTATATTGGTACGAGTAGACTTCTTGTTGATGCGCCAAGGAATCCGAATCACGTCCGCAGACTAGTCTCTAGCCATCTAGGGAGCTATCGTAACAGTATGAATGTTCAATGCGAACCAATCTGATCAGCGAGGCCGTTTAAGCGTGTAGTCTTCCTGCAGTATTGGCTGGTGTGGTAGCTTAGGTGGATGATGAAGGGGAGAACGACTGCCGTTCCTGATATTAGTCAATCAGAAATCCCATCTCAAACTTGTCAATCAATTAGAAGCTCCCAGTAGTTGAACGTGATGATTGCGCAAGGCTCGTAGATGGTGTGTGACCCATGATGCAAATCGAAAGATCAACCAAGGGTGGGGGCGGAGGACCATCGGGTTCGTTTGTTGTTGTGTTGGCCTTGACGATCGCTTTGGTAGTACATACGCCTAGTGTAGGTAGTAGTGTAGTTCAATCGAGCGAACAATTTGGTGAGCAACAGGAAAATTTGGGTTGTCACCCGAATTCGAACATGATCGGATATGCAGCAGACGGGAATACAAGCACAACACAACACCACATAACACAACACGAAAGAAAACGGCAACCTACCTGAACTACACATGTACCAAGAAGTCAGAAAACGATTCATGACAAGGAAGTCGACGGGACGTGGCCAGGTGAAGGAAAGAGGAGGCGGGCGCCCCCCCATTTCATCTCACTTTTTATGGACAGGCTGAACAGGGGGCGACAAAGTGCAATTTTGCGGCAATACCGGCCCTTGTATGCAGGCTGGCCCAATCAGCGCTCTCCAAGCAACACTCAGCAACAAACCAAGCTGCATCGAACCTCATACAGAGTCTGTACCTAGGTAAGTGTACAGAGCGCTGCTGGACGCCCTGGTGCAAGTGGCGTTGTCCTAAGCAGAAAAGCCGACTAGCACAGCCTGCTACGCTCGACACTAGTCTGTAAGAGGAATGGTCGTGCGTCTTCTGGAGGAGCCTGGTGGATACGCTACCTTCAAAATGGTGTTCGATGTGGTGCCGGACACATGTCTACCATGTGTACATGTACGCTGCGCAGGCAGTGCCGTACTGTACTGTATGTACCCTAACATCGGTAGGGTGCTGCTGAGGTAGTAGTAAGTTGGTGCGTGGGTGGCAGTAGGCAATCACCGCCCCCCTCTGCTCGATCTCTGCCTTAGACCTTGTTATGGTCCCTGTAATTCTCCCCTGTACAGAGGCACAATCGCGGCTGGTGCAGCGGTCTCCGTCTCTACCTATCTGCAAACCGTACTCCCGCTCTTCTCTTCTGGTGGTCTTGTGCGTCCTTCTCTTTTCCTGGCACTCTCTCAATTCTCTTCTCACCTACCACAAAATACCATTCTCCAATCCGCTCTTGTTACCCATCGACCTATTTTTTTCGCCGGCATCAAGGCTTAATAGCAATACGCCCTGTCTCAGTACACGCTCGCCCGACCGTAGTGCTAACCCCAGCCCATCTTTTGCCCGGTGCCCGCTACCATTGTTCTCGCCCCATGGTCTTGGACTGTTCTATTTGATTCGCGACCGGCCGCACCGACTCCTTTGGCCTGACACTGATAGCACGAGACGTCAGCGACGGTGTAGAAACATTTGCCCCAGGCCCTCCCCCGCCGTCGCGATCATCAGCCAACGTCGTCGACGAGTGGCCATCATGGTGTACTGTATGAGAGCCTGGTATATGAATTAAATGCTATGGATGCGCAGAATGCTGCCGAGTCCTCAAGTTCGAAGCAGCTCGCTTCCCCTAAGGGAGGAGACACGGGCTCTGATGCCGCCAAGCCGAAGCCGATCTCTGCTCCTGTTACGAATATCCTCAAATTACCCACAAACACCACCACCGTCAAGTTTCCCTCCTCGGCCAGGCCTGTAACAGTCCCACCCAGCACTCTAGAAGACGACGCTGCACTCGATCAGAACTCCGACGCGGAGACAATTGTCTTGCCCGGCAAGGATGGCGTCTCTCCGTCCAAGCCGCGAAAGGTTATCAAGCATGAGGACAAGAGTGATGATGAAATGAACAGTATCCCACGGCCTAGGAAGCCCTTGAAAGCGACGAGAGACGTGGACCGCAACGGTGGCCATTCCGACGATGCCGCCTCCATTCCTTTCAGTGGGAAGAAGAAGCGACACGTTGAGAAAGAGACCCAGCGAGCCAACAACAACTCTGGTGCGCTCGGTTCCGCCCCTACTTCTCCGCCAACTCAGAACCGCCCCAACAACGTCGCCTCTCACAGGCGTTATCAATCTGGCGATGTCCATTCCGAATCTGGGTCCGAATCGTCAAAGTCACGGTCGCATAAAGTATCTCGCAAGGATAAGGCCAAGTCGGTAGAGAGGCTTCTTTCCGGAAAACGAAAGGCGCTCAAGACGGAATCAGACGATGATGGGGAGGTGCGCAAGGTTCGGCGATCGCGCGTCTCGGATGCCGGCATTGACGCGTCGAGTGGCGTCCGAGAGAGAGATCACAGAACGTTGGTTGCGAGGCACACAGATAAGCAATCCGCCGCGAGGAATCGATCCGCTTCACCACCTTCTCGTATGCATCGCCGCAGCATCTCTACGCAACTGCCCTCTCAATCTTCCAATGGCTTGAGCAACAAAAAGCGGCGTATACCCGCTCCCCTCCAATCGAGCGAGTATCAATCAGATGACTCCTCCGCAAGCGGTAGCCCTCACCCTAGGAGTTCTAAACTGAAGAGTATCGCCACCCCTATTACGGGCGAGTCTACCATATCACCCGCTAGAATGCCGGCTCATAAGAAGCATGTTGACAATCATGGTCAGACGCTCCTAGCGAAGGCTTGTGCGAAGGGTGAATATGAAACCGCCAGAAAACGTCTCGCTGAGAGGCCGGATGACTTGAATTTTGCAGATTATGCAGGGAACACTCCTTTGCAGGTCGCTTCTTTGAATGGCCATGAGGATATCGTTCAGCTGTTGATTGAGGCAGGCTGCAACCTGGACTGTCGCAACAGTGACAAGGAAACCCCCCTTTTGGATGCAGTGGAAAATGGCCACTTGGCTGTCGTCAGACTTCTGCTGAAAGCTGGTGTCAATCCCCGAAAGGCAGATGCGGAAGGGCACGAACCTTTGGAGAAGGTTCCAGACGACCTAGATAATGCAGAAGAAATCCGCGCGGCTCTCAGGGAAGCGAAAGAACGTGTGGGCGAACTACACCGTGCCTCTGAGGATCACCAACCTCAAGATCTACATGATGCGCTCTCGTCTCATGGACCTGATAGCCCGCGCGATTCGCCAGCAGCCCCTATAAGTAGTCTCCTCGCGGAGAAGCGCCGTGGCGGCACTGTGCGCTCGACAAAGACGAGCAACCATTTGCTGTACATGAACCTCGATGATAAAACTCTCCGGCAAGCCGCGGCTCGCGGCGACAATGAAACCGTTACGCGCGTGTTACAGGTCAAGGAGCGTTGCGATGACCCTGAGGCTTTGGTGAACGCGGCACGAGGAGGCCATAATCTGGTTGTAGAACTTCTTCTTGCTTTAGGTGGTGCGAACCCCGATCCTCGACCGGTGTCGGGTCTTCCGGCAGAACACTCAACTCCAATGCTTGCAGCCATCGGACAGGAAAATATCGAGGTTGTCAAGCTGCTTCTGAATGCCAATAAGTTTAATCCGACACGTCTGTTTAAGGGACAGACGTATTACGAAATCGCTCGTCGTCGAGAGGGCCCAAATTGGAAAGAAGAGGAGCATTTATTGAAAGAAGCCTACGATCAGTATAACCGGGGTTCTAAGGGTTCCTCGAAGACGAAGCCTTCTCCTAGCAGGCGAGAACGGGAACGGGAACTGGACGCGGACTCGAGACGGGGAAACCGTAACGAACCTAACCCTGATATATCTCGCCCGCAGAAACGGCGGACCTCAGTTAGCCCATCCCGTGACTCCGAACCTAGAAAGAAACTCAATCCCGCCAAGTCTGCAAGAAGCCCTAGAGAGAAGCGCCGCTCGCTCTCTCTTAGCACTCAAGATGAGCAGACTTTGAAACGTGGACCTGGTCGTCCCAAACGAGATGAACGAGGCTCAAATACTGCATCATCGGATCGTGAAATCTCACCCATACGGTCAAAAAATCCTGCCATGCCAAAATTGATCGAGCCAGAAGTAGCGGGGTCTTCTGACGGCGAAGCTATAAAACCGCGACGCAAACTGATTTCAGGAAAGGATCTAAAAGGTCAACGAGAGAAACAGCGCCGTGAAAGCATGGCGTCGAACATTTCCGGAATCGATCCCCCCGAGTCCAAGAACGATGACTCAGAAAAGTCTCGAGGCGACCGCGAGAAGCATCTCAACCGGACAAAGGCCATTAGGCGCGAGGAATCGACTGACCGGCTCTCCAACAGTGACGTTTCGGGGAAGAGACATCGTTCCAGCACAAGCCCCGCCAGGCGTGGAGTTGGGGAGAAGGAAGACAGCGGCGCACCCCTGAAGCGACGAAAGCTAGACTCCGATGCTAAAGACAAACGGTACTTAGAACCCCCATCGCCTGAGCGCCGTCATGCGAAACGAGAGTTGTCCCGCGACTCTACCCAGCGTCAACGCAACCCCGAGATTGATCGTGAGGAAGCTTCGAAATCAACAAAAGCAAATCGCGATTGCAGAGAGTCGGAGAAGTTACCCAACCCCGACAAAAGTATCACTGTTGCTTCGGAAGAACCTGACGTAGACATGCGGGATACGACTCAGTTGTCTGAGGAGGAGGGCGAGATACAGGCCGATTCCGAGAAGGAAGACACAAAGAAGTATCGAAGAAAAACCTCGTTGGATTCATCTACCCAGGAGGCTCGAAGAAAGGATGCTGAACGTGAGCTACAAGAACGAGAGAGAAGGAAACAACAAGAAGAGCTGAGACAAAAGGAGTTGGAAGCTGAGAGAAAACGTCTCGAAGTCGAAGAACGCGTTCGTCTTGAACGCGAAGAGTTGAAACGTAAGGAACTAGCAGAAAAGGCTCGGCTGGAAGAGGAACAGAGACTGAGGGAAGAGGAAGAGCGCAAACGACGGGAAGAAGAAGAACGAAAGCAACGGGAGGAAGAGGAGCGAAGGCAGAGGGAGGAGCAAGAGCGGAGGGCACGTGAGGAAGAAGAAAGGATTCGGCGAGAGAAAGAGGCAGAGGAAGAAGAAGCTCGTCGCATCCGAGAAGAACAAGAACGCCAGGAGAAGGAGCGTGAGCGAGCTGAACAGGTCGCACGCGAGGCTGAGCTGCAGCGGGCTCGGCAGGCAGAGCAAGAGCGAATTCGTGTCTTGAAGCTGCCACCTCTTTTGCGTTGGCTTGATGGCTGTTCAAATCCCAGGCAAAGAGAGACCGCAGAACTCTTCGCTAAAGCGCAAGGGGTACGATATGACACTATTGATCCATCGATGACCGGCAAGCCAGGTGGGCGGGACCAATGGCTTCTCAATACCCAAGTAGCTCTTCTTCTTGGGGAGAAGGATCTTTCGTTAGCACAATGTGAGTGACTATACCGATACCGCTCGGACTCCGACATGACTGACTGAACGAGATGCAGATGCCTCGTGGGAACGAGTTCCTGTGTCCCGCATCGCGAAAAGGGTCATATGGCGTTTAGAGCAGGATCGATATGCTTTGACGGAAAGCAAACTCTACCACCTAGGGGAACAACTCCCGGAATTCTATGGTGGGGATCCACGCACTGTTGGTTATAGAAAGCTCGAACAAATTCGTGGTGAGGCGGCAAACCGTTTCCTTGAAACGGACATGTTCTTCGTCAAAGTAGGTTCTGTTGCTGCTTCCCGTCTTTAGTGTGTTTTTTATATTGACCATCCCGAAGGAATCCGACTTTCTCCATATCGTCCCATCAATTCCTCACCTTTCTAATGTAAGAATTGCCATTTGTTACCGCGAACTTCCAGAGAATGAATCAGATCTCTTCACTTTTACTGGTCCGAGTAAATGGAAAGAAGACCCAGATGCGGCCAGCCGTGGTTCTTTTGCGCCAAGGAATAAATACTATGTCAACGGACAACTTATCGGCGAAGAAAAGCCGGGGAAGTTTAAGCTGAGTAGAGAGCCATTCCCCGAACACAGAGTCCCGAGGAGGCATGGATTAGTGGCGGTGGCTCCGGATGAACCTGACTACGCACGTCTTTGCATCGAGCAAAATCTGGCTTACCTTTTGACGGAGCAACAAAAACAGTCGGTCATGAACGGGTCCCATTTGACCCCAAAAAGTATGGCCTCGAACGAACCGACAGAGGATGCTGGGGAAAATCTCTCGCCGTCCAGCGTATCACCACATACACATCTCGTGAATGGATTTCGCAGAAACCTGGGGTCGCCAGGCATCAATGGAATAGCCGGCGACAACGACCATTAACTCATGCATCAACTAGCCCTAACGAATCCTATCGTCCAAAACGCGATGTACCCTACACCTCAACAACTGCCTCATTATGTATGATATCCCGAATTCAGCGTCGATAATGACTGCACGTTCTGCCCGCAATGATTTTTCTGCCACTGAGATGAGGTTTTTTTTTTGTCGTCACGGATCAAAACGTATCACCATCCACATACACCATTCATCTGGCTTCATGGATGGAGTTCTTGGCTTTTGATTGGCTGTTCACGGCTTTCATCCTTGGATTGGGGTTTGCGTTCGTGCTCTCTAATTTCAGCGTATATGTCAATGTAATGTCACGACGAGTCTAGAAATGGTCTGGAGTAGGTCGGGCTGCGGACTGCAGTACATTAGATATCCATGCGAGTACATACTTGTTTCACAAAACAGAAGACTTTGATCCAAGTCATTGTCCATATCACTACGCTCCGAGTATCAAAAATTTGCATCGCCATCCTGTTGTGCCACAACCAAGTTTTCAGCCACCCAACAAGACCGGATCTTGTGTATCCGATGCAGGGCGAAATAACAAGTCCAACAAGGATGTCTTGCATTGGGCTGCGTAAGCCTACGTCTTGGTTGTCAAAATGAATAAATGCATCATCCCATGCTGTAACTCGAAATGTTAGCGAAATAGATGAGGTATCAACTTATTCTACAAGGGCACCTGTCTGTAGGAGCGCTTTTTCTGGGGATATTATATAGTATTAACACAACTACGCGTTTAAGGATCCGATGATGACTGCCACTATTATAGCGGGTATTACGGACAGGAAACAAAGCTGACCGTGTGCTATTACACTAACATTAAAAAACGGGGATAGGACTTTTGAAGGCTTGACTGACAACAGGGATAAAACGCATATCGCAATGAGCTTGCAGAGCCGCAAGCGAATCATCTGCCGTGTCGCTTTAAATAGATGGAAGGATTGGGCGACCGGGCTCTTCCATGGGGAAGACTTGGTTAGGTACTAACTATTTACGTATAGCTAGCATAGTTCTGCCTATCTCGCCTATGGCCCTATACGGATCTTGTTTTTCAGGGGCGACGTAAGTGGCCAGCGTCCGGACATTTCGCTGCTTCAGCTGAGACATGTAGTGTAGCAGGGTTAGAGCAATGAGCTAAGGATATGATGAGCGTAGTCATCTATTGTTTGCCGCAAGCTTGTGGAATTCACTGACCAGCCATTATTTTCTTCTCTTCTCTTCTTCCAAGTGGTGTGCGATACTGATGCCTCCAATACAAGACCATTGATTTACCTAGTATAGTCCAAAGCAATATTGACTATTCCGGAAACGCAACACCGTCCTTGCGCGACAAAAGCAGTACGCGAAACGAGGCAGACAGTCATTTTCTGCACACCGAGTAATACCGTTGGATCAAGACCAGCCCCCAAGTAGGAGGCTGGACGGTCGACGAGTCCTAACGAACCATGAGGGCCTTCTCCCTTCCTACTACTACTCTGCTCTTCGTCCTGCTTCTCCAAACGGGTTCCTCGTTAGCCGTAGATAACGATTTCTCGGCTTACCCCGAGGGTTCTCAGTCGTGCTTGTATGATTCGGCAGACGAAGCTGGCTGCTCCTCAGCTGATACCGGGGCTGAGCTTAACCAATGTCTGTGCAAAAATCGAAACAACTTTGTTTACAATACAGCAACCTGTGTCGCGAAGAAAAGCCCATCGGACCTGAATGCTGTCTATGAGACATTATCATCCAATTGTGCGGGCACAGGCGTAACGCTCTCCGTGTCCAAGGAAGCTTTCCTAGCTGCGGCTGCGGCAGCCACCCAAACCACTTCCTCGACTTCGACTCCGACGCCGACGAATACAGATCCTTCTTCTTCCCCGACACCCACAAATACAGACCAGACTCCATCGAACAATGGCATAAGCACCGGCGCTAAGATTGGCATAGGCGTCGGCGTGGCATTCGGCGTCGTCGCGGCGGCGCTCGTAGCATGGTTTATATGGGCATACCAAAGGAAGCGGCGCCTTGCACAATCAGTCCATGGCAACGGGCCATCCGACGGAGGAGCCGGGTCCGCATACGTCGGCGCGGGTGGTTTCGGAGTAGCAAATCAGCCACATCATGAATACGCGCAGGATAACACGCAACAACTACCCGCCGAATTAGCTCCTGTAGCATGGAAACCACATGCTGGGTATGCAGCGCCAGGTTATACGTCCGGCGAGGATCAGAAGGACGGAACGGCTGGCACGCCACTGCTAGCAGAGTTGGGAAACGAGTCGGATGCTCGGCATACGGCTGTCGAACTCCCAGCTGACCCAGGCTACCTAGGGTACTCCGATCAAGCCCTTGGACAAAACCTAAATCGATCTGTTACGCCGGACGGTGTCTCCCCAGCAACTTACAGAAGCGACCTTTCACCATTCACCCCTTCGCGGACGTCCGACGCCGGAACATCGGTGTACAAATGAACATCTGCGTAGGGTTCAAGTTTTCGGTTGCGATATGTAAAAGGGAAACGATAAGAGGCAGGATTGTAATATTTCAAAAAGAAAGACGGCTCACTATGACCAACATAAACTAGACCATAGTGTTTATTGTATATAAAGAATGCATATTAATGTTTGGAGTTGGTGTTTCGGAGCTTACGCGGCATAATAAACCTTTTCTTTGTGGTAAAGGAGTCAGACACGTATTCCTATAACGGAGATGTACCCTTGAGGACTATCTAGGTAGACCCTATAGTTACAGTAGATTTACTGTCCAAGTTCTCTCGTGCGTGCGAACAGTGTGACCTTCCATATTTGGACCATGTCCACATGCTTGTCCTGCGTATGCTTGAGTAATATTGATTAGGCATGTCAATGAAGCGCCAGTACGGGATCACTGGTGACTTTCATATCGTTGAGGGACTGTTAATTCGAAACAAACATCTCGTCATGATTTGATCGTATACATAAAGATCCCCGAACCAGAAACATTATGAAATGGAACTACGGCATAATCCTATACCAGATGCCTGAAAAAAGGCGGGAATCTATGCAAGAGTTGACGTAGACCTCGTGCTGATCGAAGACGCGTCACTATCCGTATCGTCCCCACGCTGTCGCCTCCAGAATGCGAGTTTCCTGAACGCTCCAGCGATCCGCGCTTTCACACCCGTGCGGCTGGCTCTACGATACTTCTTCACCGTCACGATGTGAGGCTTCGCCACTGGTACATGGCATGAGCAGCCACAACAACCACAGCAAGCTTTCAATGGTCCTGGCGGTATGGCTCTTCCCATGACCCCCTTTGGCCCCGGCCTGGCGACTTGGAAAGGGCTGCCTGCATAAAAGCCAGAGTTCGCATCCGCGTCGAGAGACAAGTCCAGCGCCAGCGTACAGATTTGTTGAAGCTCGAACGAGCCGATGATCTTGTACCCTCGCTTTCCCGCGAGGTAGCAGAGGAACTGTGCCGAGGCTTGCAGTAGGTCATCCCCTTCCAGGCTCTCCTCCTTCTCGATAAACACAGCCCATGACTGCGGTCCCACTCCCCCGATCGAAGCTACGGTGCTCCGGAGCAGATCCAATGTCGCCGTGATGTGTGGTGGTGTCGAGTGAAGCTTGCTCATTGATATCGGCCCCTGTGGCATCTTGCGATGAAGCCGTGCTACACGCCACACGAGGGAATCCCATGACGGCATATCCATTGGTGGGGGTGGGTTGATGCCATCTATATTCTCAAGACGGCGAACACGTGTGTCGAGTTGGGCGATTGTCGTCTGGGCCCCTTCTTTGGTACTGGGGAGTGCCCAGCCCCTCCAGCCCTCCAGATTGGAGATGACCGTTGCACAATAAGCCCGGGCCTCCTTGTTTGCAGATGGCTTTAACAGCTCTACGTCAATTGAATCCATGCCGGGCTTCAGTGTGTCTTCCATTGTAGGGTGAAGTGAATATAGAAGAAGGGGAGGGGCTTGCTACACTATTGGTGGCAGATGGTTCGTTCTGGAGGGTTGTCGGCTGTAGAAGAGAGACCGCTGGGTTTCTGCGGGTGGAATTCGAGTGACCTAAATATTCAGCTTCCTCCTACCAGAGCCAACGGCAGAAGTTCTGGGCAAGGGTGATGCGTTGTAAGCTACACCGCATTACTAGCGTACGGTCTTGAGACACGAATCAATGATATTCTCGTGGTCTTAGCATCCTGGCTTCTCTGTCGGCGCATCTGCTGCGGGGTTCGTGCCATCTAACTTAGTAGAGTTGATATATCGGCTGCATCGTGACGGATTGGAGCGGGGCATAATGGTCGAGCATGCCCTATATGATTACAGTTCCTACCTCTTGGCATTGGATGCCGGCACGGCATACCGGTTGTGAGCACAGAGCCTGTTTTCGTAGGCCTCCTTACGTTGGGGGCCGTTATGACTCCTCATATACGCAGCGTAAGTAAGCACGTCGAGACGCACGCCTCCTATACATTATGCAGTCCTAGCAGCCTCGTTTCCTCGACATGTCCGAGGCATTAGTTCCGTACGCAATATATGTAGCGTACTACCCCCAAACCATTCTAGGTTGCTCCGACATAAAGTCGCGCGATGGTACAATACTTATGCTTGTCAGATTCTAAGATGTGCGGCAATGGTCTTTCATGCGGTGAGACCGGCAGTGATATAATCTTACCTCTTTTGATTTCTTTGCTGCTACACGAACCGCATCTACATCATAAGAATGCCCACCTTGGCTTCTATTAGTATCCATGGTTCTGAGCCTGCCTCTCACCCCGGTTCACTTCGCGTATCCCTATAATTCTCGTACTCCTGAGACAACCATCCTGGGATGCACCTGGCCATTTGTATCTGAGTGTCGCTCATTAAGGGGCGTGTTCAACTGCGTTTTGAAAAAGTTGTATAAGCTGGTTTTGATAGCCCTAGTGGCGAAGGCGCATGTTGCCGATACCCCCTTTTGAACGTATCGTAGCGAGCCGGAGCCGAAATAAGAGTTGAGCGACCACGACGCTTTTCGTCGGAATCATGTTTCCGTAATCACCCTTTGACGTTCTTGTCGCGTCATAGGGAAACATCGGTAAAACCGTACGTTGTTTTGAAGGTGGTGCGCTCAATACTTATCGCAAATAGAGTGAATATAAGACTTCTACGATTTTAGCCCACTGCCGCCCCTTTCCCCGCCCATGCTACCCTCCTCTAATCCATTCATATTCTACTCATGCTGATCTTGCTCCATATATGTATGTAGTACGTAGTTATGATTACAGTAGCTACGTTGCAGACATACTTATGCTATTAATTCAGCATTTTATATGATTGTTATAGCTATATTATTAGGCCTCTTTTTAGTTCATATCATCTGGGGCTAGGTGAAGAAGTAAATACGATAGTAATAGTGTTAAAGACGGGTTTCATGTGTTTTCACAGTGTCTCGATGGCTAGAATACAATAATATCTCATGCTTCATACTCTAGATGCCGGTGTAATAACACATATAGAAGAATATTTTCATCGGAAAGCATAAAGTTCGCATATAATACAATATAACTGTAAGCTATAATATACGATACTTAGGGCTACCCCTTTTAAGCTTATCCGAGCCAACTTACCTCTTGCATAAAGAAACCCCTCAAAATCTATCCCCATCTTCCTACGTTACTATACACTGTACAAAACAGTCAAGTATATACTTCTTTGAGTAGAATTTTAACATAGTACCATTATAGTGCCCTTGAGGGGTCCGAAGCGATTGTAGTGTCAAGATGATTCATGATATTGCGGAAGGAGTGGACATGGAGAACGAGAGTTGTATAGGCCAGTCCAGTGGCCCAGGCCGAGAGTATTGGCAAACGTGTAGTGAAAAGAACTCGGTGAGGGAGCTGGCAACTAACGAGAGTGGGTATTGACGAAGGGAAACTCTGTGTTCAAAATATAGGCCATTGCCTAAATGGCGAGTTATGTAGCAGCAATTTGCCCCGTGTAAAAGAAACATTGATTTTGGTGATACCAATGACCCGCATTTCAACCGGAGAGTATGAAATATATTGTAGTTAAAGCAGACATGGCATGGGAGTGTGTCATAGTCTTGGCGCACAGCAGCCTTGATTGCTTCTCGACTAGGATTGGGGCACTCGTTGATTCGGCCGATGCCCCTAAAGGTATGTATAATCTTAGGACTCATCATGATAACAACTAGACAAATCATTAGAACGTAGTGAAGTCGAATCTTCTTTCTGTGGTGGGTTTCAATGCGTTGTTTGAGATTCTTCCCGAAACTTCATTTAAGTGAGCTGTGCTGCGGTGACTCGATGTGGCTTACTAACCTCTTCGCTCGCAAGAGAATTCCCCTGCAACCGAACTAATGAATGAGACTCTGCATTCAATAGGAATGTTTCGGTTGTGGGCATTGGCGTAACAAGGGCTAAAGTTCGAATTGCAATAATCTACTACGGCGTCAAGGAGCAGGCGGTCAAGTCGCTCGACCTGACAGAGTTCTATCTTTTGATAGTGCCGTGGTTTAGTGCTGCAGTTCTATTGCATGACATCGCCGCTTGTGTGATTAATTACATGATATTGGAGGCTATGACCGCAGTTTCAGATACGTGCAATCCTAGTGCCTTGGATCAGCCCGTATGACAATTGTTTATCCCTCTAAAAACTCCCAATGTGTGAGGTTATCAAGTTAGAAACGGTTTCGGCACAACAACGTAAAAAGTGAAACGAATAGCAGGGCCGCATACATAGCTGGATATTCCGAGCAATACTATTATACAAAATAATTTATTGTTTAATTAAGTAGATATTTATGCATGCAGCTTCGCTGTTCGTGTCGAGTTCTATCGAGATGTATCATAACATCAAATGACAGGCCTCCTCGCTTAACCGACTAGCATACCGGTAAACCTGCGCAAAGTCTTTTTCTCCTGACATATGGAACAGAGAATTTTCCATTGACCATGTTCGCTGAAGTATCTCCAGCTGGTTGAAAGCGTTCCTTGCTAACATAATGAAAGCCTCCATGTCCGGGACCCCGCGAGCGAAGATGGCCATAGATAAAAGCGCTTGGATCGACAACAGGCTAGGTTTGTGCAGGATAAGTTGGTGAATAACTAGCGATGCATTTCTGTAGAAACCCAAGATAATGGGAGACATGTCGGCTTCTGACCCGGCCGCCGTCTTAAACCGCCCGGCTAAGGCGATCACGCCGTTGACCACAGCCCACCTCGCGGCGTCATTGCCGGGGCCGGTTGTGTCATCGGCATATTGGGCTTCAAGAAGCTTCATGAAGTTTTCTAGAGTGATGAACTGAGGCTGGGGTATGATCTCTGCGAAAGAGTTCTCCACTAGTCGCCTCGAAATGTGTAAAGGCATAAGTGGAGAGTATTTTCCTATGGATATGGCGTCTTTGATCTCCGTTTTGAATGCTCTGATATCTGTACCGAAGTTCTTTGAGAGTAGGAATGGCGGGAATATTATCAGAGGTTTTTTGACATTCAGGTTTGTCATTGGTATATCCGCTGATGAGATTTCATTCGTTAAGCGCAGACCTGTAGCATTCGTGATAATCAGGTTCGCATCGTCGAGTGTTTGGTTCGTGACGCATGGTGCATCTTTTTCCCCCTCTTGGTTTTCCGTTCTCCTATCTCTATGATTATATGTTTCAGCCGCCCAGCTCCGACGATCTTGAAGACCATAGTCAAACTTTTTCCCTGGCCCTCTTGTCCTCCGCACGGCTGCATAGTTGCATTCTGCATTGTGCGAAACGCAATTGGAACACTTTGGGGCTTTCCCGTCACATTTCCTTTTGCGAGCCTTACAATGGGCACACGCCTGTCATTTGTCAGGGGCGTCTCGGCGGGTTCGTTCATTGAACTTACTATAAATATCTTAGAGGGGGTTTCGGTAGGTGGCTTCACCCTCTCCATAACCGATATCATTTCCTCAAATCAGACGAACGGTTTCTATGCTCCGTCACTAATGTGCGAAGGCAAAGAGCGGAAGTTTTTGGCTCATCGCAATAATACCTAGGTATTCAAATTAGTCAGCCCAGAGACCCATAATATTTTGCTTCCGCCGCCGCTTACAATATTTGCGTCCGCCATAACATTCCCAACACCAGCAGGGTATCTCATTTATGATAATGATTCCACTCCGTAGGCTTGTTTCCAATAATAAATCGGCATGGAGATTTCAGGCTCTCCGTATGAACCAAGTGCCCATGATCATCCACTACCACCACATTCCGCAAGGGGGTGGTGTTGATATAAATGCCTATTTTCTCGTCCACACATCAGTTTCTTGATGCGAGAGCACCAGTATATTTTGTCTAGACATCAATTTATTAAACAATTCTTGCGGCCATTCATCGACAGCACGGAAGACGAAATGGCTCTTTATTTACGAAGCAATGATGCGCTCAATGTCAACCCATCTACTGGAGTCTCTGAGGCCCTTAGTGTAGAAGGATCGGACTGGCTTTGGGCTGTAACAGGTATATACCTCGTTGCTTTCGTACGTAATTTGGTCTCTTCCCCTAGGCTTTCCTCCATTTCATTGTCGCGCTATCACGCAATATATTGACATACTTGAGTGATTACAGTTCTGTGTGCTCGTCCCGTGCTTCACTTCACGTGAGAGCGACAGGGTTTTTCATTACCTCTATACTCTTACCATTCTCATCGGCGCCATAGCTTACTACGCGGAGGCGTCTAATCTGGGATGGAGCGCGGTCGGATCACGGTAAGCCCGCTGGAATCGTTTATTTCCCCTATTAGCATGTCTCAGAGACACAGATTGCCTTAATAGGTATATTCTACGCTCGCTACTCCTTCAAGCTCCCGACACCCCCAGTCGTTCTTACTATACGTGGACGTTATTGACTCCAAGGATATAATAGCCAAGTCTTCTTCGTTAGATACGTGAACTGGATTGTTGCGTTTTCCTCGGCTGCACTGGGTCTCGGAATGCTATCTGGTGGTGAGCAATTTCTAGTCATTCTCCTTTCATTTTCACGATCTTCAGTGTATATGGTCCCTCTTTCCCGCCAAAACCATGCTGTAGATTATAAGCTTGCCAAGACTGAAAAACAAGCTTGAAAGTGTAATAGCTGATCACCAATATTATTACAGTCTCTTGGACGACTATCATCACTAATGTTGTCTCCTCCTGGATCTGGGTCCTCACTTATATTGCCGCTGCTTACACGACCTCGGTCTACAAGTGGGGTTTTTATGCCTTTGGTACTTTTACGTACCTTATCCTCGCCATGAGCACTCTCAACGAGAGCCGCGAAGCGGCTCAGCGTATTGGAATTGCTCGAGACTACATAATATTGTCCGGTTGGGTGAATCTGATCTGGCTACTATATCCCGTTGCTTTTGCCTTAACCGACGGTACCGGCGTCCTTAGTATCACAAACGGCAGCATATTCGTAGGTATCCTCGATATCCTAATGATGCCTTTGTGGGGTGTAGGGTTCGTATTCATGTCACGAAATTGGGATTATAAAAGACTTCAACTCAATTTCAGCGAGCACCGATTCGATCCGAACTGCGACGGTTTCGAAGGGTCATCAAAGGGAGTTTCGGCTCCAATAACTGATGGACCGGTAGAAACACACAACTAGGACAAGGTGTCAAGAACCCTACACGGTGCTTACTAGCGGTTTAATGGCATATGAGGGCCTTTTCAGTCCCGACTGGTTTTCAGCCTTCTTGTTAGAGTCCGCTCATCGGGAGTTTCATAAGATATGTAGTCCTAGTCATTATCCACTGGCGTGCACAAGCTCTAGTCTGAAGGCTTGGCGGTAACTGTAACAAGAGCTCGAGTGCTAGGACTTGGAACGTTATCAAATTGCATATAATCTTCGGGCCACACTGATTCAGCTTCCTCCCTTCAGCTGTAACTGTTCGAAATTAAGAACAAAGACACAGTTTAAAGAGATACGTTAATTCCAAACAAAACTCCTTCCAGATAACAAAGGCCAATGAAAGTTTATCAAACAATTTCCTTTTCCTGGACAAGCAGAGCACCTCTAGGATGACTACTTAATTTCATTCAAGCTCCAAGCTTGATATTCCTAGACATTCTGAACTAAATCATCATCTAGTACTCGACGATATGTCGCTCCTTTCTCTCCCAATCATCTATCTTACTGGCGCCACAGCATGTGGCAAAGGTACCATTGGAAAGATGCTGGCTCAGGACTATGGGTTGTACCATATATCGATCGGTGACTTGAGACGGGGGCACCTTGCATCGATCCGCGCCGGTGTTCCTTGGATGCCCGAACCCATTAGAAAGCTCATCACTGATGGTCTAGCTATACCTGATGAACTATTGGAGAAATACGAGACCGTGCCTGCTGTCTTGTATTATTATAACTATAGATTAAGCGGTGGACGAGGTTGGTCGGTTCAACTCGCATCTTCAATTCTGAACGAAGAAATAACTCGGGTAAATATTCTAGCACAAAAAAAGGGTCGGTACAAAGGCATTATTATAGACGGGCATCCCCTAACAGTAGGTACGGTTTCCGAAAGGGTTGTTGAAATGCTTATGCCGGCGTATGCAGGCATCACTATTGTTATCGAGAGCCCCGTAGAAGTTGCTAGGCAGCGCTATATCGGTCGAGCAAGATCGTCTAGCGGAACTGAACGAAATTTTAACGAGCGGATGGAAATCACTGATCGTGTTCTTCCAGAATTTATTGAGCTCATGGCAGGCCATGGCGACATTGTTCGTTCAACGAATGATGAAGCGATGTCTATCGACGACGCATACGAAGCTTTGTTGTTAAACTTGCAGGATAATAATGCTTGGCTGACTTTCACTAACCGTTAGAATAAAGCCCGACACAAGAGAAAGTGTAAAAGCGGGAAGAAATCCATTGACAAGGAGGGTTGGTCAATAGTAAGTATTGTTCTAGGAGTTAGTTGTCAAGCTCGTTGTTTCTTTCTTATTTTATTTTTTATTCTGCTATTACACGCTATTATTAGAGAAGGGGACGGAGGTGGGGTAAAATGTGTATGAATTGTTTGGTGGGGTAGCGACCTAATGACGCCCTCACTTTGCTTTAGAGACATATCAAGGAGTAATTAAAACATAATGCAAATACATATCAAGATATAATAAACACGTACAATGTTAATTCGATACCTTTCATGCAACCTTACTTAAACAGCTACACCACACGCAGTATATCAAAGTAACTAATAGGTTGCCAATACTCCGGAAAGTCGGGTCAGCATCAGTCAAGATGACGGAGATCTCGATGGCCAACAATACAATATTCGGCCCAAATGTTTACATATTTGATCCCAGCATGCCGATGACGGCTATACAAGACAAGGTGACAGCCGTCTTCAAACAGATGGAGGCCAACGAGTTCGGCACAGAACGTTATGCATTGCTCTTCAAGCCGGGGACCTACAGCATTCTCTTCGATGTTGGCTTCTATACGCAGGTTGCAGGTCTGGGGCGGAACCCAGACGACGTGCTTATTGACGGTGGCGTAAATGTCCCAGCGTATTGGATGCCGCGCCGCAATGCGACGTGCAATTTCTGGCGTACTCTTGAGAATTTCGCAGTTAATGCCTCCGCTGCCACCAACAACACAACCACGATAGCTGTGTCGCAGGCAGCTCCACTCCGCCGAATGCACGTCAAAAGCTCCGGTGGTCTCTGGCTATTTCAGGTCGACCCAGACACTGGAGCTGGAGGTTGGGCTTCGGGGGGGTTCATGGCTGACTCGGTTGTTGATCACACGGTGCTGCCGGGCTCACAGCAACAGTGGCTGTCACGGAACAACAAGTACGGCAGCTGGGCGAACGGTGTTTGGAACATGGTTTTCGTGGGAGATGCAAACGCCCCATCTCAGGATGACTTTCCAGCAAAGCCTTACACCACCGTAAGTCGGACACCAATTATTCGAGAAAAGCCATATCTATATATCACCGACCAAGATAAGTATGAGGTCTTCGTCCCGGCCTTACAGCAAGACACTCAAGGGCCGAGCTGGGTCAATGAGAGCGCCGGTAAGTCTATTCCGATCGACGACTTCTATATAGCGCACCCGACAGATGCGAACGCAGCCGGCATCAACGCGGCGTTGGAAACAGGAAAGCATATTCTCTTCACACCTGGTATCTACAAGCTCGACGACACCTTGCAAATAGGTAACGCGGACACCATTATTCTAGGATTGGGTCAACCGTCGCTTATTCCCATCCATGGAGGCCCGGCGATTTCCGTAGCCGACGTAGATGGTGTAACGATAGCAGGCCTGATCATTGATGCTGGCGAAATCACGTCACCGACGCTTGTTGAGATTGGATCTCGAGATAGCTTGGCCAACCATGCAACCAATCCCACGGTTCTCTATGACCTGACTGTCCGTACGGCCGGTCACTGCAGCAATGATATTGGCATCACAATCAATAGCCATAACGTTATTGGAGACCACTTATGGCTCTGGCGGGCTGATCACGGCGAAGGAGCCGGATGGGACTCGAACCCGACAAAGAACGGACTCGTCGTCAATGGGAATGACGTGACAATCTATGGGCTGTTCAACGAGCACCATAAAGAATATCAGACTCTCTGGACTGGGAACAGCGGTAGGCTATACTTTTATCAGTCCGAGATCCCTTACGATCCACCGGATCAAAAGTCGTGGATGTGCGGCGAGACCAACGGATTCGCCTCGTACAAGGTAGCCGACACAGTGACGGATCATAAAGCTTGGGGATTAGGTATCTACTCGTATTTCCGCGACTCGCCTACAAAGCTCGAGAACGCGATTGAAGTTCCCGAAGCCCCTGACGTCTGCATGAAGCATCTTACTACCGTTTGGTTGACCGGCAGACCCGGAAGCGAGATCACTCATATCATAAATAAGGAGGGAGGTCGCGTATACGCAAATTCCCCCGAATCAGCAATGCGACAGACCATGGACGAGTTTCCCTCTGCTAAGTGATTTGTGAGGAGGCTTGATCGGCTGTCGGCAATTACATTAGAAGTAACATCAGTAGCACACAAATTACTGAACTTCCTATTCGCTTCTCTCGGCGTTACAATCGGGCCATCAACAACAACGCTAAAGAATCTGGAGATAGCAGTTCGTCCAGGAAGAGTGTCCAGGGGCCCCTGACGTAGGATCAGCCTCAAGAAATACATCAATGATGTCAGCCCCCCGCGTCAGCCCCGAGCATTAGCCACATATTTCGGGCCTGTCGACGTCAATCCTCCACTCTCTCGATTATATCCCTCTCTCACGTCTAGAAATCAAGTTTCTTGCCCAGATACGCCGCGTCCAGTGACGTGAACAACCTCCTGTGTTAGAAGCTGCCCTGTTTTCTATGTCCCTGGATGCATTATGTAAAGATCGCTAAGGATGGCTGTACTCTCCTTATATTACCGCCGTAGCGCCCGCTGCCCGCCTGAGGCGAGAATTGATTGATCTTCCCTTAATTTTGAGACTGCTCGGCTTTGTTTAATCGAACAGATTTATTGAATCGGTGTTTATATCTCGTCATTTGACAGCCACCACGATGTCCGAAACTGAAGCCAAGCCAGCGCCCTACGCTGAGAGCGCAACGGAGAGCTCCGTCTCCCCTTCTCCATCACCCCACCGCCGTCGTCGGGGCCGCAAGGGCAAGGCTCAGAATGCCATGCAGCAGATGCAAGACCCGAATCAAGACTGGCAGCAGCAGCAGCAGCAGCAACAAATGCAAATGGCCCAACAGCAGCAGATGATGCCGCAACAGCAGCAAGGCGACGACGGCGGCAAGAGCGATACACTCAAGCTACGACTTGATCTAAATATCGAAGTTGAGGTTACATTGAAGGCTCGGATACATGGAGACTTGACGCTGTCTCTTTTGTAAGTGCTAGCTCTATGTCTTTGTCACTTGAGTTAGGCATTTCAATGCGAATTGTACTAACTACTGCTTTAGGGACGCGTAAACATGTGTTGCGAGCTGAGCCTAGCTCGCCTCCGAGATTTGTTTTTGCTTAGCTAGTTCTGCTGGTTGTGGAACTCCAAATTAGATACACTCGAAACATACCAGGCATCAGAGAAATGGTCGTGAACCGATTACTGTCACAGTAGTTTCAAAATTGGAAGTTTGAGGGGTTGACACTACACGATATGATTGTACGAGACACGACGATATACGAGGCTTTCATATTAATCACTAGATCTATTGAGGTTGCTAGTTCATGTAACATCATATATAATTACTCGTTTTGAAAGTATTAAATTGTAACCTATGAGACTAGTTATGGTTCGCAACACTTATAGTGTTCAAATTGCCGTTGTTCTGTACTTGAATAGTTACTGCCCAAATATAGTTAGAAGTGCACGCATAAAAATCAGATAGAGGAGGAAGTAAACGGAAAGGGACTCATCCCATCTACTTACATGGAGTGCGCTAGATACCAGACTTTATCTGACGATTATTGTCACATGATATATACCATTATAAATTAGCACAGCATAGTGGTAGTTAAGTATATATCTCTTAGTAATATGCTTATTGAATACTGGAAGTTGTAGACAGATAAATATGTAGGCGAACAGTGCAGCGAAATTCCGACCATAACAGCCTAGTTTTAGTTCGTCAATGAATAGGAAGACCCTTCTATTTATACATTATGATTAAGCCTCCTTGAGCAGGATTCAATTCATTAACACCCCGTCAAAAACCCACTACGAACACTTGAGAGCATATTTTCCGGCTATGACACCAGAGTCAGTTCCATGCTCTAGTCCCGTTGATGACAGCCATCAGTCCAGGTGTTGCAGTGCCCGTCACCCTTGACGTTCTTATTGATGGCCAGGCAGTCACTGTACTGAGCTTTACAAGCAGCATCGGCATCATTGTATTGCCGAGCGAAGCTACCGCTCTTGCAGCCCTCAGCGTAGACTGATTCGCACTGCTGGAACTGTGTCTTGCAGGCGTCCGCGCAGGCGCTGGGGCACTGGGGCCGAGGGTACGATGGGCACTTGCGGCTATCGTTGTCGGTGTACAGCTTGAAGACATTGCCGCTATTCCAATCCTGCTCAATGTCGTTACACGTTACAATGGGTAAACTAATCCCCCCCACTGGGTTGCCAACGCCATACCCGTACTTTTTGTTAGTGGGCTGGGTGCAGATCCCCGTGGGCGTGGGGACGGGGCAGCTTGATGTCGGATATCCGGCCGTTGTTGTAGTCTTCGTCTTTGTCTTCGTCGTAGTAGTTGCGGTGGTTGGGCATGGGTAAGTAGAAGTCCGGGTAGTGGGAGGATTACCACCCTTGGGGGGGTACTTCCGAGTGAACGTAGACTTGCCGTCGCACGTACCACCCAAGCATTTTGAGAGACAATAGACGTCAAGCGCTGCGCACCACTCCACGTATTCAAAACACTGCAACGCATCAGGGAAGCCGGCCTTCAGGAAGCAGCTTGTACTTTGAAGTGCACACTGGGACCAGGACAAGAGGCAGCTCTTCTTGTCATGCCAGTCGGGAATGGTATTCGAGCACCATTTACCAATTTTGTATTCACAAGATGGTGGGGTCACGGCTGTAGTTGTACAAACAGGGGCGCTCGTGGTTGTAGTAGGGCTTGAAGAAGTGGTCGAAGTGACGGGGTATGTGATGGTGCTCGATGAATCTGGGGGCGTGCCACATGGCTCAAGGGACTGCAAGTCCTTAGCAACGTAAAGATTGAGTCTGGCCGGCCCACCGCATGTCTCGTTTGAATTACCATTGCAGGGCATGTTGCAAGTTGACGCATCGGTGGCTAGGTCAGTGCCATTGCCAACAACTACACCACAGTAGCACTCTCCGCCTAGTTTACGTGATGAGTTTGAGTATCTCTTCAAGTGACTCCGGGTTTACGTACCATACTCAGTTCCGGCGAATGGGAAACCACCGTTGAGGCAGGACTGTAAACATATCTCAGTCGTTAGTGTAGAAGTATCAAGGTTGTCCTGTCGGTAGAACAGGGCCTTGCCATTGCTGGAGTCATCAGTCCAGCATCCAACATGAGCATATTCACTGATGTCCTTCTGCTCCCCAAGCGGTGGGAATGTCGGGTCCATCCAGATATTGATTTCTGAATCTCCGCCGCATGTCTCTGAAGAATTGCCGGTACACGGAAACGAGCATTTGTCCTCTGGGAGTAAAGCTGTTGAAACTGTTTGCCCACAGTAGCAAACTCCATAGTACGATAGACCAGCCAATCGATAGTCGTTGCCTAACAGCTATGTAAGCCTCCCCCACTAGATTACTCAAGAGCTACGGAGTACTCACCCTTGCAATGAGCAACGCAAATCTCAACCGTCATATTCTGTGAATCAAGGTCGGTACGGAGAGACAGGGCTTCCGGTTGCCCCGGTTGCCCATTATCGTAGCATCCCGTGTAAACGAATGGGTCGAAAGGTGAGAGACAAGAGGGCAATTCATTGTACCAGGCGTGGGCTGTGTTAACTAATGAGATTGCCGCAATAGCAGCTAGTGACTTAATTGCGATCATTGTATTAGTCGGGGACTTGAAACCCGAGTGAAGACACAGCGCTCTTTGGAGAGGCAATAGCTCGAGGTCTGGTATCTTGCCGATCACGACATTTCGATTCGAGATGACAACGAAGGAGAGATGGTTTATGTATTCAACAAACTGGCAACCCTGCGGAGACACATAGGCCGCGAAGATTTCTACTCTCAAGCCATTTCAAGGATGTTTGCCTAGTGAGAGACATTGAACTTGTGTATTTGTCGAAAATAGTACCTGTACGCCATAGGAACAGGAGCCGAGTGACAGCAGTACTAGGTTGACGTGAATAATACGACCGGTCCAGGCTCTCTCTGCATTTCAGCTTCCTGTGCCGTAATATCGCTAATGCTCACAGCCCACACAACGCCATATCTGGGACAAAGTGGATAAGAGAGATACGCTTTTGGATCTATTGTGCTAGAAATGGATTTAGTGGACGCGCTCTGGATTCGTCGGTAAAGAAAACTAGCCCACCTACTTCTGCCACCCTTTTTGGCTAGATATGCCACCCTTCACGCCACTCATCTAGCCTAGCTCCACCCCCTATATAAATTAGGTAGGGATTATAGCAAGGGCCTATGACTTACTATGTACCTTATATTCCTTTAGAATAAAAGTATGCAATTAGCTTGAATTTGTTAAAAAACGTACTTTAAAGCTTTTTATAGTTTAAAAACGTGATTTTTATATTTTTAAGCTTTTTATAGTTTAAAAATGCGATTTTTATATTTTTAAGCTTTTTAAAGCGTTAATAGCTTTTAAATTATATAAAAAGCTTAAATTAGTTAAAAAAGCAGTAAAATTCGATAATTTATTATATACTACTGTTTTTAACACTTTTAAACAGAACGTTTTTTTTTATTTTTTTTTATATTAATTTTTGCTATAATATATATATTTTTTTACTACGTTTAGTTTAGCTATTAACTTATAAGTCCAAACGTTTAAAATTAAAATATTTATAGCCCTTTAAAGTAAAAAAGCTATTAATATTTTTATTTATTTTATTAGCTTATTATATAGTAAGTTATTAATTTAAAAAGCTTTTAAAAATAAAAAAGTTATTAGTATTTTTATTTATTTTGTTAGCTTATTATATAATAAGTTATAGTTTAAAAAGCTTTTAAAAATAAAAAAGTTATTAATATTTTTATTTATTTTGTTAGCTTATTATATAATAAATTATTAACTTAAAAAGCTTTTATTTATTTTGCTAGCTTGTTATATAGTAAGTTATTAATTTAAAAAGTTTTTAAAAATAAAAAATATAATAATATTTTTTACTTTAAAAAATATATTAATAAATAAAATATTTAGCTTATTTTTATTTTTTTTTAATATTTATAACTAAATATTAGCTTACGTTAATAATATAATAAAAATAGTATAATAATAAAATATTAAAAATATAAAAATAAATTAATAAAATAAGCGTTATATAAAGCTAGTTTTATTTTATAATAATTTTATAATTAATAGTTAAGCTTTATTTATTATTATATAATAAACTTAATAAAGCTAGTTTTATTATATATAAATTAATAAAAATTATTATAAATAGCTTAAGTTTTAGTAATAACTTATAAAGTAGTAAAGTTAGTAAGCTAATAGTAAGCTTTATTTTTTTAAAATTATAATTTAGCAGCTTTTTTAAGTTAAAAATATAATAAAAAGCTATTAAGTTAAAAACGTAATAAAAAGCTGCTAAATTAAAAATATTATTAAAAGCTATAA
>JADKYC010000150.1:0-78874 GCA_019843955.1 Xylaria sp. 218_066 | reverse complement strand
GAATTAATATTGCGGTCGACAGGAAACCCCCCCCCCCCCCCTGCGTAGGTAAAGTACGGAGGGCAAAAACCTGTCGCGGCTAGTCTGCTGTCTGCCCAAGAGATTCCGGCGCCTAAGTTTGAAAGCGTCCGTGAACGCCGTAGCTCGATGTAGAGTGTCGAGGGCGACAAATTTGTATTTTTCGCTTTAGCTTTTCTTCTTTATCCCAAAAGCCCTGCCCTGTAAACCATTTACCTCCTTTTAGGGTAGCGCACCTCTCGTAGAACGAGTAGCACCTAGTCTTACCCCCTCTAAGGGTAGCCCTTTCGGCCTACAGGGCAGGCGGCATAAAGAATTGCCCTTCTTTACCAGTGGCTGCGCAGGTCTGATTCGTAAAGTGAAGCCGGAAATTATTGGAGATATTGCCGAAAAGAGTCACTTGTGGGGCCTTCAAACGAGTGAAAAATAAAAAGAAGGGAAGGTGCCACGCACCATGGGTACCTCATGCTTACCCGCCAAAGCGATACTACCCAAAATTACCAAGTACATCATATTAACCTGCCGTGGCATCACATATACTGCAATCTCTAATTTGTCAGGGCCGCATTAGCAGGCAGGGGTCGACGAGCTTAGGGTGCAATAATTGCCTGGAATGAGGATCAGGAATGAATTCTTTTTAAAGCGAAGGCTGAATGGCACTCCAAGGCACTTTCAGCAAATAATTAGGTCGCCGGGCAACCTTTTTTCCCTTTTTTTTTTTTTTCTTACTGGACTTGCCGTGTACCTTGCCTCCCCTGGCCTGACCATCCCCTCATAGTTTAACATGCCTGTTACGATCAAAGTCTCGGAACATGAAGCGAATATCGTTGCATCGTTCCGATCTTGCAACAGCTCCAGGAATATTCTAGACAGTATCGAACCTCGCAGTCGCACTGGTCAAATTATCCAGTCATCTGTCGACAACGAAGACCAGCCCCCGAATCTCTCAGGCAATGGCAACGGGTTCGTCCAAACAATCGTTGATTCATATAATAGACATCACCATGTGATCATCAGACCGGACGATATTTGGTTAGCGATCATGACGCAGTTCTCATCATTTGTTGGAGGACATTCTGAAGAAATGAGGGATCAATTTGTCGCCCACAAGTGAGTAATATAACATTACCGAGCCTACCAGTGTATTTAACAAGCTATCAACATCACACCTATCAACCTAGTATGTCAAATGCTCTTCACTTGTTGTTAACTCCGCAATAGGGGTAAAAAAGAGCTCAAGATTGTATATGACGCGACGAGCCGTTTTCAAGTCGATTTTGCCAATTTTGCAAGTCAGATCAGTGGCCTGATAGAGCAGAACATCGTCGATCCAGAGCTACGCGCCTGGATTGTCCCAAGATTCAGCACGACGACTCAGAGCGACGTGATAATCAGCTCGATCGTGATGATGGGCACCTTGCAGCACTACTTTCGGTATTTTTGTTGCATAACCTGCGGGATCCCATCAGTTCGGCTTCTAGGAGAAAAGTCAGACTACGAAGATATCCTCAAACGCCTTGACAAGCTTGAACAGTATGGAAATGAGCCTGCCCAGTTCACGCAGCTACTTCGGCCAATTCTGAAGCGAATCGTCCTCTCAATGGAGGAGCCCGAGAGCGCCGAGGTCGTCGCCTTTTGGCGTAGCGTATGCGTGGTCAACAGCGGCAGCGGGTTCGAGACATATAACGGCTGGATCTCGGCATTCTGTTTTTGGAACCAAGACGGTCGCGCCCAACTTTCCTCGCAGTCGGTTCTGAAACAAGAGGCCAGCCAGGCGCGGCGGTTTTCTTACCATCGGGAAGTCCTTTGCTTGGATAATGTTTACTACGGGGAAATCAGGGATAGCCAGGTACCGGCCGGGTACGTGAAACTACCGGTAGATATTGACGACAATGGGCTGGAGGTGAAAGCTGAAATGCTCTCTGGCTCGGTGGGTATCAGCCGCACAGTGAGTGGCCGAGTTTCGACAGGCGAGAATGGACGCGCGGGAGTCGACACGATGCAACCATACTCGGCATGGTTTATATACGAGATAGACTCTAGCACTGCTACCTAGCAAGTTAAAGATATCCCGGCAAGGGATGCCTTGGGCTGATGAACGTTATTATAGCTAATCAAGTCGTATTATTGTAGGGATTTCGACGCTGTTGTTCCAGTTGAGAACGTCACAGCGTTTTTGGACGAAGCAAAGGGGGACAGTTCGCAGTTTACATCAGGATTATTTCAATATAATATGTTGTGACATCCAAATGGCGTTTGTTTATATCCAATGGCACATTCGACAACGTAAATTGACATATTATCGTTATACTGCACAGTAGGGCCTACCTCTCGTTTCATTGAAACGATCAATACCTTGGGCAGTAGGGCGGGGATTCATACCTTAAATTGTGGTGTAGGAATCCATCATAGTGTATTTGAGTATGCCATAAACGTCTGCAGCTACACTGTGTACAATCAAATGTCGGGCGATTTTTAATAACAAAATATTACAGTTTATTAGATGCGTGAACACTTACGCATGTTTTCTATTGCATGGTGAACAAGACATTTCTAAGCATATACCATCTGTCACGGCGGGGACAATTGAAAAACAATCAAGATATTATAATATACACTAATTGACCTAATGATACTCGACACAGAGAGAAATGGAGGCTGGAACAGTTTGCTAACTGATGAAATCCCATCCAGAAGGTCGGGCCATCGTGATCCCTGCTCTCAACATAGGGGCCGGCCATCGCAAGGGGTGCCATTATTCAAGCAGTCTTCCCAAACCATTCTCGGATGCCGTTTCAGTTACTGGATCTTTAAATGTATCCGTACGCTACCTGTGAATTAATTTCAGGTGCATAATGCCCCAAAGACGACGGATAGCGCAATGAAGCCATGATGTGGCAAGTTTACACTAAAGCCTACGTCACCATTCGCGGTACTGCTTCCCGCAGACTCAGACCAGGGTCTTTCAGAACTAGGTTAGCTGCCACAGCAGCTCTTTGTACAGTCAACGTACTAGAGGGCAACGGGCAACTAGATGAAGGGGCATATCATTGCTACAAAGCAAAGGAGTGGGAAGCTTTTATAAAGCGGGCACCGCTTAACCAGCGTGCTTAGCCGGCTAGTTTGACAGCTCATTAGACGGGCATCCTGGACACCCAACCCCAAAGGGCGCCAAAGATAGACTTCACTAGAATGAACTCCGCTAATACCCAAGGAATGATTGGCACGTCGCCTTGGCATTTCTACGACAGTCCTCAATGCGATGTCCAGCAGGTTGTCACCACATTAGCAACAGCTTTTCAGATTCTTCCGATCCCCCCGCCGTAAGCCAATTCTTCATGGTTACTGGGTTTTTACGCGCCTGTTTTATCAATCCAAACCCTGGGTGACTCGTTGGTGGAGGATGTCCAACGTGTTGTCAACGCGACTCTGCCTTTTGACTACAACAGTAGCAAACAAAGTTACAGTCTACGGTCTGCCATGCTTGGCCTTAATAATACTAACGCCTACAGAAAAGACGAGGCCAATTTCAATCGGCCACTAAAAGCTCTCTATTTATTCGTCGCGGCTCTTCCTAATATAGTCGATGAGCTTAGCCCAGGTTGTGATGGCGAAAAATCCGGCGATAGAGGGCGCGCAAGTACCCAGTCGATATTGCTGGGGCACTGCCCTCGATGGCAGAGGGCACGCCCACATCGTTTAATATCACACAATTTGGAAACATGTTCATTCGCTGCGGTCATGGAGTCTTTTAGAAACGTTCTTGTCGGCAACACTTCGTCCATGCCAATGGGGCTGGATATATCGTCAGGTATGGCAAGCACTGGATTGCTAAAGACAATGCAACTGGGGTTTCTCAGTACATTCTACCTGGACACACGTGAGCCTTTCGAAAATATGCCATCCTATGAATGGAATGGGCTTTCGGTATCGGAACCGGTCAAGTTTAGCACGGATTGGTTGGAAACCGTAAAGAAATGTTCCAGAGTGCAACGGTTTCATTGATGGAATCTGAGCCGCTTTGGTAGACTTGACTAGCATGTTCATTTCGTCTCTTCCCGTCATCCTAATTAATCTGAAGTGAGCCTGTTCCATTGACAAGTCCATGCAGCCCGAATCACTCCTCCCCGTTCGCATCACCCGATACCCTGGTGACAGTCGTGTCATATAAGAACACATACGTTTACTCAGTATGGATACTCTGGGTACCATACGGAACAGTGATTGTGTGACTATCGTCGTAATATCTCTTGGGACACTCTCAGCTCTTAGGAATGGAGCTTCCTATACTACCAGGTTCTAGACAGCCTTGAGGGTCGCCCCCACGTCGTCCTTCTCCTCTCCAATGGGAGAGCATGATCTCAAAGGAGAAGACCAAACGCCGGAAAATGTCAGTAGAATCATTATAGAATTCCCAAATGGAAAACCCGATGGTGGTCCAACTAAATATGAAGCCGAGGGGATGACGACAATCGGCGCAGGATTGTTGAGAAGTATTTGGAACGAGCACGAATGTGATGTCAAGTAGTAATATGGATTCTGGGGGGGATGTTTTAGGAAAATCAATATGGAGAAACTCGTACATGTTTCAGATAAGCGACCGTCGTGTTCTTAGTCCAGATTGGGAGACACTCTGGTATTATAGTTTATTGGCAAACGCGGAATTGGAATTCTGACACTTGGTTAAATGAGGTGAGCAAGTGGATATTCGAGGGTAACACGAATGACGAGGTGGCTGCTTGTCACAGTCCTGACTCCTGGTAGGTCCAGTATTAACTATTTTTATTGAACGAGAAGGAATGCCGCTAATTTCATAGCTAAGGCTACGTTCTCCTAATCTATACGCGCGGCCCTTGGGCCTGTGCTTGATGAATGCAATAGGGGCAGAAGGTACAAGCACCTAATTTAGTATTAGGAGAGAATTGGCTACTTCACGATAATAAAGGAATAAAGTCCAAAGTACAAGGAACTAAATAAGTATATATGCAGTGGTATCAATACACTAGATACTCCGACTAAATGGGGCAATACAAAGTGTAAGAATTGCGATATAGAACAACATTTATAATCCCCCACTAAAAGGAGAACAATAAACGTTGATAAAATAGACGGATATTACTATCTGAGTTGATCTATTCTAAGCTCCTGCTCGAGTCCTTATAAAGTTCCTTGTCTTTCCATGTTGAAACACAAGACGAATCCCTCTATTGACCTATGGCATTCGCATGAACTGAAGAGACGAGCAAGGAATTATTATCAACTAAAAAGTGAAATTGATTGGCAAGCTCTTTCCAAGAGGACACCTCAAATCCATTGTTTATTCCCAAATTGCGACACACTGCAGCTCGCTAGGGTTAGTAATTACTCGTTCAGAAGAAATCAGACATGCTCCCGAGCCATGTTAATTGCTCTAATAGAAGACTCTACCTCAGCAAGCGAGAAATAAAATGACGTCAGGTTTTACTCACAAAGATCCACCATCGCCATTATCGACGCTGGATTTACCGATAATGGTTAAGAGATTCTCGACCGCAGAATCCGTTGTCTTGGGGCCAGTGAAATGCGGTGCATATCGCTGGAGACTCTGGAGGAAACCCCAAAACCTCTGCTTCTCTGCATCGGTTGCTTTATCCTAAATTAGCTCAAATGTAATAGTCAACGCCGCTGAGCGCACTAGCTTACTACCGTCCAGTGTTTGCGTGTCAACCATTCCGGGACAGATGCTCATGATGAGAACGCCGTCCTTCGCGTATTGTGCACTGAACTTGGCCACGATAGCATTTAGGGCCGCTTTACTAGCAGAGCTATACGCAATTTGCAATTAGAAGATACACCGGTGGAGTTAAAACAAAAAAGAGAAGGAGAGGGGGAATAAATCCGTGAATACGTACTACGTAGGCGACAACTCAAGATCGTACTTGCGTAATAGCTCGATATCAGCTGACGCGCTACTAATCGCGATGACTTTCTTGGCTTTCCCCTTGAGAACGAGAGGCATGAGCGAGGTAAATAGATAGACGTTGCCGATCACGTTGGTGCTCATAGTATAGGAAAAGGCCTCGTTAAACACTTTGGGATTCTTCGCTCTGTCAAATTTGCAACATACGTCAGTTTCGCTGGTTCATCGCTTATTCATTTGACAACGTACAACTCTCCAATGTTAACGAACTTCTCGGCTGGTGACATTACGCCTGCATTCGCAATGATATAATCGAGACTCCCTCCCGTGATCTTCTCAGTTTCTTTGGCGGCTCTCTGGGTTGTTATCAGAACCAACGAATATCCGAAAAAGGATTCCAGACTGTGTTACGCACCAGTATAGAGTCATAATCACTCATGTCCGCCTGCAATATGTGCACATTGCGCCGCGCTCCCAACTCCTTGGAAACCTTCTTCTCGGTGGCTGCTTGATTGCGAGCGAGTCCGACGATGATGTTTTCCGGATTGCTGGACAGATTCGAGAGCAAGCCATACTAGTTAGCATATTAGACAGGTGAGTCAAACTGGTATTTCGATTAGGAAAGTGCGATATCTCATTTACATACACCAATGCCCCTTGAGACTCCGGTAATGAGATAGGTCGCCATTTTGAATAATTCAAACGGTTTAGAAAAAATGGTCTAGTAGATAGAAATCAAAGCTTTAGGATGAAACGCACTGCTTTTGTTGAAATTTGACTTCAACTGTGAGACTGGAACATTATTTGTATCTGTGCTCCAACAAGATAGGATACTGATCACTTTTCAAGAGTCTTAACGGCCCACAGGACAAGATAATACATTTAGTTTGATTTATAATCCTAATTTATAATCTTTGATCGTTTTCTTTTAGCTATGAGAGTCCAACTCAAGAGATCTCGTGGATTTAGGTGGTTGAACAACCCCTGAACATGTGGGGTCGCAGGGGATCGCACAGAAAGCTAGCTATACTAAGAGAAGGTTAGCTCGGGAATACTTACCAGAAATTCGATTTGGACACTGACTTGCAGATAACCGTACGCAGTTTGTATGGAAATCGAACTTCGGAACCACACCAACAGATGACAAAGTAAGTTTCTTGCTTATCAACCCTCGGAAATTCGGGCGACTGACGACGAATTACGTTTTGGGCATTTGCATGATCAGGCGTAATATAAACTACGGACCTCCGCGTTATTCCTCTCAGATCAGATATACCATCTATTACAGCGGCCCCCAACTTTTCTTTCTAAAGAACTTGAGCTATTCAAACAAAAATCGGCAACACCTTACAACTGCTGATTAGAGCATTCAATTTTTCGATATAATCAAACTTCAAACCCGCATGGTCAGCTAGATCGCTCTGCGCCCAGCTGGCCTTCACCAGCGTCTCGACCTGGATGAGCGGTGCCGCTTGGCTTCGGCCTTGTGTCCTAGAAACAAGGTTGAGAAACACGACTTTATCCTCTTCACTCCGGGCCTCGCAGCCGAGCACGAAGAGAGGGAATTGTCGATCGCAGCATTCGAGTCTTGGGAATATGGCGAATGCTTTCTCAATGTGTTGCTCCGTCCTATCGTCTAGCTCTGGCAGGAAGTCGCTGGTAGCACGGCCGAGGTATACTAACAAGGCGAGAGTGAAGAGCTCCGTCACGAGCTGCGTATTTGTGTCAATTTCATGCGCTCTACTTGAGAACAAGGTTTGTCTAATTTTGAACTCAAGGATGCGGAGGTACTCAAAGTAGTCTGCCTGTTCTTCCACGGACCTCTGCCTTGAGCCCTTTGCCGAGACGGCATTGTAGGTATTTTCTAGCAGGTTTATGGCTTTCAAATGGTCTGGTCGTTTGTAAAGTCCCTGGACCAATGTTTTTAGCAAATTCTGTTGTATCCAAAGAGCTGTGAATACATACCGCGGCGCAAAAGTCCCCGGTTGGATGACCCATACCATTTCTAAACCAATGAGCGGCTGAAAACAATCCTAGTGATTCGTGATAAGAAGCCCAGTCAGCCAGGATTTGAAAGTCGCTATCCCTATCTGCTGAGCTCAGTGACTCTGCGATAATGATGTGCTTAACACTACGGATATACGTCGCCCACTCGTCCGAAGTGCACGTCTGACGAATGATTATCAATATACATTGTCTTGAATGAACAGCTGGAAGAATAGCCAGGAGTCAATCTTTAGAAATGGATACGTAGGTAAGTACTTACCTCGATTGAACATAGAATCATAGTGGCGCCGATATGCCGCACACCTTCTTTGGCCCCGATAAGGCTTCTCGATGCCGATTTCAGAGCTTCGACAGCAGAGATCTTGAACTCTACTACTCGCTGTTGATGACCATAACAATGGAGAGACGAGAAGGCAAGCAGAGACCTCAGAACAGCCGTGGCTGATGGACCATCGTCAGCCAACGCCATACGCATGAGTATTCTGCTCGCGTTTATCGGGTCATAGCCAAACGTGGCAAGAAATCGGGAGGCGTGATGTTGAACTACGAACAGAAATTATTCCAGGGTTTCTTGTAAGGGTGAGTTTACAACTTACAGTATTGTAATAGACTCAATTCTGTGCCATCCAGGTTGAACTTTTGAAACAGATTTGGGGAGGGGGGTATCCTTGGGACACGCTGAGCTCGCCCATTTGACCTAGTAATCAGGAGGTAGTGATACAATTGGATTTCCCAGATCGACTTTGATTTCGGAGTTAGCAGTCTCTAACTAGATTACCTCAGAGGCAAATCGGCGAGTACTAGATCACAATTTTCTTCTATCACTCACCACATTCACGAGGTGAAACCCCGATCCCGAGGCCATCCTCTTTCTGCGAGGCGGTGAATCGCCGACAATCCAGCGTCTGCCATCAACTCTCTTTGGCCACGACAGACGCAGTTTATATCCCTGACATAGCAGCTCTGAACGCGAACAGCGCTGGCAGACCGGGGTAGTTCGGTCGCACAAGACCTTCCGCTCTTAGAAGAGTTAGTTGCAAAGGGATCTGATGCGCCGGTTGAAAGGGCTGGAATAATCCTGCACACCTCTACAAGTCCAGCAGCCTTTACCGGCCATATCGTTTGACGCTAAGTAAAGGAATTGAGTACCTAGGGCCTAACAAAGGTCGATAGGGCAAACTCCATGTTCTTGCCTCAATATATATATGTATCGACCTTAAATATAATAGAGAACAGATGTGATTAGTAATACACTAGTCGAATCGCGACTGGCCCCTGAGGCTCAGGCCAAGAGCGGCATAGCTCAGCTTGGCGCATTTCATGTGTTGTGAAAATACTTCATTTTGCGTCATCTGTTACTGCCTGAACATCCGAAAAGCATCAACGTTGTTATACCTATGCTATTTCACGCAGCTCAACGAAACTCTAGCCCTGTATCTGGTCACCTTTGGGATAAGCGGATGTAGGTTCTTCTCTTTCATTTTCACGTTGGCATGGGATCTGAGAAATATCACACTTTCAACAGCAGTGCTGTGATGACGACGAGAATATGTTTATCGATAGAAAGGGTGGGTCTATTTAAGCCATACTTTCCGTTTTGCAAGACAGCTAATTCTTTATTTATAGGATGTTCCATTTTCGGATCCCAAATCTTTAATCTTCCAGCCGATGCCCGCCCTACAACTTCGGGGTCTCAATGCGCCGTCCAGTCTCGTCAAAAAATATCTTCTCTCCAGAGTTTAAGCTCTCCTGTAGAGCGCAACCAATAGCTACAGCCTGCACTGCGCCTGACAGTTTAAAAGGGAGCTTTGTGTTGTCAATACATGCAGCAGTGAAATCGTTAGCTTCTGTGACGAAAGCATGCTCGAAGCGCCCGTAGTAATCCGCAGGGATCTCGCGTCGTACGCCTTCAGGCTCATACATCTCAACTAGCGAACCCTGGGGATTGGCATTGATAGTTAGTTTGCCCTCAGTGCCAATGATCTCAGTCATATCGTGCTGGCCTGCAGCCATCATACGGCTGCTATAGAAGTAGGCGATTTTGCCACCCCAGAATTCAACGACACCAACACCGTTGTCGACATCCTTGTGGCGGCGTAGCTCGGGCTGCACAGCTGTGATACCCATCGCCACCACGCTCTTCACGACGCTGTCTTGGCCGAAATACCATAACGCCAGGTCGATATCGTGGATGTTGCAGTCGACAAATATACCACCACTGAACTCGGCATAAGCTACGAAAAATCCGGACGGGTCGAGCTTGTCACATGTCTGGCTACGAAATATGGAGGCCCGACCTATGGCACCCTGATCCATACGATCATGGGCTTGTCTGTATGAAGCATCGAAGCGTCTAGAGAAGCCGCACATGACTTTTAGATGTGGCTTCTTTTGTGCAGCGTCAACGACTGATTGTGACTATTCCCCGAAAAGGGACTATAGTTAGCATTAGGTTACGTTTTTTTTCATTTAGGAGGTTGGGCCCATTGTGGACTATAGGGAGAAGCAGCAGGATAGAAGGAGATGCTCACAATTTCTACGCTTGTGCTTAGCGGCTTCTCGCACAGGACATGCTTGTTTGCTCGAATAGCCTTGATGGCTTGCTCTGCATGTACCGTCGTGACGGTTGCTATCACGATAGCGTCAAGACCCGGATGATTGAGCATCTCGTCGTAGTCCGCGTAAACAGTAATATTTGGCAGCGCGGTTGCAGCCCACGCCTTCTCTTTGGGGTCTGGGGTGAAAGCAGCGACAAGGTCGGCGCGAGGAGTGCGATTAGCGAAATTAAGGGCATGACGAGCTCCCATGCGGCCGAGGCCAGCGCACGCGATCTTGAGCTTATGTTGAGACATCTTTCAAATTATACCGATATTACAATTATAGTGGCGGTGGTAATGGTGGGAAAGGGCTCGATCGATGATGTCTGCTCCCGAGACGTGATATTCGCTGGTGAATTGAGAAAAATAGAACAGCGAAAAAGTCGTCAGGAGATGGCGGCCAAAAAAGGAGGCCAAATATATGTCTGCATGAGCTTGATCTCGTTTTTGGGCTATAGGTTTCTTCTTCTCTTTCCACACTTCCCCACATGCAGCTCCAGGAAATACGCTGCGAAGCCGGAGCTGAAGCGGCCATCGTTGAATTGGGATTCGCTTTGCCATAGAGGCCCCGCGAATTGTTGGTCGCATGATATAGCCAATGCTCAAGAGAGCGGGGGATAGCATAGTCTCGATAGCGGACAAGGAATCGAAACTGACTGAATTTAGAACAATATGTAGGAAAAGTGGCCTAGTTTAGATTTCCACTTTGAACTGGCCAGGTAAAATGACAAATCGTGAACCACATATTTCTTTGTCCGTTCTCTTCCAAAAAGGGCAATTCTTACATTTATGCTATGAGCGTCTAGGAAAGGCAATTTTCGCCTACTTGAAGATTGAATGACCAATATGGAAGCAGTGATGCTTGGCGTTCCCTTGGATGCTTGGCGTTCCCTTCGACGTCGGGAAAGTTCATTGGGGAAATTTGGTGCTTCTAACGTGGGGTAAATTATCTCGCTCGTTAAACTCTAGATAGTTCGATCAAAGTGTTTATAGTTCAGTAACTCGCATTTTGCTTTGCTATACGTCACTCGTCTAGCATGTCCATCGACGGCTGTCGTAGTGTGACTTATGATAATGTGGCAGCAGCCCTACATAAATCAAAGCGCCCGGGAAAAGGTCAGATATACGACCCGGAACTTTAAACCTAGCAAAGATATAATTAAAAGGTAAACGAGCGATCCGTTGTCGATTTGCATAATGGCAAAAGTGACAACTGTGTCAAGACAGCTTTGCATCCTGGTACACTAAACTTTCTTGCGATACGGCTGAGAGAATAATAACCGAGGAAGCACAAAATAACGCGCTAGCTCAATTCCTTACTAGATGAAAGACATTTTACACGATTGCGGTGGCCTGGCCTATAGCCGTCTCTCTTTCGGCCGTCATACGTTTCCGAATTGCCCTAGCCTCTTTAACACCGAAGCCGTGACCGAAAATTACCCTAATATCTTCCAAAGTCATCCCCGCCACTTCTGGGTAACAGAAGTAGATAGCCACGTAGCCGAATACGCAGATCGCAGCATAGAAGCCGTAGGTTCCCGAAGGAGTCGTATTCTCCAGTTGTGTCAAGAAAGTCGACGCGACGATGATATTGGAGGCCCAGCAAGTACAAGTCATCATCATGGTGCCCATCGAACGGACCTCCATGGGGAACAGCTCGCTGGATAACCATGCCGTATTGCCAATTCCAGAAGAGTAGAATGCGACATAGATGACCACGGCTACTAATACCAGCTTGGCAGGCCAACCTACCGTAGCACCGGGCTCGAGGGTTAGATTGTGTCTAATCGGGATGTAAAGGAAGGCGACCACGGCAATGATGAGAGCCAAACCCATGAACTGCACCGTGCATAGAAGGATACGGCGCCGTCCAACTCGATCAACAAGTATAAGATTGACGAAAGTGAAGATGAAGTTGACAGCGGCGATAATCGTTCCTACAGCCACCGGGTTGTTGAAGCCGACCTGTAAATAAAACCAGTTAGACGAGTCGCCTTAATCAAGGCGTGGGGTCAGGATTGTGACATACCAATGAGAACACCAAGGGGCTATAGTAAATGAGTGAATTGAAACCACATAACTGAGAAATAGCCATGAGACCGCAAGCGGAGACTAGGGCGCGGAAGTTGGCGGGAACGACATAGAGCTGCTTGATGATCCACCAGCGGCCCTTGCCGTCATTGATTGCATTGGCAATATCGACGTGGTATGTGATGTGCTTGATCTTGTCTTGAACTTGTCGGTCCGTACCATTGGGGTAGATCTTTTGGATAACTTTGGCGGCTTCTTCAGTTTTGTTGTGGGATATCAGCTGTCGCGGCGACTCGGGGCAGAAAAGCAAGAGCATCGCAAGGACAATAGCTGGGATAGCACCACCACCGACCATATATCGCCAGCCACCTGGAATAAATGCAAATGCAGCGCCAATACCATATGATACCAGTTGGCCACCGGTGATAGACATATTGTCAAAGCCGATCATACGGCCACGGTACTTGGAAGGTGATATCTCGGCAATGTAAAGGGGGACAATAGCAGCAGCAGAACCAACGCCAAAGCCGACAACTAATCGCCCGACAGTCATCTGAGCGAGAGAAAAGGCCGACGCCTGTAAAATCGCGCCAACGGCGAATAGTGCGCAGCCAACATAAATAGCGTTCTTGCGTCCATAATGGTCTGCAGTAAGACCGGCAAAGATAGCGCCAAAGAACGCACCACCAGAGGTAATAGATGTGACGAGTTCTTTTTCACTTGAACTCAAAGCATGGCCTAGGTCGGACCCAATGTAAACCAGAACGGCTGCAATGATCCCCGTGTCATATCCGAATAATAGACCACCGAGAGCCGCCGTCACTGTGACGAGCCATGAGTATAGACCGGTCTCTGTCTGTTCAATAGAGTCGAGTTGGTCAAGCCAGTCAGGAAGTGGCCGCTCAGTGCTTATAGTCTCGAGATGCTGCACATCTGTCTTGGCATCATGGAGGGAGAGTTGTGACGACATGAGGTTTTCGCTGAGACTGGTATCAGATTTTTGTTGTACGAAAGATAGTGAGCGAGGTGAAGCTACTGATCATGATAATAACTACTAGAGAGAGTATACGCAAAAGAGGTTTATAGCCGCTAATCAATTGGATGGATTCGTATGACAGAGTAGTTGGCGGCAATACTTATAAATATCAATTCTGCGAACTGCAATCATTGACGCTAACCATCTATTTGTTTGAATTAGCGCCAGAACGCGCTATCATTGTCATTGAGATGAATCCAAGACACTGTCCGCCCTAGCACCCTCGTTTCACTTCCCCAGGTTTCCGAGCTCGAAGCCAAAGCGTTTTTAGTCTGGGGATAGTCTGGGGAATGATGTTTCCAAGTGGGGTACCATCCAGTGACAACTTCTTACTAGTTAGCAGTGCAGTCCAATTTGCACTTCCGGACCAGTACCCCACAAGAACGTCGATGGGGCCTTGATCCTGGGCGTGTCGGGGTCGGGATACCAGGTTATGAACCCAAGCATCCACGATTACTTGCCCTTCCCATCTAAAAGGGCAAAAAATCCTCTTCCTAGTCTGATAATTCATACCTCGTCATCTCACCCTTCCAAGTCCTTATTCAAGCTCACCCTGGACAGACCCCGGTGCTCAGATCCCAGGCCTGATATTGAGTCGTTGGCAAAAGGCGTTGCATTGCTTTGTAAACTGGCAAGGTTGATGAAGAGAACGAGCCGGAAGGATCGCAGACTGCAGACGGTTGCAGCTGGTTAATCTACTGATTCCGTCAAACATGAACAGGCTCAGAGCAAATTCGCACGCCGGCAATGTAACCACCCGGATTATCCCTTGCTCTGTAAGTTTCGGTTATGGGACAGTGGCCATTACGGTGCCAAGCCCGGAGATTGACTAACGCCGCTCCTTAGTCTTGTGAAGCCAGGTATGAACGCGAATCTGCAATCTCCAGCTTCTGGTTACTAATTGTGGGCTTGGATTTTAGCCGCCACAAATGTCAGCATACACTACCCATCAAACCTGCACCACTACGTGACTTTAGGTTGCAGCCTATTAGATAATCACTAACACGACAGAGAAGGTGACAACCAAGGACTTGCGTGCTCAAGATGTCGGGAAAAAGGAATTGAGTGTAAGCGGAAGTCGGGCATTCGCTTCAGGCATACGCTCAACCCTAGGTTTGTTTTTCCCATTCAAGGATTTGCGCGAAAGCGAGCTCAAAATATATCTGTTGAGACTCACATTCTCATAGCTTGCGGCCCAAGCGTGCCTCGGGGTCTAGCAGAAGAGACTTGCAATTTTCATCGGATCAGACCTGGTTGCAGGTAGCCAAGTCCTTCAACTTTGTCGACGAAACACAAGAGGTTGTCAACATTTACGAGACCGAAAGCCAGGAAAGCGGGGGTGACAATGAGAAAGATAACAAGCCGACAACTTCCCCGTCTGAAAGGCCCAATTTACAATCGCATGGTGTTCCGTCTCCATGTCCATATCCCTCGAAGGTAGACAACCTTGAGGATAGCAACCTTGGCCAAGTAATGTGGACGTTGGGCCTCTGCTCTCCGACCAGACAGAATTTATCGACCCACTCTGGAATTACTAATTGCATACCCATGCAGTCTCTTTCGACAACAGGTCAGGGCGGCAAAGATGATAACCAGGTAGTTCATCCGTCCTCGCCGACAAGTGATAACAATCTTGGGTTCCAGGCCTTGTTACATGCTGGCCGCATACTGGATTATGGCAGTACCTGTCCGCACAGTCAGAGTGCGCCAGTACGAGCGCAGAATGACACCCAGCGGCTCGCCGAGTCCTATAGTACGCAGCGGACATGGCCCCTGAAAAACAAGCACGAGGCTCAGTTGTTCTGTCATTGGGTGAGGAACATCGCGCCCCTCTTTGACTTGTGTGATCATGAACGTCATTTCGCAACCGTGGTCCCGCAGCGCGCTACAACCTGTCCGCCACTCCTGAACGCCCTCCTGGCCGCGTCTGCTAAGCACTCAAGCTACATGGGATTAGTTACTCCGTTAGTAGCTGATAAGTATTACCAAGAGTCTCTTGAGACTATCATCCCTATACTATCCAGCGATACTGTGGTGAGGGACGAAAATCTCCTAGCAGCTATCGTAATCCTCCGCTTTATTGAGGAGTCGGATATTCCCTTCTCACCTGCTGGCCCACAATCTCATCTCATAGGCACGAGGGCTTTTCTCGCGGCACGTGATCGTACTCGTAAATTTAGCAGGCTCGGTATAGCAGTGTTCTGGCTCGCGCTACGCCAGGAGATCTTCATGGCGCTAATCCATAACCGATCTGTGCATCCGGATTTACTGATCGAGGACATTGTCTCCCCTTTGGAACCGCCGGAATGTGACTGTGATTATGCCAACAGAGTGATTGTGCAGACCGCCCTTTGCCTCCAGTATTGCTTCGGCGAGAAAAATCAGCAATCTTCTTCCTGGACGGAGCTGAACGACACTCTAGATCGTTGGTACGCCGACAGGCCATGGCAGTTCTACCCAATATCATCCGAGGAAGACGACAAAGAGTTCTTACCGGAACCAAAGTATATATCTGATGCGGTAGTGACAGGGTTGCAGCACTACTACCTGGCCCGGCTTATTCTCGAGGCCCATAATCCAACAGTCCCTAAGCTAGGGCCAGCCCGAAAGATGCAGCTAAAGAAAACAGATCAGGAAATGAAGAGGTTAGTACGCACAATCTGCGGGATCGCTAAGGTAAGAAAAGGCTGTTACATTGTCTTGCCTTGATTTTGGCTAACAAATTCGAGGCCAACCCACATACGATACCAAGCTATGTGTAAGTACCCAAATTATAAATATTTGATTTTTATGTTAACTTTATATTCTAGTTGCGCTAGCATATCAATAGTGGTCGCAGGCGATCATTTTACGGATAGGCATGAACAACAAATTCTCTACAATATTTTGGTGGAAACCGGCGCGAATTTAGGCTGGCCAACTGGCTCTGCGTATGATACTCTTATCTTCCAACGTCCTTTAAGATTAGTATTTTTGGCTAACTACTGTAAAGTCAGGAAGATTTGATATCAGCTTGGGGATGGCGAGTTTCTGGATCGGTTGATGTAAAATGATAGGAAGATATGAGAAGCTATAGTTTAACTTCTTAAGTGTAATAAAGAACTGATGTTCAAGTAGAAACTACAGCAGACAAGCTGGGACTAATTCATCATGACTTTGCTTCAATCAAACTCAGATTTAAGTATAAGTGCAAAATAGTAGACAAAAGAGTAAAAGGGATGAATCATTATGAATCAAATACACAAATGGGCAATGATAATCATTATTAGACACTTAATGTTTACCACTTACAGCGCTCAACTAGTTCGTCGCCCCTATTTCTTTCCAAGTCCTTGATGGCATAGGCCCGGGCATCAGGTTCGTCTCTCCTACTCATTTCGGCTGCGGAAGGACGAATTCATATCGGTGAGCCACAATATCTAGAAGAATAGTCTGCTCCAGGTAGCTGGTGTTCCTGCCAGCAGAGAAAGTAGTAAGGTAGGGTTGGAGCTCCTTACCCTTCTCCCCCAGCCAGCGGTCGGGGTCGAGCTTTTCCGGGTTGCGGACAACGGAGTCGTTGCGATGGGTGACATAGGCGGAGACGTAAACTGTTGTATTGCCAGAGACAATAGCGCCGTGAATGTATGAGCGCTCAGACGGAGTCAAGCCGGCGAAAGGTCGGGAGTTGTTTCGGGTCTCGGGCGAGGATAATAATAAAATAGAGGAAGAGCAATGAAAAATTGAGCAAGGCTGCGTACATATTGACGGTTCTCTGATCGAGACTCTAGATATAAGGTACTATCTTGGCACTTATGGGAAGGTTGGGATGAGCAGGCTTCTAGATATTGTGGGGGAACGAGCTCCGCCATCTCTAGTAGATGGATTGATGGTTTCTATAATGGCTAGTTTATTGCAAATAGATACAGAGACGGATGGTAAGTGTCAACGAAGTTGAGGAAACAAACTCCTCAAAACATTATTAGTTTTCAGCATGTTTGAATACAACTATTTAACATAATCTGGGACGTCTCTTCTTTCCTTGCCTTGTTTGATATCATATGCTTGATTATAGTCATGGCTTCTCTCATGGAACCATGGACTTTGTCAACATTTCTCCAACTTAGCAAAGCACGTTAGATATAGCTAGTGTTACTGTTCTAGGGTTTGTCTCAGCGGCATATCTATTAAAGGGTATTCCGTGAAACAGGCCAGACCCGTACTATAACCGTTGGTGCGAGCGGCTACAATTCAAAGATGGATTTCAGCGCAAAAGGCTAAGAACAACTCGAAACATGACAGAGAAATTAGAACAAGTAGGTGTCTTGACCTTTCCCGGAGATTCTGTTACTGACAGCATCAAGAATCAGAAAGTCGCCATTTTCTGGATTACCCAATCAGGTACGGTGCGCAGAAATTAGTATGAGAATAAACTCTTCGCTACTATGCAATAGGCGTAATAGCGGCCGACATATCCGACTGCGATCCAGAGACAAAATTCCCTAGGTCAAACCTACCTTCGGTGAAGGTGACCCAAGTGACAACACAGCCGGTCTCTGGGAAGGGCCACGTAAAGATTTTTCGAAGGTCTGTCTTTCTGCCAACTCTCCAATACACAAAATTCACCTGGGAAATAGTAACTACAAATACTGTAACCACGTCATGGAAGTTGTTGAAAAGAGCTTGAAGAAGCATGCGTAGAGCTCGGCGAAACTCAAAAGTCATCAATGCTTTTTCTAGAGTCGCGGTGCAGGAGAAGCAATATGTACAAGACACCATCAGACATAATGCAAAGGAGTGTTGCGAATTTCTTGACCAAGGCGCGGCCTTATGTCTTTGCGGTCTAGAAGACAACAGGGATATTCAGGATGTACTTATGGCCCAGAATGTATGGGATCGGACTAGGCTTCATGAATGGACCAATTGTATGTAAAATTGGATATGAAGAGGGAAGAAAAATGGCTTCTAACAAGTAGGTGTAGTTAGTAGGGTCAAGAGCTAAGCGTCAGCGCACACTTTGTTAAAGTACATCAAATTTTCCTGAGTATTAATATCTACAGTGGGTTATACGTTGTTCTTTAAGAAATAGGTGTAGAAACTAGGACTATTAACTTATAAATTTTCATTGTTTTGTTTGATTAGTGAATTTACACTGCTCGGAGAGTATCCTATCTGCATTCCTATCAGATATGTTTTGGTTATGAGAATGAGATCTGAGGTCTAACGGAGATATGTCGGAGACTGCGATAAGCAAAGCGGCAAACAATAAAGCGGGCCAATCTAGATCCCGGTGAGGAAATCAATTCAACATTCTACCAACCGATCTAACTATATTAGGTGTAGTGTCTCATTGCGTGCTCATCGCCTTTCAATGCGAAATGCGAAACGTGGATTCGCCGCGCAGCAATTTTCAGCCTCTGCCACATGCTAAATTCCGTGTGGCCGCATCGCCAACCCGCCCGAGCGGATAATACAACGTACTAACGCTGCCCACCGATACCCGCTGCCGACACTGGCGTGTCTTGCGCCATCGCAGTATGCTAATAACACAATGGCCGTCGTTAATGTTTGGCGCCTATCATCCGGGGTAGTGGTAGGAGAGGATACCTAGGTAGATTTTTTATATTTTTTTATATTTTTTTATTTAGATTTCTTATCAGACTCTTTCCCCCTAGTATGATAGCACGCAGTTTATGAATCTACCTTTTTAGCTCTGTCCGTTTACAATTCAAGCTGTATCCCGACGCTTTCACTTTTAAGCGTCTGGTTTTGTATATAGTCCCATACTCCTATGTGACTATAGACAGACCTTTTCGATAATCCGACTTCATCAAAGTGCGCCGGGAGTGCTGGAATTTGTTTCTGGGGTTTCGCCAGTTCGGCTAGATTCTCCTAAGCAGAGAAACATTAAACACTGCTCAATAAGTGGTCAAGATGGCATCGAGTCAACCTGAAAGCGCTGGTTCTCTTGCTAGCCAGGTGACAGTGTCAGAATCCCAGGCGAACCGTATCGAATTCACCAAACAATCCACAAGTCTGCCCTTCGGCCAAGCTGTACCGCTGTCATCGATATCTGGTCCTACCTATGTCACCGGACAGCTGCTTGTCCAGCAGGTCGCTTATGCTTTGTCCGACAAGATCTTTTCCTACTCGCCCGAGACGTTCGACCTGGATGTTGCCGTAAAATACTGGGCTTCTGGCCAAAATAAAAATATTCATGGCTATACAACTACTGTTCAGCCGCTTCAGACTCGCACTGGTGCCGGTGCTTTTGCGCTGGGCTACATCTTCTCCAAGGATTTTGATCTAAACAAACGTCACATTCCGCAGACTCTATTAGCACCCTCACTGAGTTTGCGCCACTTGCGATCCGCCTTAGATCAATTGTCTCTGCTCTATGGAGTCGCCAGCCCATTCGTCGCGCATGTAGCTGCCATAGACTATGCCTCAGACAATGGTCTCGTTGCCGAATACGGCAGTGCCCTGCAGATAGCTGAAGAGCTTGGCCTGGCTTTGGTATCGAGCGCGTCTGCCTATGAGTCTCAGCACATGTCCCTGCTTGCCACCTTGATGGCCAAGGTTGTCCCTACATTGCACGTCTATGACGGCATTCGTACATCCCGGGAGACTTTACGAGTGATCGACGCCCTCAGCCAGACAGGTGTTGCCAAAATCTTCAACAAATTGTCACAATCCGTCGACAACCTCAACACGCGCCTCGATAGCGCTGGTAAGATATTTGAGCTTCTCCAAGCCTTCAACAGCGAACTTGGTACTGAATACGAACCTTTCGAGTATGTCGGTCACAAATCGCCGGATACAGTCTACGTCGTTTTTGGCAGCGTAGAAGCTCAGCTTGCAAAGCAAGTTGTCTCAAAACTTGCTGCCGACGGCGCTAGGGTTGGTGTCGTCAGTGTCAGGATCTACCGCCCATTCATCGAAGAAGCTTTCATCAAGGTGCTGCCCGCTTCAGTGCAGAGAATTGATGTTTTGGGGCAGGTAGTCAATGATGTTGCCGTGTCGGACGGCTCAGTTCAATCGGTCTTGTACTCGGACGTCTTGACTTCTGTTGCTTTCTCTTCTAAATGGACAGCAACACCAGCGGTAGTCGATGTCAAATACGCTGCCTCGCAAGTCTTGACTCCCACGGGGATTGCTGCAATCATCTCACGGGGCGGAGGCAAAACGACGGCGGAGTCAAAGATCTCTTTACCTCATTTGGAAACTGTTGAGCAATACATATTCTGGGATACTGACGATTCCACAGCACTTCTTGCCCCTATGGTTGTAGGCAATCTTCTATCTCAGGATTACAATAGCAATATTTACTTCGGCGAGTCACATGACAACCTTGTACAGGGCGGTGTTGTACGGACAGATCTACGATCCTCACGAAAGACCATTGACGCTCCCTACCCAGCCGAGGAAGCTGATATCGTGGTTGTCGGTGATGAGAAGCTCTTGCAGGACTTTGCCATTCCACCAAGCGTCAAGGATGGCGGAAAGCTGCTTCTGCGGTTGCCCAACTTAAAGGATGAGGAGGTCGAGAAGAGAATTCCTGAATCCGCGCGCAAATACATCCAGAAGAGAAATCTTACTCTCCACGTTTTAGATACTGCACTTTCGCCTGCCTTCGAGACCGATCCTGAAGCTACTCGGTTATTGGTTGAACTTAGCTTCCTCAAGCTCGCAAAGCCTGATTCAAGCCAAGATGTTCTTCAGAAGCTATCCGAATTGGAGGGCAACCGGATAAAAGTGGAGGAGTGCATCGACGCCGTTGGCAAGTGCCTGAAGCAGATCGAGGTTCCTGAGTCCTGGGCCGAATCTTTCGGCGAAGTACCAAGTGAAGCCAAGACTCTGAAGACCAATAGCTTCGTTCCATTCGACAAGAAAGAAACCGAGCCGGAACTCCAGCTCAGTAGCTGGGAAGCTGCTGCCAAGGGTCTTGTCTTCAAAGAAGCCTACTCCACCAGCATCAGCCTCCGGCCTGATCAGTCAGTCAAGACTTTCACCATTCATGTCAAAGAAAATCGCAGACTTACGCCTACTACCTACGATCGAAACATCTTCCACATTGAGTTTGACCTAGGCAACTCTGGCCTTACTTACAAGATCGGAGAAGCCCTTGGCATCCACGCCGAGAATGACCACGAGTTAGTTCTCAAATTCATTGAATCGTACGGTCTGAATGCAGGTGAACTCGTCCAAGTACCTTCCCGCGAGAACCCAGCCGTGGTCGAGACCCGAACCGTCTACCAGACCTTGACTCAGGGTACCGACATCTTTGGAAAGCCACCGAAGCGATTTTATGAACAATTGGCTGAGTATGCCACTGACGACCTAGAAAAGAAGAAGTTGGCTTCACTAGGTGCCCAGGAGGGCGCTGAGGAGTTCAAGCGCCGCTCAGAGATCGACACGGTTACTTTCGCTGATATCCTAGAAGAGTTCAGGTCGGCTCGTCCCAGTTTCCCAGAGCTTGTCCGGTTGGTTGGCCCCCTAAAACGCCGTGAATACTCGATTGCATCTGCGCAAGCAGTCTCCCCCAATGCTGTCGCTCTCATGATAGTCGTTGTCGATTGGGTCGATACCAAGGGAAGGACTCGCTATGGACAAGCAACACGTTACTTGAGCCGCCTGCCTGTCGGCACTGCCGTTACCGTTTCTGTAAAGCCTTCTGTCATGAAGCTGCCCACCCGTGACGACGCTCCCCTCATTATGGCTGGTCTCGGTACTGGTCTGGCTCCTTTCCGTGCTTTTGTCCAGTACCGCGCGATGCAGAAGGCCCAAGGCAAGGAGATTGGTGCTATCTTGCTCTACCTTGGCTCACGCCACCAACGCGAAGAGTACCTTTATGGCGAAGAATGGGAAGCTTACCTTGATGCTGGTGTTATTACGCTCCTTGGTGCTGCTTTCTCGCGTGATCAACCCCAGAAGATTTACATTCAGGATCGTATGCGCCAGACTATGAACGACATCGTGAGCGCGTACATCAAGAAGGAGGGTTCATTCTATCTCTGCGGCCCCACGTGGCCGGTACCTGATGTTACGGATGTGTTGAAAGAAGCCATTGCCGCCGAAGCCAAGATGAGCGGTCGCAAGATCGATCCTAAGAAGGAGATCGATAGGCTCAAGGAGGATGGCCGTTACGTGCTCGAGGTCTACTAGTGCTGTATAAGCGATATGTAATGAACTTATGATTTTATGTTAGATCTGAACATTTTGATTTATTAGAGCGACTTGATTCCGCAAGGTCACAACTAGATATAGCCCAAATAAGCAAGTCGTTGAAGGAACCATGCACGGAAAATGTTGCGCAATTTGAATCTAGGGATTTGCCATAGTAAAGCGGAACAGCGCTAGGGTATAATGCAAGGTCAGCATTCAGGCCAAATGTAATGTTGTGTCGCCTCCGGATATCCATTGCCAGATCCGGCCTTACACGTGCTTATAGTCTAGCTGTCGTGCCAATTCAATGCGACGTACCGGTTCAGAGCCAGGGGCGCATTGTTACGACCGAGTCGCGGTCATTTGCTCTAAATCGATTCAGCAGTGACGACTTGTATCATTCACTTCTTGCGTGACAATATACATTCCCCTGTAAAAACCCTACACAGAGGCGTTAATCAATCCCAAGATATACTACGACTCTATACCCCATTTACATGGTCACCTCCCTACTCCTACTGCCAAAATCATCTCCAAACCTAGTGGTGCTCTCATGTCCTGGCAGTGCCAAGCCATGGCGTTATTTCTATTTATATGATGCCTTTTGGCTGATCAGTGAGCGGGTCTGGCTATAGGTGATCACTCCCCGCACGCGCGGGATGAGGCGTTCGCGTTCTTAGAGGAGCAATGACGCGAAATTGTGCTACACGACGAACAACTCCGGGGGCTTACGAACCTGTTGTAATTGTGACTAATATGTCGCAGTCATGCAACGCGATGCTTCCGCATTTCAGGAAGCTCGCTTGCTCCTTCGTCAATGGGTCTGGCTGGGCGACGGACGTGGTAAACAGTTGCAGAAGAGAGCGTGACAAGGGGAGCTCTGGAAAAGATACAAATAGACTTGTTGCTATCCTTTAGCTCCCGGCTCTATGTTGATCGATCGTGTCCGCGCGCTTTTATTCAGTATTGTGACTAGCCCCTTATCTCACAATGAAGCTCCTCCAGGTCTCGTCAGCCTTGCTCGCTGCGAGCTACGCAAGCGCTACTGCTATTGAACGCCGCCAAGGTGGTGGCGGGTTTGAGGACGGCCAGCCTGTCAGCGAAGACGGCAAAGGAGCGCCAATTTCCGGTATGTACATTGCTGCTCTTCAGGTTTATGGGACTGAAATTGATTGTTCCACTTGCACAGGCGGCACGAACCACCAGATTGACCTACAGAACCCGGATAACCTTGGGCGGCAGAGCACCGATGCTGGTGTAGTCCCCAATCTCAAATGGAGCTTCTCCGACTCCCGTACAAGAATCCTAAAGGGTGGTTGGGTACGAGAGTCGGTCATTACCGACTTACCTAGTAGCCACGACATCGCAGGTGCGCAGCAGCATTTAACCAAGGGCTCAATTCGAGAGCTCCACTGGCATCGTGTCGTACGTTAGCACTAGCTTCCCACCGTTCGCTCACTCAGCGATTTGTGCTAACAGTAGCACCGATGTCGATAGGCTGAATGGGGTTATTTATACTCTGGTTCGATTTTGATCTCCGGCGTCAATGAGGACGGCCAATTCGAAGTCGCCAAGCTCGAGGAGGGTGATATCTGGTATTTCCCTAAGGGCGCAGCGCATACAGTGCAGGGCCTTGAAGAGGACAATGAATTCCTACTCATATTCGACGACGGGAACTTTGACGCGGTTGGGTAAGCAACCTCTGTTTCACCATCTTCAACCTTGTGACACCTGGATCCTAACGCACGCGCTTCTGAGTTCAGCACTACCTTCAACGTAGACGACTGGATAACGCACACGCCTAGATCCGTGCTGGCCAAGAACTTCGGTCTCCCAGAGTCTGTGTTCGGCAGCGTGCCCTCGCCCAATCCCTATATCCTCGAGGCGACGCTCGACCCGCACAATGTTACGGGCGGCAATGGCCCGCTTAGGGGAAATGCGTCGTACGCATATTACGCGAAAGATCATCCGCTTGAGAAGGTCCCCGGTGAGGGCGGTACCTTGCGAATCATCGACAGCACGACGTTTCCTGTTGCCAAGACCATCGCGGCAACTGTTGTTACGTTGTCCCCTGGTGGACTCCGAGAGCTGCACTGGCATCCGAATGTGCGTTGTCTCAATACTCCTTTCCTCTTGTATGAAACTACTAGCCGAGATACCTGAATTGCTGATTTGAAATGTTATCGTACGCGATAGGCGGAAGAATGGCTGTACTTCCACAAGGGTCAAGGACACGCGACTGTGTTCATCGGCAACGCAGCGGCGCGGACATTCGACTTTCGGGCCGGCGATACGGGCGTGTTCCCTGACAACAGCGGTAAGTCGGGCTAATTTCAGATCCGCGCATGCATGCAATCTTGTTTCACTCTATTGCGATTCTTCGCTCACTTCAGTACCTCTGTAAAACGTCAATGCGCTAACTATAAGCGCCTGATATAATAGGCCACTACATTGAAAACACCTCCGAGACAGAGGACCTCGTCTGGATCGAGATCTACAAGAGCGACCGGGTCGAAGACATCTCGCTGACGCAGTGGCTCGCACTCACCCCGGCCGACATCGTCGCCAACACGCTCAAGATCCCGCTAGATATCGCAGAGAACCTGGTAAAGGAGAAACAACTTTTGATTAAAGATCGGTGAGACATATTTCTCTCACACATGAGTGGGTGCTTGAAGCAGGAGTTGGGGTGATGGCGCTACGCCGTTAATGGCGTTGAGCCCATTGTTCTAGGACTTAATGTAGCTTGCCGGCTCCGTAGGCTTGTGCTAATGATACAACTATACCCCCCAACTACATTGAACACTTGTGACTTCACTTGCCGTATATGAATAATTGTCGACATCATTGACTATCTTTCCGGTTACCCTCCCATAGCAATAATACAAGTTTTGATGATTTTGATATTGGACATTACTGTGCTTCCTAATGAATAATTCAGGATGTTTGGCTATATCGGTGTTTTGTTTTCGTTTTCGTTTTCCGTGTCAGCGGTTCGATCTGACCATAAGCATAGATGTCCTCTCTTCCCCAGTGTCTCTGAAAATATTCCTATCGGCGAACTTTTAGTGTTCATAGATCCCATTCCCATAGTCTCCGCACCGACCCTAAAGTATTCCACATTATTGCTTAGAAATATTACCCTTGGGTATACCATCATAGCACCCATGTTGTTATATGATGTGTTCTCCGGCTTCGAGACCGAAGATATCGAAAGTAGGAAATGATAAGTCTATATCCCCCCAATCAAGATTTATGGGGAGTGGTAAGGTACTTGCTACATCTGATGTTACATCCGATGCATCGTGGTAAACAGTGTTCACAATCGTAGAAGAACCTGCTACGGTATTATGTGTCGCTCGTGACGCTTGTTGTTCGTCATCCGCTTGTTCGCTGACAAACTGCGCGGCACGCATAAGGGTGTCCCAAGTGAAAGAGGCTCCAAGTCGATTTGTGGTAGTCAGACTACCAGTAGGAGAAGATAAGAAATCCTCTGAGCGTGCGTAACGGAGGATGTGTTGAATTGTATCTAATCCAACTTTTACGTCTGAATGGCGCGGAATAAGCCGGAATATGTTGGAGGCCTCGATCAGCCCTTCAACCGCAGCATCGTGGTTAATGGTAGGTTTCATGTAAGCCGCACGGAACGTGAAAACGGCCGCGAAGAATAGTGCCCCGAAGTAAAACCTTGGGTAATAGGTGGGCATGATATTGCCCGGCTTCCCTTCGTTGGCTAGAGCCTCGGAGATCATAGTTTTCATATCACTGATCAGGCGAGAAGCAGCTTCCGACCCTTGAATAATTAGAATCTGTATGTCAGTGTGATGCTGAGAATACGTCGCCTCGTCTTCCACCAGTATTTGAATCAGAGCCGTGGCGATCAGATTCAGCTTCGCGTATTGCAGCAACAGATCAACACCAATGTTCCATTCAGTTGAGTATGTCTGCCAAACTCTATCCAGGGCGCTATTGAACGTCTCCACAAGGGAGAGTTGGGAAGAAGAGCTATCAACTTCTTCTAGCACAAGATTGTAATTGCACATAATTTGGGAGATAGCAAATTTGGGCGTGAAGCCAGGCAGTAAGTAGTCTTTCAGTTCATCCACAGCCCTGCGACTGCGTTTTTGATAAAACCGGGACGAGAAAGGAGGCAAAAGGCCCAGGAATGTAGCTTCTCTGCAAACAGTTTCAGCATCGGCCTAGTGGTTTGGATAATTTGGTCAAATTCGTACTGCGTAGTGATAGCGAGACACGCCAACCACGTTAACCTTTGTATCTGCACGCCGGCCTCCTCGGGCCTTCGCTGATATCTTGACGCATTCGACCGCGGTGGTTCAACGGAATTCAGTGATGCGGCTTTGTCCAAATTCAACCGGATACAAGCGCCGACGGCAAGGCTAATGTAGTTCCAGGTCGGACTTATCGCCTCTGGTCGGTTAGGTACCGGCCAGAGGCAAAGAAGAAGGAGCGCATGAATCTCATGAATGGATTGGATGGCAGTGTTGGAGAATGGCCTCAAAAGTTCCTCATACGGCGGGAGAAGTTGCTCATATAAGTCACAGTGCGCTTCATGGTGTTGACATGCCACCAATATGATGGTCCAGAATAATAGTGGGGATAATGTGTGAAAAACAGCCAGCGATTCGATGGGCCTGATGAAATGAGCGCAGATGTAATAATGCTCTCCGAAGCTTTATCAAGATGATTAGCGGCGAGTCTGGGATGCGGGTAAGAGTGGATGAGTGTTACTGTTGGATTAGCTCGACTACCGTTTTAGGGGGAATGGTGACATTCCCAATACAAAAGTCCGACAACGGTTCGGTGACGTTGGCGAAGAAGCACGGAACGTGGGCCGGTGATGCTTCCGGTTCCCGCAATTGGGTGTCTAATGGCGATGATTTGCTCCCCTCCGAAGCCGCCTGAGCTTGCGACACGCGCAGTTGGTGAAGCTCGTTAGTAAGGTTGGCGGTGAGCCTAGCCCAGTATCCATGTGAGCTATGGCATAGTATATAAGGCGCAGGGTAGTGACGGGAGATCAACTAACTTCCGGGTGAGTATCCTCTTAAAGTTCTTGTCAAATCGGCATTCGATTCGGTTTTTGTCACACCTGGTGCAGGGCGTGTTAATTGGCTTCCTGCGGGCGTCGCAACCTACTTTGGCCTGCCGGCAGGCAGTACAGGATCTAGCGGTTCCAGCCATGTCGCATATTCACCGTAGACTAAGCCTTGTCTTGTGACTGTTCCCGAGCGCCACGAGTCACTTGGGCAAGACAAAGTAGGTAGGTCATAGTTTGAAATCCAGTAGGTATAAGAAAGGTCAAATCTTTTGACTACGCGGAGTTAGCGGTCTTGTTCCAGGTCTCGTTAGAGGGCTTGCCAATGAAGCAGGCTTCTACTACTCTAGGTAACGCCTTAGCACCCCGGTTATGCCGCTTGGCTTCTTAAAAATGAACGATTGACCAATTATGTCACATAGCATAATTATGCACGCAACATACAGTAGAACGTCTCGGAATAATAATGCCCACCAAAAAGTGGTGTAAGCATTGGTGTTTACGGATGCAGTGTATCATTCAACTAATGTCAGGATGTTTGTTCTATACATTAGTCCCGAAATCCGTAAGATAATAATGCTTAACTTGCAGTAGGAGAGTGTCGATCCCTCAAGGATGAGCCGGGATCCGGGTATCCGTCACTAGGGTATATTTTCCTGCGGATTCCGCAAATTGGATAGAGAATATGTAAATCCATAAGCACCACGCTGCTTCCTCGAAAGAATTATCTTGCCAGTAGGATATCCGTGATCATTGGCCACCATAAGTGCAGACTCATAATGAAGCATAATCCGATCACTCTGTATCATGCTAAGCTCACTATTACGGCCGCGCAATTTCCGACACTCCCTAGATATGATTATGATTCTGCTTACACGGCAGAGTCACACGTTAACAAGCAGCGAGGTTCCAGGTTCACTAATTCCACCCTGTCCCTAGGATAAGCTAATCTACATGCGTTCATTGCACCATTGTACACCAAGACGCTTGATCCCCGAAATTCTAGCGGTTTCTAAATGACTACAAAACGAAATGAACATATTTTCAGTTGAACGCCGACGCATAGTCTATTGCCACTCGCACAGAATTTGATATATACCTTTGAGAGCAACAACCATTCTTCCAAGAGCTTTGAAATTGATTTTACTGTGGGAATGGTCAAAACCCTTCCGGCAATCTAGGTTTCATAACCCATCGGTTATAGTCCATATACCCTAATACAGTTACTCCCGACTGGAAGAGGAACACTTCCAGAGTGATGAAAAGTCAGCACTAGAGATCACGGACCAAGATACAAGAATTTCAGAAACGCTAGGGCATAATTAAACATAGATGCAATAAAAACAAGGCGACCGTCTGGAATATTCACAAAAAATGTAACATAATTCAAGATTACCCACTCGTAGGAAGGTTGTATAGCCACCCTCTCATCACCGTGAGTTGCTTCTCGATGTCTGCCCGGTCCCGCAGCAGCTTCAGCCTAAGGACAGCAGAGAACCAGCCATCTGGTGTCCAGTTATTCAGATCGTAGGGTCGACCATTGAGATTGACTGCCTCAGGGACATAAATTTTCTGGCCGGCGCGCCCGTTCGTGAGAGCGAAGACGTATATGATAGTCGCGCCAGTGAGAAGCAGAGCCGGCATATTACAAGAAAGCCAAATGTAGTAAAAGTACCTGCAAAACCTGGCTATCCCGCCCGTGCGGTACTGGGCCCAATTGCGCAGCACGAGCGCTAAGATGCCTCCCAACCCGACAAGGGCGAACGCCGTCCCGGCCGCGCCGTTAGCCGTGTGAAGATGTTCGATGATAAGGTGGCGCGGGAGCATTGGAAGGTGGTGTTTGGATCCGTAGGCCGAGAAGTGCAAGAACCTGCGAGCGGCCGTATTATGCAGCCACGCAAGGCTGCTACTGACGAAGGACACCTCGATGATGGCATCGATCATCAGCAGCCCGATGCATGCCTTGAGCGTGACCGATGTCACAGAGTAGGTGCGAGACCCCAGCGTCACTCCCGTGCTGTCCACGTGGAAAGCCATGGTCTCATATTGTAGGTGACCTACTCGGACGGGAACCGGATAGGACGCGTGTGATGGCGCGGCGTTGCCTTTATTCAGCGTTGCCAACCATTTAAGCTTTCACGGTGATGCAACAAGAAAGCGTGATTTTGGGATTTCCCGGACTTCACCGCATGCAAGACTTCGGGGGCAAGGGTTATTGCTATCTAGAACTGTTCCGCAGTCTTATAAATCGGCCTGAGGATTGCAAAAGCCCATATCATGCGCTGCGCGCCAAATTGCCTTCTTCTCGCAAAATGTAAAACAATCATATTATTGGGTTCCAGGTGATATTGATGGTATAGTAATAGACCGAAATCCACTGTTAGGGATAGCGTTATGCGTGGTCCTTCGTACCTCTTTGTACAACACATGAAACAATATGCAAAGTCCTTGGTAAATGCTGACAGCGATAATAATTCGGTCAAAAACTATAGGCAGCTTAACTTCACCGCTCAGTACTATGACCCAGACCTGGATTATGTAACGTATGCATCACGGTTCGCGATCGAGTTAATTAAGGTCCGAAGGCGAAGCAAAAGTCTAATTTCTTGTTTTCCCAGACAGAAACTTCACAATAGTGTCGGGAAATCATTGATATAAACATATTTTCGAGCACTTAGCCACGGATTCAGAGTGTGTAGTCCTATGTTTGAGCATTACGGCTAAAGGCAAGCAACTTTCAGACCCTCTTTCCAAGCCGATGCATTCTAGCAGGACACACAAAATCAATTTACCCTTGGAGACTATTATAACAGCGAAGCATTAAGCTAATAGTTCATACCATGTTCTCCTGTGATTCAACCTCAATCACCGTGAGTAGCGTGCTATTGTGCTCTTTCACACCATCTATCACATGCTTATGTAACTTTGAAGCATTAAGGACTTACCAAATCCCAAACTACATCCTCTGAAATGTCTCGCAGCCCTGTCCTAGCACTAGTATTCTTAGAGGAGATTTGACACTTACAACCGACAGAGCACTTCTTAGTGAAATAGAATCATGAGACGTTCGGTTGCCCGTGTTGTGTGGTATAAGACACCCGGAATAAACGGGGCAAGTCGCTTTGCCCGACCCACCACTGAAACCGAGTAGGTCCAAGAGATATCGGGATGCCGACTACGACTGCTACTACGACTATTAACTCTGCTTCAAGAGGGTTCATGCCCCATCTAACGACAAATAGTTTTGTTGCTTAGAACATAAACTCAACCACAACGCCACTCCTGAATTACCGAGTTAAGCACGACGAGCACACTCACCAGTCGTAAGCTGCACCGCCTAAGGAGGAAACCGCGCCTCGCGCGAACCGACTTTGCTAAGCTCCCGAAGCCAAGGTTGATTGGCCGTAGAGGCAACCGTGCCCACGATGGCGCGATAGTCGACGGCGTAGGCGTCGGGCGCGACCCAGCAGTTTCAGGCCTTGTGATGTACGGCAGATGCCGCAGCAGATCGGTCTTGCGCAGGCCGCGCGCGGCCACGGACTAGTCCGTGATCTCGGGCCACCCGCCCACAGGCGCGCAGTGCAGACGGGTCGATCTTCTCGTAGAGATTGGCTAGCGCTTGGATTATGGTGTCGCTGCGATATGTACTCGCATATTGAAGGCGGAGGGAGATCACAGGGACCTAGGAACCAATATATCTAAATCTATTGATATACAGACAAATATTGTTTGACGCGAACGATGTGAGACAATTCAAAAGAATATACCGTATTGGGCATCTTATGTGGATTGTTCCTTTGAAGCCCCCCGAGATCCTAGATGAGATGCTTTCTAGCTTTCATGCCTCGAGCTAAACCATGCTCGCTATGTTTCGAATAGGCTATCTTTGCATGTCAACCTTCTGTCAGTCTCATATCAGCCTCAGCGTCTAGCGATGTACGGTTATCGTCCATATTTTCGTCGCCTTTCAACTCGTTAGTCTCGTAGTAAATCACAAATCGCTCGCCCTCGTATTCCGGACCCTGGGTGACCCATCCCAGCCGGAACATGGCACCACGTCCAAACCCGGCATCCAATCCTGAGTTTGCATTCACTTCCCCGTACCTAGGAAGACGATTGAATAGGTTCCCGTCTACCAGCAGCGCTGCTGTGCTCGCAATACTCGTTGGGCTACGAGGGAGCAAGTCCGTATTCCGCATCCCCGCCCACCCTAACAGGCTCAATGCTAGAGTAACAGCAAGCAAGACCTCGAGAACACGCGTCGAGGCAGCGTCTTGTACAAGACGGCGGCGACCCAGTGGGTCTATCACGATAGCCACGTGAGGAACATCGTCGTTGGTCGCTTGTGTCGCAGCTTCGGCGACCACGTCTGGAACCGTTGCGTTGGTGATGTTGCTTGGTGCGCGGTGTTCGGCATTAAGCATCATTGCCCGCAGGACGCTGTGCTGGAATTTGGCAGCCGCGGCGACCTCCGCCGTCCGTGTGGGATCCCCCAACGCAGAGACGGGTACGGCGTAGCGGGAGGTGGTGAGGAGGCTGAAAAAGATGTCAAAGTCACCCGTCGGGGATGAGACGTTAACGAGCTGGTCGTATATCAGAAAATTTCTAGTGTTCGCGTCGGTAGCAGACTTCTGCGCCGTCGAGTCCAGAACGATTGGAGGATAAGTTGGATCGATGCGGAGGTCCGAACCGAAAAGACTCGTCTGAACTTGGACTGTCTCAAACGTCTCATTGCACCCAAGCGCCCCGACCAGTGTCCCATTGTCCTGGGGTATCGACAGATCAAATCGGCCCCATACATAACGGAGCTGGCTACATGAGTGTGAAGAATCCTTTTCACCGAGTGAGATGTCTGCCTTACCAAAAAGCGACTTAGTTGGTGCTGACCGTCCGCTGGTAATGATGAAAGAGGTAAAAGGGTCAGGCTTAGAAGCATTTCTTGCACAGTTCTCCTCGTCAATGAAGACGTTAAACTCGCTACCCCATCCTAAACTAGTGTTTGTGTCATAGCTCCAGCTCAATCGCATTTGGGACGCGTCGTACAATCGGCAATCCAGCTTTGAACGAACAGCAGGGACTGTTGTGTTGACAACTAGTTCAGATTGGTTTGATACTGATAAAACGTCATCTAGATCGCTCACCGGAAGCGTGAGCCTAGGGAATGCAAGATCTTCATAGGTAAAAGCAGGGTATGATAAATTGCTCTCAAGGACAAGTGATGTGATAAAGGAGGCGGGGCCTGGGTTGGATGCAGGCACGGTTACATTGTACGAGAAGGAATCCGTTGTCTGGAGTGGAACAGAGTTTGAAGCCGGCAACGAAACCGCGGTGAAGAGCGACGCAGAGAAGATAGTGAACAACGAGGAAATCGCTCCGGCGGTACTAATTGCTAGTGTAGCGTAGTTCCTCGTCTGTATCTCCTTAGCTAACGCAAATGGAGTTGTCCGATCGAGAAGGTCTAGACCGACAGATCTATCGAATGAAGTTCCCAAGCTCAGGTTCACGAACGGAGTTAAACAGCGACACTGGAAGTCGACGGCCGCCAAATATAATGCTAGGAGGCTAAAAATGACAGCGGGTGGCGCAGTCCACGAGTAGTGGAGATGATCCTCGTCCGATACATATCCTAGACCCTTCCTTTGCTGAGATATTCGAAGCACTACCTCGAGGGCTATCACAAAACCCACTATGAGCGCATAAACCCCAAAACGTGCAGCAGGTAACAAAATAAACGGATGCTTGAAGTCGCCTTTAGTTTCCACCAGCTCCAAGTCGTCATTGCCAGGTATCTGTTCCGTGGGAAGAATAGCAAAATATTCTGGTCCCGCGGCTTCCTCGCCAAAATAACCGGAGTAATACTGCGAAAGGCCTATGGCTGAACTTAGAATCTGTAGATTCGCAGCCCCGAGGTTAGGTAGGCACAGCAGCAGTTCATAGCTGCTCGAAAGAAGTGATGCAATATTTATAATTGTGTTGGGATTCTGTGGGAGAATCGAGTAATTTGGTAGGGTGAGCCACGCTGCACCAACAATAAGTGCACACAGAAACAACAGCCCAGCCATCAAGTGGCTTGCAAGTCCGTGTACAATTAGACGGTTCTCTTGTGCGATAGCGGATGCGCTTGATGGGATCGTCGCTGGTTGCATAAGGGAGCTGTATGCCAGTATTGCGGATAATTGCTGGTAGGCAGTTGTCACGGCCTCTTGAAGTACTGTTTCGTCTAGTAGCGAGGATGCCGATAGCGACGGCACGGTCTGATTTCGCGACTCCAATACCATGCTCATAATTGCGTCTGAATGAACAGGGACGCCAGTGACATTCGTGTTGCCTGCGCTGACCCCATATAGAGCGAAATAGACGTCGAGAAGAGCCTGCATGATTTCCCACGAGGGAACATTGCTGAGGTGCCAAGGGCTAGGACTATCTGATGGGATTACCCCTAGAGTTTGCGTACCATTTCTTGAGAGACGGATGGAGCTCATATTATACGTCGGGACGCAAATTAGTTGTGTCGACTGCAGGAGTTTAGGAACCCAGTACCTCCATGACTGGTTAGAAACTATCCCGTAGATCACACCAACCCGCTTATTGTCCACGTCCGTCCCCATGCCACAGGTGCCACCTACAAACCGAGCAAAGAAATTTTCCTTCTCCTTGTAGGATGGTGGTTCAATACCATCGAGCCTTAACTGACAGTTCGGGGAATGTAACGTCAAGTTCGTATATGAGTCGTGTTCGGTAACATTAAGGGTGGCAGGTTCGCAGTTCAAGCCACCGGCGAAGCCATCAACAGTAGCATGCAACTCAGTCGTTGGAGGCAGATCATGCCTAGTAGATTGAAACGCGAGAGTGCTTGACAACCCATCGGGAAAGGGGAGCGAAAAGTCCAAAAGCCCGGACATGATATAAAAAGGTAGTGTGCCCACAGTCTTGAGGCCGGTGGGATCGTTAACAAACTGGCTTTGCAGGGTAATGGGCACAGTTGAATGGGAAACCTGGGTTAGCGACAAAGTAATAAATGCCGTAGATATAACCATAAGAATCCTAATAATGACTGAAATAGCACTGGATGCTGCGACAGCATAGTCCCTGTTGCGAATACCCTTAACGATGGAATAAGGCTGGAACATGGAGAGGTAGTCTGCGAACAATGACCGGTCGGCTTCAGCCGGGCCATTCGCCAACCGACACCACGGGGCCATCATCTTGGCCTGAAACTCCACGCGTCCCCATAAAGCAGCTACTAACGTGAGACCAGCAGTAGGGCCATATTTCCATAAATAGTATAAATCTTGGCGGGTTGTTGCTAACCCTTGTTGTTTATTGGAAATGGAGAGTAGGACTTCAACAACGACGCCGAGAATGACGAATCCGGCCGCGAACGTTGCGAGGACGCGCCGCCGAAGGTACAGTGGGCTCCATCGAGATACTTCAGTCGAGCTAGTTACAGGAAACTCGGTCGGCAATGCCACAGATGCCGTTTCCCTCTTGAAAAATGTAGAAGGCCGCATGTTACTAGAAGGTATGCTCAACAGGATCACCACCAGTTGCCAAGAGACAATTCGAAGAAGCCAAAAATATTGTCGGCTACTTCTTTTCACTGTTGTGACATATTTACATTGTCCGTCGCGCAAAAACAATAATTCGAATGCTAGCGAACTGATCGAGAGAAGGTCAGGGGGAAACACAAATGTGGAATTGTAGAAGTTGGTACCCTTATCTGAATAGAGTAATGAACTCGATTCTTCGCCGCAAGCCTACCTTACAGCTGCTGGAGAAGCGCACCACCTATGGCTGTGTGCTTCATAGCCTCCATTTCCATTGGCGCCGTATACCTATATGGTTGGGTGCGGTTGGGGTCAGTGGAAGGATCTTAAGCCCACACTGCAACCCTACGCCATGCTATAAAATTTCACGTGAACCTTGGATTTGGATTGCTTTACTACTTTTTTCACAGTACGGACTGACCATAACAAAATAAGTTCGCCAATCGACAAGGACACAGAATGAATGAACATATTTGGTTCCACTAATACCTACCTGGATTTAGAAGCCCGCCTCCTCTAAGGGGTCTATGTAGGTACGTTTAAAGTGGGCCTCGCCCCGCCCCCGCGGGGTATCGTTACTTGAGGCCGTGCACCGCCACGGACGTGCTGGCGACTTGCATCGCATCAAAAGAGATCAAGGTTCCGCCTTTTATTATTGCCCCGATCGTGACAACTTACATAAAGTGAACTACATAGCCACTATGCACATGTCGATAGCGTTACTCTTGCTACAACCTCGATATTGCGCCCGCGCAGAATTCTGATAGAGCGCATCGACTCCAGAACCTCGGGGTCGGATATCAACACAGATACCGCAGGACTGGAGCCAGGAATTATCTCGAGCAGTCAATTCAGCATCTGGGGTCTGCGCTAAACGATATTTATCTGGAAACCGGAATCATAGGCGACCTGGACAAATCCATTTAGCTAAAGGAAGCGGCTTCGGGCGTCAGCTATATCGAGCAGATCGGCTTGCGAGGCTGGGCTTTGGGTATTGCACTTAATAACAACGACTGAGGGAAATGGCAGACCTAACTGATGTTACTGAATATCGGATCATCTCTGGCCTGCTAGAGGTTCAAAGGTTCCTAGTTATTACGCTTATTCCGACCGATTACGACAAAATCAATTTGTTATTTTTTGTCTTGCCTTGTTAAGATGATATTATGAGATGAGAAGTTAGTGTTTATAAACCTCCACGTAATATTACATCTCTACATGAAACATTTGATCTATCCTCATTCGACCCTTCACCAAACCGTATCGAGCACCGAGAAGTGAAGTTGCATTAGTCGTAGATCGTGCATTGTAGAAGCTGCCTTACAGCCTGATGTTGTTTCTGAAGCGTAGAAACGATTTATAGGCTTTGTCCGAGGCCTTGATATTTCTGGATAGCGAGATCGAGAGTGCTGCCAAGGCTAGTGGCATCACTCTCGGTATCTTTGCTGGTGGTCACGATCTGGACGGTGTTGATCAGGCCAATGGGGATAGTCTTCAGTAGCAGTTAGGTTTTCTGTCATGGGAGACATTAGAATGAAGGTTACACTTACGTCAACAACAGTCTCGATTTGACGGAGAACGGTGGCGACGGGCGGGCCAACGAAGGGAAGCTGCTCGAGAATACCGGCTTTTCCGATCAGGATGTTGAGAAGCTCCTGATGAACACGGACGAGCTGCAACACGCTTTGTTAGTTTGTGGATTTAATATACTAAATCATTGCTATACCTTTCGGGGACATTATATGGGAAAGGGTGATCTAGTATTTCTCAAGCTCGCAAAGGAGGTATTAAGAGCTGCATAAACTAACCCCGCATTCATATCCATCGGGAAAAATCCTCCTCTTCGTCCTCTTCATCATCTTTAGATGGTGACGAAGAGGACTTCTCGGAGCTGTCCTCCTGATAGGCTACCCTGAACTCTACGTCTTCGGGCTTTCCATGGCCCTCAAGCGTCTTCCTGTCCCTGATCCATTGGTAGAGACAGCTTCCATACGCTGATCTGATACCAAAGACATTCAACTCGACCAGCTGGACCACATCGCGCTCCTCATCGAAGAACACGTCGAATGTGAGTCCTTGTCGCATCAATAAGTCGTCCATCTCATCCTCAGCATTTAGCTCTGCCGCAATCTGCTTCCGTATCTTATCGAATTTCCTAAGCTCGTCGGACGCGAGATAGAAAAGCCGCTGTTTGTACCATCTATACTGACTGATCGCCGAAATGCGCAGCGAATCTGCCGGACGGAAAGGCGGGCAGAGGACACGATATTCCCTCTCACTTCTCATACGGCAATTCCAGGGTATGAAAAATAGTCCAAATACCTTAGAATGTTCCTCAACGGCATCAAACAAGGCGTTACGTGCTCGCAGCGACGTCAACAGGCGCAGTAAGATCTTGTTGACGGAGCATAGCGCAGAGTTCCCGGGTATCTTCTGTACCCCATCTTTGGCGGAACAGATTTCGAATCTCATGAAAAGTCCCTCTAGAGAAAACGCCAATGACTCAAACGCCGGCACCACCCCCTCGTCAATTTCCTCTCGATAGATGCGATTGATCAAGTCGGGCGGTATAGATGCGTCGGCCACCCGGAGAAGCAATCGGGCCCGCGTCAGTGATAACGTGACGACCTGGGCGTCCGAGGCGGCGAGTCCTCGGAAGCGTAGAATGAGAGGAAGCCATCGCTTGAACGAATACGGCCTCTGAGAAGGTCAGGTGCTTCACGCTTCGGGTGGAATGATGTGTTAAATCTTGCTCTCGCGGATTCGTCTGTGTGTGCCCGCGCTCGTGATGAGTGCTGCCGTTCGATATCTGCTAAGACCTCGAACTAGCTAATATTAACGATCCTGACCTTCATTATGAGAGCGTTGATTGGAGTTCAAAATACTACGGAGATGCCTGGGAGATGGTTATCTTCTTGCTAGCCAAAGCATAGTGTTCGATTGGCTTGGGTTTGGCGTGGTAACTACTTAAGCAAAACAGGCCGGGTTCAGAGCAGGGACAGTATCTACTTTACGGTAGTTACCTGTCAATTACTCCGTCATTTCTACGACATGAATACTGGTCCGCATTCGCAACCTATGTTGAGGAAAGTAGCCTGCTTGAAAAGATAGAAAGGTGGAAACTTCTCTGCGCATCTACAACTATAATAGATAGGCAAGCTCTTTGGGCGGGGAACCAATTCTGCTGTTGCAACCTTATTCGATGTGATTCGCGCGAGGACAACTTTAAGGTCGAGGATTTACTTAGCTACTCCGGGGTCTGGTATCCAAATGTTAGATCCAAGACTAGGAGTTTTCAGGACCGAAAATGGGGACCTCTATATCCCTGCAACCCATAAGAAACGCTTCACATAATTGCCAGTCTAAGAAGATCGAATCGATCCAACGACTTCAGGCGCATTTGGGTGACTTCGACTCTGCGCTATTAGTCTCAGCGATGAACTAGGCCCCTTGAAAAAAATGTAATGACGTATTATCGCTGTGCACGTTAGATGATATAGAAGCCAAGAAATACTGCTTAAGCTTTTTGCCTCAGGTTATTGGGTCCTACTCGGTTTGTGTACAAATAATGAAGACATAGTACAAAAGCCTCCTGAGTTAGACTTTCGTCCGGAAGCGGGATTTTCCACATCATTTGTGACCCATACAAGATGGTTGTCCTCCGACCACGTCACGCCGCGAACTTCAAAAGCTTGCGCTATATGGCAACAAGGAAGAACTATACTTAATTCAACCAGTATTCTTGTATACATATTTACCAGTAGGTACGGTCGAATTTACGGGGATACACAAGGCAGTGGGTTGTCATGAGCTTCCAATAAGGTTCAAAGCATCCAAGGATAGCGGAAAATCATGGAGAGGACAGTATATAAAAGGGCTCGGGATCCAGAAGCAGAGAGTCCCTCTTTGACAGAGTTATCTTTCAAATATATCAGTGTCATCCTATTTTGCAAGTTGATCTCTCTTGCATTTGCAGCTTACTATATGACGGCGCGAAGATCAATGTTGTTTTTTCATGTTTAGCGAGCCTCTCATTTTCTAACTGAATGGTACGTATGGACGCATTAATAGACTTGCAGGATCTCAGTTGTAAAGTATATGGGCAGGATACTGTCTTTACCGTTCGGGGCTTTGACAACTACCATCCAGGAGCAGTATACTGAGATATAAGAAAAGGAGTCGGCATTGGCCACTGGAAGGCTGAGGGATATGTGACGCCCTACATCACCTAAGAGTAGGGGCAGTTACATTGGATGTTTCTTGGGTTGAAGGTAACAATAGACGGGTTCGCAAGTTGGGTCATTACGGAGGCTTGAAGGGCCTCCCACCACAGGATGTTAGTGCAATTGCACATTTTTGTCGATTGAATGAATGATTCAATGGTGTAAGATTGATAGCCAAGGAAAGAAGTAATAGAATTCCTAGTTAGGTGCCAACAATTTGTACATTGTGTATTATTGTAGCCAGTTAGATGGGTGCTTTAGCAACTTATTTTACGATCTAAACACCTTCAGTCTTTTGACTGCAATCTCTTGGTATACTAACTCTGACATCCGAAACAACCCATGAGACCGGAAAGAATGATAGTGGCCCACTACAGATCTAAATTCGAAGGTCTTCAAACCGAATGGAAGTAGCTGCGGACGCTACGTGATGAGTATACGCGTGGGTCTTATAAGGACTTCGCTAGCAAATTAGAATGAATGGGGTACCAAGCAGGCTTAGAATTATTAAACTCACAAACAACGATAATGGGCATGACCTTATGATTGCGTTTTATCCTCATTGCTGAGCCGCAGAATACCACGGAAACGGTCCGCAATGACACTGATTTCCCGATCCTCTTGTGCCATCTTCTCCCTACAATCGTCACAATGTTTGGCCTGGTGCAAGAAACCTCCGATTTCATTTCGGTACCGTTTTAGTCTGTTGATCAGCTCATTAACTGCACGGTACTCGTCCGTGCCCACCGGAAAACCCGATATTTTTGACGTTACGCATTTAAGAACCTTCTTTATCACAGCGACAACTTCTTCAAGTTCTGAAATAGTCATAAGCTTCCAGTGGTCGTGCTTGCGAATGTCTTCGAGTTCATGGCCCAATCCATCGACCCCTTCTCTGAATTCTTCAACGAGTTGTTGTTGAGGCGTCATTGTGAAACGATGCTTGGTTGGCTGGAGTTGAGCTGGACGAGGTAGTGGGTGCAAACGGGGGGTGATAGATGTTATTGGAGTTCCAGAGTTGATCATCATAGAAGCGTCGATGTACCATAATGATTGATTTATACTGACTGGATATGTAATTCTCCTCTCATATCTTGCCTTACATAGAATTTGCACCTTGTATTAGCAAAGGGATGGCTATATCTGTGGCATTTACCACGGTTGTTCATGGCACTCTATGTCTGATTCGATAGCCACGGTCCACGAGCATACTCTGCAGGATGCGTTGGCAACTATTAATTCTCATCCTTAGACAAAAGTCGACACGCGTTAGGCCAATTTTGCCATGACGGTTGGAAAGAGACTGACTGGCACCATGACTCGGTGACGAGGAGCAGTTAGGCTTCTTGATGCTTTTAATTTTACTATATTACACAATAACAGTGGTGTTTTACATACATTCACTCAAGGGATACAGGGGTAAAATCTACATTCTCAAAACCCTTGATCGTCAAACTCCAAACCTCATCCCTTTGTCCTTCGTGCCAAGGAGCGCTTGGTTGGTGGAAAAGTGAAACACAAACGAACCTACTGCTAACGCATAAAACAACATAAAGGTGATTTTTAACATAACGTAAGAATATACATACACTTATTGATTTGAACCTTTTCGAAAACATCTCACAGCATCATGGGGCTCCGCCTGAACTTATATTTCATTGACTATCACAACTGCCAAATTCCCTTATAATGGAATATTGTAGCAAAGCATTGAATGACTTTAAATCCACGTAGCTGCCTTGAGATCACATAAATAGTAGAATCATTTATCTAAGTAAGGAGAACGTGTGACACTCCGAATTCAATAAACCTAGGCTAGAAATTCGACAGGTTGTCACCAGCTACAGCAGTAAACAATTAGCCCCGTCAAAGGCAACAATGAACGCGTTCCGTAGTTTCCACAAATTCGCAATCGGTTCGTAGCGTGTTTTACAGCTCTGTGTAGTAAGTCACGAGAAATTATATACATGAGACCGCAATCCCGAATGGGACATGTAACTCGGAGTAAACTGGGTCTTTGGGCGGAAACGGAACCTTGAATCAACGACTTGCGATGATCACGGCGAACGGCGGAGCATTTCATTGGCGCGCAAATACAAGTAGTCATAACATTCTCTTCCGTTATAGTTGGCCCTTGGATGCAGAGGTCGGCACGCAAGGTCCATTGCCTGCTATCTGATTCGACCGCTTAGCCTATGATGCCGCATCAGCAATGTCCCAATGACTCGGCGAATCGCAAGCACCTGCATAATCACTTCGTTTCTTTGTTAACTCACTTGTCAAATCAGAAAAAAAAACACCTAAACACTACGCCAAGAAGAACTAGCTATTGCTATTACTCACGTAAAGCACTAGGACCTATAATTGAAACTATATCAACCCTACGGCCAAACTATCGTGATCCGTTCCTCCAATCACAGCTCGACTCTCGGAAAGCAATTACTAGATCAGGTAACCACTGCCACGGAGCCGGCGCCAACCAAATAAAGGCAAAGCGTGAAACCCCCATTTCCCGATGGTTATAATAAAGTCGATAGAATGTCGGGTTAGAGAGTGTGGTTATGATGGTAGCAGTCGATCGATCGACAGTAATTACCGGGTGAATCGTCCATCGGGTTTCAATATCGTGGTGACAGATCAACCACCATGGTGATGATCCGCACCACAGCCCTGGGTGTCCTGCCCCTGTTAGGGTCGGTGCTAGGCTATGCCAACCCCAAGACTTGCACGGGAACGTGCACTAATGCCCACGACCCGGCCATCATCCGGCGCTCCGATGGTACCTACTTCCGGTTCTCGACGAACGGGAAGATCGCCGTGCATACTGCGCCGGATATCACGGGACCGTGGACGTACAAGGGCGCCGCTATCCCGTCCGGCTCGTCGATCAACCTCCCCGGTAACCAGGATCTCTGGGTAAGTCAATATTACAAAGCTGATAGTTCCCGGTGAACATACGGCACGCGGCTGATACCGCAACTCAACAGGCGCCTGACGTCAGCTTAGTCGGCAACACATACTACCTCTACTACTCAGTGAGCCAATTCGGGTCTCAGAACTCGGCCATCGGCGTCGCGACATCGACGACGCTAGACGTGGGGTCGTGGACGGACCACGGGGCGACGGGGGTGAAATCGGGGTCCGACAAGCCGTACAACGCCATCGACGCGAACCTGATCAACGCCGACGGGAAGTACTACCTGACGTGGGGGTCGTTCTGGAAGGACATCTACCAGGCCGAGATGAAGTCTTCGCCGCTCACGCTGGCCAGCGGCGCCAGCTCGTACCAGCTAGCGTACGACCCGGCGACGACGGCCGTCGAGGGCGCCTTCGTCTTCAAGTACGGCAGCTACTACTACCTGTTCTACAGCAAGGGCCAGTGCTGCGGCTACGACCAGAACATGCCGGCTGCAGGCGGCGAGTACAAGATCTTGGTGTGCCGCTCGTCTTCGGCCACGGGTGGTTACGTCGATAAGAATGGTGTCGCGTGCACGAATGGCGGCGGCACAGTCGTACTCGAGTCCCACGGCAATATCTACGGACCTGGTGGCCAGGGTGTCTACCAGGATCCCACCTATGGACCGGTAAGTGCTGGTGTGAGATAGCTCTTGGGTTTGAGCTACGATATGCTGACTTGCGTCGTATGTAGATTCTTTACTACCACTATGTCGATAAGACGATTGGTTATGCCGATGGCGATAAACGATTTGGTTGGAATACCATCAACTTTTCGAGTGGTTGGCCTGTCGTTTAGTGGTAATGATGCGGGATGCATAAACCTATACCAGTTGTGGTTCTTTGTATATGTTGTATGCTTAGTACATATTTCAGAGCTCCGTATAAGAACGATGTCTTCAAGTTATGTTGTAAACCTGGCTCGACGTTGTTCTTTATACCGTAGCATTGTAGATTGTGAGTCGATTCTTCGGCGGCAAATGTTGGCGTAGTAGACATCTTGACGTCTTCTGATGTTTTACGACCCGAGTAATTAATGTTTAGACACGCGCCAGTCTGGGAGGCAACTCGGACTCGACAATACCAGTAAGAGGTCAAAGCGAATTCTGTACCTGCCCTGATCCTGCCTCATCTCCATATAGGTACCCTGATATAATATAACAAGACCAATATCGCCCCATGTGAAAAAGACCCTGCAGCTTCGATTCTAGCACATCACCTGCAGAAGAGCGGGAAAGTCTGGGGTAAAGTTACAGGGATTCAAAGCAAAAGCCACGGCCTCTTGCGCTTGCTGGAAAGGTAATCATATACGTTCTCATTGGTCGAAAACATACTAGCCCGCTCTGATCCAATCAGCAATCAGGTGATGACCATCTCCCATGATGTCACCCAGCGAGCCGCGCATTTATAGCGAGATACAAACAGGCACAGACTTGTACATAAAGGCTTTTATTCTCCAGAATGATCGTAATCTTGTTCCATGTAAGCAGATAACTACACATCCCAACTCTTTGCATCTCCCGAGATACCTTTTGACTGCTCGCCCCATTTCACCTGCACCTCTCTATCCTGACTTACACCACAATTACAATGGCAACCGAGGTCACCAACGCCACTCCGACCTGCTGCGGCAAGAACTCGGGCAATGAGTGTGTCTGCGGTAAGCTGCATCGCTGAAGATACCACGTCTAGCCCCAAGTACTGACATGTCACGTGTCATAGCTAAGCAGGCGACCTGCTCTTGCGGCAAGCAGTCTGCGCTGCACTGCACCTGTCAGAAAGCTACAACGGAGAACGCTCTAAGCGGTGCCCGGTGCTCCTGTCGCGCTCGCCCTGCCGGACAATGTACGTGCGAGAACGCCGCCAAGGAGAATGTCGCTCCCACGGGCAGCACCTGCGAATGCGGGTCTCGTCCGGCTGGCTCGTGCACGTGCGAGCGGGCTGCTGGTGGTTCGTACCCGAATGAGATTGATTTCACGACTAAGAAATAAAGAAATGGCGGTCTTATCTTATCCCTCGAATCAAGACTGGATACAGATACGGTATGGGAGAATATGAAATCGGATAGAGGACTCACTCATGGGAACAATTCCCGGGCATCGATGGACTGGCGTTTGTGATACTAAGGGAAGGGGGTCAAGGGATGAAGGGATAGAAAGACGATATGGCGTTTTATACCACAGTGTGCTCTGCTTACTCCTGTCTGAATTGAAAGCTATCTTTTCCATGATACCTGTTGATCCTTATGATGCTTGAGCAACTTGTGGCCCCAGTAGGAATTTTCCTGCAGCTTGTACGCATAAAGCAAGGGAGGCTGCTAAATCCCGTGTTTTTCGACGCGTTTTGTACTACTCTGTGTAGCAGGCAAATAATAACAACAACGGACTTGTCGCGTATCACCCGCACAACGACCCGCAGGGCATGTTTGACCTCATTTCATTTCATGCTAAATCTGAGGGTTGTTTTCAATGTTGTTGGCCACCTTGGAATGTTACTTGGTACAAGGTACACGTGCACCAGCCGCCCGGGCAGCTACAGCAAGAAGTATTAACGACCGCTTGCTTGTACTAACTAGGTAGTTAGAGGCGCTATAGTGTATTAGGTAGTGAGTGAGGACTTGTACGACGGTGAGGAAGCTCCTGTGGGCTCTCGCCGCGTCCTGATTAGCCGCATTCAGCTTGTGTGGAACCCGGGCGTGCCATCGCAACACGCCGAGATGTGCTGCCATTGGTCGCTCAAAAAAAGGGTTCCTTCCCTCAGTGCGCCAAGGCCAATATTTTTAGCCCACCTACGTCTGCCACCCTTTTTGGCTGGGTATGCCACCCTGTACGCCACTCATGTAGATCAACTCTACTTTCGAGCAAGGAACTATGGGTTACTATGTACCTACCATTGCTTCAAGGCCGTTATTTTCAAAGGTGATACGGTCGCAACACTAAAAACAAAGTCCTGATAGACAGTAGGCGTACTTTGAGCCTCGGTAGATACCTTAGGTCACCTAAGTGTATAAAGTTTTTATAAATTTTAACTAGACTTATAATCTAGTCGCAGTACGGGACTAGGCCTAAAGTCGGCATGTGTAAAGCAACAAAAAGGTACATAGTGAGCTATCGCTCCGTTACCTAATTTAGATGGGCAGTGGGGTTGATTTATATTAATGGCGTACAGGGTGGCATACCCAGCCAAAAAGGGTGGCAGACGTAGGTGGGCTAAATATTTTTCTTTCTGTGCTGACTGATCTCGATTCCCCGATTCCGAGCTGATCCCGGCTCGCTCTTATCGCAGCTTATGCTTGTGCTTGTGTTGGTAAAAATACCTAACAATCCACACAACGCGCCCGCGTCTTTTTTCTCATCCATCTTCCATCACCCATCTTTCTCTACAAAATCTATTACTTTTCCTGCAAACATCAACAAAGGAGGCCCTCGGACTTCGTTCGTTCTATGTGCATTGTGACTATTGCGCGAGGTCCTTGAATTGCACAACTCAATCTTGCACACAAAGAACTACACTAATCGGGCCACTAGACCGTCAGTTCATCAGGCCATCAGGCTCGTGGTTCTAGTGTGCGATTTCCGCTTCCTTCCACCTTTGTTGCGTCGCAACGCGATCGCGCATAATCCATCTACCCCTTATCAGAGTCCCGTCCGTCAGCTTTGCGTCAATCGACCGTTGATGCCGGGTTGCGACTAGTAGCGACCAGAACCAGATTTACAACGCTCAACGACATCACCTATTATCCTCATCTTCCCACCTCCCATTTCCAACCTTGTGCCCTCGCACGTCGCATCGTAGAGAATACCATGGCGCCAAAGGCGAAGAAGCCGGCTGCTGCTGCTACCAAGGCGGCCCCTACCAAGACCCCGAAGCGTAACGCAGCGCCCAAATCAGAAACTGCCACCACCACAAAAGCCGCTACCACAACCAGAGCTTCCACCACTAGAGCAACTACTGCTAGGACCACTGCCAAAGCTGCTCCCAAGGCTGCACCAAAGTCAACGGCGAAGGCCACCAAGGCAGATGCCGAAACCAAGAAGCCCGCTACCAGAGCAAAAGCCACTGTCACAAAGACAAAGCCCGCCACTACGACAAAGAAGGCCGCTCCGGCTAAGAAGACTGCGGCTGGAAAAAGGGCAGCCACCGAGAAGAAACCCGCTAAAAACGTCAACGGCAAGCGGCCGATTGACGAGGAGGAGGAAGAGGATGTAGCCGAAAGCTCTGAAGCCAGCGAACCTAGACCTACGAAGAGGGCTCGTGTTGCTGCTACTGAAGAAGGCCCTACTGGTTGGCGCAAGCAGATTGTAGCGAAGCGGCGGAAGAGGGATGTCGTTGATAATCCCGTCCCTACCATTCCCCTCGACATATTCGTATTTGGAGAAGGCAGCTCTGGCGAACTGGGCCTGGGCAGCAAGAAATATGATGGCAAGAAGCCGATCGATGTCAAGCGACCTCGTATAAATCACAACCTCGGCGCCCAAGATATCGGCATTGTTGATATTGCCTGCGGAGGTATGCATGCCATTGCCCTAACCAAAGACAACCGGGTTCTTACCTGGGGTGTCAATGACGACAAGGCGCTCGGTCGCGATACCACTTGGGCTGGTGGAGTGCGTGATGCAGATGCTGAAGATTCCGACGATGAAGATGAAGATGACACTGGAATCAACCCCCTCGAAAGCACTCCTGCCCAGATTGACAATGGTGAGCTTGAGGAGACAGATATCATCTGCAAAGTTATTGCCACCGACTCAGCTTCTTTCCTCCTCACAACTGATGGTTTTGTCTTCGGCTGGGGAACGTTTCGTGGCGCTGACGGTATCATTGGGTTTGCCAAGGATATCAGAGTGCAGCCAACTCCCATGTTGATCGCACCACTACAAGACATCACCGACATCGCGTGTGGCTCGAACCATGTGATAGCCATTGATATCAATGGCAAGGTCTGGACATGGGGCAGCGGCGGTCAGTTTCAGCTAGGCCGGAAGCCTATCACGCGTCACGGTGGCCCTACGGCCACGCTAACACCCCAACCCTGTGGTATGTTTGGCAAGAAACACTACGCCACTGACATCGCTGCCGGCTCCTATCACAGTTTCTACACCGATAACCAAGGCCGTGTTTGGTCGTGGGGTCTGAACAACTACTCCCAGACCGGCCACTACGATGATACCGGCAAGGATGATGCCATGGTCCTCCAGCCCAAACTTGTCGAGTCCCTTAAGGACACGAAAGTTGAAAAGATTGCAGGAGGTGAACACCACTCAGTTGCCCGTACGAACGATGGCCAACTCCTGACATGGGGCCGTGTTGATGGCCATCAGGTCGGCCAACCAGCCGACTTGTTCACCGAAGATAATGCTATGTTTGATGAGAACAAGAAGCCTCGTATTCTTCTTAAGCCTACCGCTGCCGCTAGTAAGTCCATTTCCTGCGATCTTCATACACCGCCTGCCTTTTCCTGACTAACAATCCAATAGATCTCAACATTGATTTTATTGCGGCTGGTGTTGATACCAGTTTCGCGATCGATACGGCCGGTCATGTGTACTCATGGGGCTTCTCTGCGAACTACCAAACCGGTCAAGGTACCACGGATGATATTGAGGTTCCGACGATCATTGATAACTCGGCTATTCGCAGTCGCAAAATAATTTGGGCCGGTGCCGGTGGCCAGTTCTCCATGCTTGCAGCTGCGCACGAAGACGATGGCTCTCCGGCAGTGAATGGAAACTAGTCTGTCGTGGTAGACGGCATGAATGGGTTAATGAGGATCTTGCATTTTGAGACTGTACTAGTATATAATCGTTGCATTTTGAATGAGGTTGGAGAGATCTATGATTAGTGGCATGTTGTGGCTCTGGCTGGCTGGCATAGCGATCGGCATCCACACGTCTGATTGCGAGGCGTTTGAGATGACGGACAGCGAGCTTGCTCTTCGATGCTATAGCCCTTGTCTTAATTGGAAGTTGGAAGACTAAGGATGAACTACCAATTATATTGTGTTCTGCTAGTGTGCGTTATGGACTGTGCAGCGTGCAGTCCCGGCGATGAATTTATGGAATCGACTAATTAGAACTCACTTCGTAGCAAAGTATCAAATATGTAATGTTTGAAAGGCCACTTAAACATCAGTTTACATCAGCCTGCGAGATGCGGAAGAGTAGTGATAGTCGAAACATGAAAGGCCGATCGGTAACACTGATGTTGTACCGGGCTACAGCATCGCTTCGCATCACTTCGTCACTATATACTTTACAATTGTTCTCTTTGGTACGTGGAGAGCTCATGCTTCTGCGTGACCATAGATGTCATCTGAGTGGTCTATTGCAACATAGCCATCAAGTACGCCTGGACCTAAATAGCCGTCCCGTCCATCCCCAACCCTATGCATCTGCGCCCAGGAAACCAGCTACCAGGAACTCGCTTATCTTGCCCCGATTGAAGTTGAGGTGCAGATAACTGTGAAGATATTACTGGTACAACAGGATTAAGTAATGTGTCAGGTCCTGTTATTATATAGTGCCAAGAGACCCGGAGTTCAAACCCCCGGGCCAGATGGCAGATGAAGCAGCCCTGAATAGCATACGTTCTTGATGTTCATGATGGTATCATATGTTGCATGCTGCAGTTATACTGATATATTAGTTAGGATACGTACGGACCTAGGTGGTGTATGGCTTGGGCGAAAGTTCTGTCGAACTTAGTACCTGCAATACATGGGCTAGGTTTGAAGAATAATCAATCTACACATCTGAACAACCAACCGCGCACGTGCGCAAGTGAGTCTGGTTGCTAGTGACGATGAAACTCTAATAATAGATAACAATGCACATCATCCCCCCGTCTTGACCGATGCTCGAGCTCGTGAGCGATGATGTATTGTCCAGGTGCAGTGTAAAGTGTAGAACATTACCTGGATAGGTACTCTACCGTTAGGCGGTTAATTAAGAGAAACTTATCCGGATGTCCCACGTAACGAATCAGATATTGTTCCGAGCTCTATTGTCCAATAGGAAGACGAACCTTTCATTTCAATGCCGAGATTAACTCTTGATGGTATGACGATGATGATAGATTAAAATCAGGGGCTGTCTGATAATCTTCTGGGCTGAGGTTGGCATATAGTTAATGACTATTTCCGTGAGCTTGGCAACGAGAATGATATCATGAGCATCCAATTATCTGATTCTCAGTTGTCACACTGAGCCCTCTTACGACGATGTTGAAACATTGGTCAATTCTAGCCTGGCTGGTAACGTTCCAGGGTTCTGGCTCACACGCAAAGAAGAACTGTCCTATCTACGGCCTTGGCTACCCGAAACCCGACAACCTCTTCCAGTACGGAGGCATTGGCGGGGCCGCTAGTGCGTTGAACTCGGTAATCGGGCAATACATTGACAACGCCAATAATACGGGCTCCGACAAATTCTCATACTCGGTCGAAGTCTTCGCTACGAGCGAGGAAAAGCCACTATGGTCGCACTACTGGACAGCGAAGAACCTGGCGACTATGAACACGACAGGAGTGAAGAAGGTGGATGGGAACACTGTGTACCGCATAGGGAGCCTAACGAAAATATTCACGATGTTGACTTTCCTGGCCGAGGTAGGAGACTCATCATGGAACGAGCCCATCGCCAAGTTCATCCCCGAAATAGCAGCGATGGTTGAGAACGGACCTGATACATCGCACTCGCTCACATCGCCGGATTGGGGATCCATTACAATAGGAGCGTTGGCAAGTCAGATATCTGGCTTGATGAGAGATTGTGAGCAGACGCGTTTGCTCTTGCTTTCAGGGCGTCGCTAAGTAGATGCGTGTTAGACTCGCTTATCGGAGAGCTTACGCAAAGCAGTAATATGACCCAGACCACGGCCATCGGTCTGCCGGTCCTCGCTGACGTTGATATTCCGCCTTGTGGAAGTGCTCCCGTTTGTAATAGAACTCGTGAGTGTCACTGTTTCATGCTATTGAATATTATTTCGTGCTCATCCGAAGCCATATGACCATCACTCTAGCCACGTCTAACTAATTCCAATCTTAAACATAAGAGTTCTTTGAAGGGCTAAAGAAACTCCCACCATCTTTCTCGCCATTCATCACGCCCGCATATTCAGATATCGGATACGTCCTCCTGGGCTACGCGCTGGAGAAGATGACAGGGAAACCATTCCAACGTTCCTTCGAGGACAAGCTAGTGAAACCCTTAAACCTGAGCCACACGTTCTACACTACGCCCGACGATTCCATGGGCGTTATACCGGGCGGCAGATATGTGACGACATGGGCTTTCAACATGGGGAATGAATCGCCGTGAGCTGATATTCAGACATCTAGACAATTACCTGGCCAATGACTCATCCTAGACTAGTACAGGAAACGTCTATTCTTCAGCTTCAGATCTATCGGCAGTAGGGAGAGCTATTTTGAAGTCAACACTACTCCCCTGGTCTGTGACACGGCGATGGCTTCGTCCCGTGACATTCAGCTCCGACCCCGTATCATCCGTCGGAAGCCCTTGGGGCGTGCGGAGACTGCCATTATCGTCCCAAAGTAAGCATCTCACGGACTCAACTCAAAACCCTCAATCATTTATTTATTCTCCTCCACCAATGCTCCTGTCCACAAACTCATTCCTCAACCACACTAACCTCAACAGACTCAACCTACCAATTCGCAACAACATTCAACAAACTCGGCAGCATAGGGAAATACAGCACACTCCTGGCCGTGATTCCCGACTTTGACATCGGCTTCAGCATAGCGGCAGCAGGGGAGTTCCCCTCATCTCTCGTTCTCGACATCGCCGACACGTTATCCAACACGTATCTGCCCACCTTACTCAGCATCGCGCGTGCCAACGCCAACAGTACTTACGTCGGGAACTACACCTCCGAGGACACCTCTCTCAACTCCTCACTGACCATAAGCGTAGACACCGAAAAACCGGGGCTAGGCGTGGGACCATGGATATCAAACGGGACGAACCTGATGGGTCTCGTGGTAGCGCTGGGACAGAACATATCGAAAGACTACTGGGATAAAATCAACCCGAGCGTGCGGCTGTATCCCACGGGGCTATGGGATGCGATGCCAGATGGCGGGAAGAAGGTCGGGTTTAAAGCGACTTTTGAAGATCTTGCACTCCCGGAGACCGCGAAGCCGTTTACGACTGATTGCTCCACTTGGGTGAGTCTTTCGGCTGTTGTCTATGGCTCGCAGCCACTGGATACCTTTGTTTTTGAGATAGATAAAGATGGGAAGGTGATTGCGGTGGAGAATTCAGCGCTAAGGAATAGGTTAATTAAGGTTTCTTGACGGGTATTGGATTTAGGGTAGTTGGGAGGTTTATAGGATTTGGCTTTTTTCATTTGAGGATATGGTATGTACATGATAGGATGCATTTTTATTTGTACCGCCATGTTGATGTAGGACCAAAAGGCGCTGTTGTGGTTTGTTTTGAGTGTGTAGAAACTCGGAAGAACCACCGTTTAGTTTGGATGTCCAAGGGTGAAAGCAATATGGATTTCCGCCTTTGGAGTTCCTCCGAAACACTTGGTCTCAGCTTAGCTAATATTTACCGTGTTGTCTCGCAGTTGCGGGAAAGGGTATTTTACTGAGAGGCGGGAAATTGAATTAATAGAGCAAAAAGGGGGGAGGTGTCATTTTTGAAGACATCAAAGCCGCGGCTACTGTTGACAATGAAGACACTATTGAGTTATTGATTTCTGGAGCCCTCTCAGGGAATAGTTAATTGTATCAGGCTGGGAAGCGCGGGTGGTGAGGGGTTGGCGGTGATGCTGCGGCAGTATGAGAAGGGTAACATTTGCCTGCGCAATATGCGGTACATATAGAATAAGTGTGACCTTAATGAATGAGAAAGGAGTTATTTGTCTACAAATATATAATGATGCCTGGACTACCCTTTCAAAGCAAAGGTCTGTTAGTCGAATCGTATCCTACTCGAAACTGCTGTAGTCGATGTTGCGGTCCAGTATCTTGGGAAGGTCGGTGAGAACAAAGCATAAATATGGCATAGGGCGGGAGGCACAGGGGGGGTGTCACAGGACGGCCCTCGGGGTCTGGGGCGCTGAGCATGCACCTACGGCTTATATACATATGAACCCCTCAGTTCTATAGATTACATAGGATCTTTTACATGTGTCTGATACTGTATCACTCAGAAGTCAGAGTCTTCATAAGAATTGATGCAGAGAACTAGTCAGGTCATATTAAATTAAAGACATGTCCTACAAATGGTATTGCATTTTTAACGTGTTTTATAGTTAGTGATAGAACATATCACATTTCAAATGTGATAGCAATTCGTTCTGAAGAAAAATATCAAAGGTAGAGAATAACACGGTCGGTCACTATTGACATAAGTTTCTTTGTCTGCATGTCTTACGAGATCATTAGGCCGACCAGTCACACACTGCAGATGCCATGGCATGACTCAAATTCTGGGATTGATATTTTAGTATGTTTATATGATGAGTACTTGACTGTACAAAAGATTAACGTCGTTATCGTATAAAGGGCACTTAAACATGTCTATTCACTATTAATTTTCAATAAAATACACGTCATACTCTGTATTCTGTGAGAAAATAGTTGAAGTATGACCCCGGGAACCTGCATTTCGACCACTTCTTCCGTTTGTATTCTTCTCGCATCTTTCTACGAATTCTACTTTCTTTCTCTTCCTCTTCGTTTACATCAGCGTCGATATTTTATGCTTGAATGGAGATTCTCAGCTTCTCATCGTTAGAAACTTGGATAATTGAGGCAGCCAGATAGGAAACGTGGCTTCAACTTACCCTCTCGTTCAGCCTAGCTGCGCCAAACCTGACTGCCGAGTTTCGGGGAAACCACTTCACACTTGTTCCAACTGTCGATTGGTCCTTGTACGCAACCCTTTATTCATGGCTTCTGGTATTTTGCGGGATATTTTGGGAGAGATATTGACGAAGGAACACATAGTACTGTAGCAAGATTTGCCAAAGAGGTCATTGGAATGATCATAAGGTCAACTGCAGATCGAAGATTTCCAGCGTAGACTGGAGCCCCCAATACAAGGTTCAGAATCGAGAATCATCCTGGAAAGATTAGGAGCCGGCGGACGATGAGCAGCGGGAGTTTGTCGAAAAGTTCGAACGACATGAACATTGCATGTACAGAGATCTGCCTGCCGTCGATGTCCTAAACCTCCTTCACAACGAGGGCTCAAACGTCGAGAGCATGAACATCTTGTTTGCTGGTACGCTGGTACTTTTTTTTAACTAGTCCCGTCTTTCTCCATCTTTTCTAACTTTGAAACTAATTTTCGTAGCCTGTGCACACCTTGGTACCCTGATGAAGACTATCATAAGCTTGCCGGCCGATTCATCGCCCCATCTTCGAATCGTTCTCAACGACAAAGATCAATACGTCACAGTCCGCAATCTCATTATAATCCTTCTAGCAACCTCCTCTAAGGACGACCTTGTCACTGCCGAATGCGCGGTACATTTCTGGTACTCCCAGTTTGTACCGGAATGGTGTCTGTCTTTCATTACTGAGCAAGTCGGGCCTCTGCTTCAACACGTACCTATGTTCCCTGACCCCGGATCGGATACATTGTCGCAAAATACTTTTGGCCCTGGAGCTAGTCAGGCGGAAAAGGTGATATACATGATGGCGCATCTTAGCTTCGGGCGCTGTGCTATGTCTAAAGACCGAGATTGGATCCCAAAGGATGATGAATTTGCTAAACCTTACAACAAGACTTGGAAGTTTGGTCGCGATGGAAGCCTTGAGATGAAGATAAACCGCTGGCTATGCAATATGATTTTCACAACGTTGTTTTTCCGTGGACCTCCTGGCTTGTCTCGAAACACCCCAAAGTACTTTGCAACGGTGTTTAAGGGTATGATGAAGCCATGGGATGGCAGATACAAGAACCAAGATGATTGGGACGAGAAGCTATACACGGTCACTCCAGCTTGGCGTGTTGCGGTTAAGAAGTACTACGAAGAGACTACTGTGTTGCCGTTTGGACATTACCGGACTGCAGATTGGCTTCCTAATCCGTAAGTATCAAGATTGCCGCTTCGGCCTTCTATCATGTTAGTCTCGACACTCATTCAACTGGTCCAGAAACTTCTACCCTATCGGAGGACGCGACACCATGATGAAAGTCACATCAGATCCGTTGAATGCTTGGGCCATCGACGAAGTGATCAAGGCCGACGATGGGGGTGCTTAGAACGACATTTATGGCAAACTATTCTATCATGTTCGGGAACAATTCAAGCTATTTGTCAACCGAATACGCTTTGAGCCTTGATATTGAAGTCCACTGCAACAACGCGAAAGCTCTACCGGCAGTCCTTTCGGGTATCAAGTTCGACCGGATCGTTGTAAGCTTCTTGTGTCACAATCGCTTGCTCTCCCAATTTCCATGCGTGCTAATCATTTTTCTAGATCTCAGACTTGAATGATGATCCTATATGGGACACTCAGAGAATGATTCAAATCTTGAAGCCAATGCTCAAAGACAAGTCTGTTAATCGCCACGCAAGGGTCGTCGAGGAGAAAGTGCTTGCGCAGTGTGATACCTAGGAATAAGGCTATTCTATTCTCATAAAACCCCGAAGTCAATGATGGCCGGAATTAACAATTATCTCTTCTACTCAAAAGCTGGTATAACCGTAGAGTCACAGAGCTCAGATATGGGTCAGAAAGCATGTCCTCGTGGTGCCGAAACATGAACACTCGCTATTAATAAGTGACAACAGAACACTAAGATCGAGGAGAGAATTCAACAAAAAAAAAAAAAAGGCAGATCTATTCGTACTAATATTAGCGTGGAGTGAAAAATTAACAATCACTTGATTTAGCCCAAAAGAAAAAATGGACCGGTAGGGATTTGAACCCTAGGCCTCTCGCATTCTTCGCACCTTTCAAGGGACTTGTAAGGTTGATGCAAAGCGAGCGCTCTACCCCTGAGCTACAGGCCCGTGGAATGTGTTATCGTATTCAAAAACTGAAACATAACTCGGTAAGCTGGAGCCCAAAGCCCTCAGCCACTTTCCCACGCCACACTGTCATAGGTACAGGTAGGTACCTACAACTGCAATAGGTAGTTAGAATTAATTCACGATCACTAAAAATAATCGAAAAAGTAATAGAGCGAGGTAACCGATGAAAATATTTTGCCCAGCTTCAAGCCATTATCTGACTTCGTGATCATCTAGAGATAAGGTCTAATGCGGCATTATTCGCGTGTAAAGACAATAGATTGCCAATCCATAATCGTGCATCAAACTGCAGTTGCAGAGCCGTGATTGTTCGGAACCTCCTGGTTGAAACATCACACACCTTTCATTTTTCGAGTCGTACATACGACATAAAAATTCAAAAAGTACAGGCTATCGGTTTCAATGTAAGCTACACGAAAGACAAGAATTGAAATATTTGTTAATAGCGGCTAATCTGTATATCCGATTTCTCTCCATGACGCCCTTCATCACGAAACCATCGGGCAAAATTCGTCGTCCCTCTCATACCCAGTCTTCCACCACTATTGCCGTGGCTCACCATTATGCCCGCAGATGGTCCCCCAGTACTGGAGCACACGAACCTGATACTCACGGCATCACTGCATTGTCTTCTGATGCAATGAACACATTGCCATCATTTAAAGGACTCATACTAATAGTGCCTGAGCCTCTAGGAGGATTGTACTACCCTCTAGGCATCAGGGCACAACAGAGAGCTGCCTATCAGAGCGCAGATGGCGTGCAGTATGCGCTAGAGAACGTGCTCACCGCTCGCTCACTCTAGATGAGGAGGCTATGAGTCAGTGCGCCCAAGACTCGACGCGTGGCAATGAAGCTGCAACAACAGATTACACATCTGCTAAGGGCTATAGGAAATCAAGGTCCCATTGCTAGTTATCATGGGCGACGCCTCTGATGCCCCTGCAGAAGTTGATTGCTAGTTTATATCGCGCCGGTGACCTACAAACATAGCTACACTTGAGTAACCTAAGCGAGTTATTACCATGACTTTCTATGCCGATGACCCGAGCGAGCCCTGAGATCCTTTGTTCTTTAACCAAACTTGTGGGATGGCGTAGTCTGGTGCCACCTAATCATTTGCTCTGTTTTTGTCTTGTCGCATCAACGTCACACGCGGCTAGGGAGGAAAGGTACACGGGTGTGATGTGGCCCCAATTCGTATACAAACTATAATGCAGATTGGCTAGAAAGATTATAAGTTGCTGTAAGGGAGTAATATAACTTGGAAGATCGTACAGTTTTCCTGACACTGAAGACACTGAGGTATTAATATTCAAGGGAGCTTGACTTGGGATAAGTGAGCTGTGTATACTCTATTATGATCAACCTGGTTCTTCCTGGTATGCTTAGGATCTGTCAAAGGGCATCTACAGCACATATATCAGCAGCTCCGTCAATGGTAATAAAACTTGGAAGGGCTTGGGAAAGAGACAACCAAAGCATGAATAAAAAACTTCTCTGTCAAGAACTCTTGAAATAATGTGCGAGTGTAGTCGCTATCGATGAATAAACGGCCCGCTGCCGTCAAACTTTAGGCGCCCGGCATCCTAGGAACACGAATCTTCAATCAGACAAGGGGAGCGGGAAACCGTTTTCGAAATTGCTTATTGGTCTTGTACAACATCAGCTGAAAATGGAGGCTACCTTAGCGCACAGGACACCAGTTATACAAATGCCCCGTGGATTGCTGTGACGCCTTGCAGCAGTAGTGTCACAAAGCTTAGGTATTTCTCGAGTTGTCAAGCATTTGTATGGATTATACGTGTGAATTCCAACATGAGAACTCCTAGCATATATTCACTAGTCTACTTGTATGCTGTGTTTGTCCCACAATGTGTATCAACCCAAAACGCACCTTTCAGCGACACGCTGTAACCACGCGATATATTGTTGTGGCTGCTCGAGTTGTGTCTAGTCAACAAACTTTCATCCATCCTCTTCTTCGTGCATGATAAAAGAGACACCCATTGCCGAAAGTTCCTCTATCCCCGTCGAGTCTACAAATCTTTATCAAGTAATTTCTCAACAGCATTATCTCAACATGACTCATCCACTCGCTTTATTTTCCCTTGTACCAATTAACGACAAGGCCATTGAGGCTCTGGATTCTCCTCACAACAAACAGTTCGTTTCAGTAACTCGCGAAAACGAACGAGTTTTCGATATAGGTCACATACGCTCGAAATCCGGGATTGCCAGCACCCTTGCTACATTGGGCCGTAATGGCGATATTGTCCTTGAAGGTAACAGCATCTCGAAAGTACAATGCTCATTCGAAATCAACACAGACACCAACGTCGTCATGTTCTATGACCGATCGCACACTCAGACGAGCCAAGTCTACGACGTCGTGGAAAGTGAATCAAAGCCGTTTGAGTATGGGCGCCCTCGTAAGGTCGTCGTAGGTTCCCGATTGAACCGTTACATTGGGCTTGGGGGTGCTCGTCGCAACCTCTACGAATTTCGGCTGGATTGGAAGGAGAATATCCAAGGAACAATGAATAAAGTTAAGAAGCGGGGAGCTCACGCCTTGCAAGAGAACACCCGTCTTGCTGAGACCGTCGACGAATCGGAAACTACCTTGCCATCCCAAATGGAGACCAGAGTCCATTATACGGGGCCGCGTCAGTTACCGATGAGATGGGGAAGGGTAACTTGTTTAGGGTCTGGTTCATTTGGGGAGGTGTACAAGGCTGTTAACGTGGACACTGGCAACTTGATAGCTGTTAAGAGACTTAAAGAAGCCAAGGCAGGAGTGAGTATGGACTATCTGAAGAAGACGTGGTTGCGTGAAGTTAAGGTTCTTTCAAAGGCAAAGCACGTAAGTAACATACACCTACAGTACCGTTTAACATACATAAACTAATGTTGATTCTAGCCGCACATCGTCGAATATCTGTCGTCCTCTGGTTGGGACGGGGACGTTGTAGAAATATTCATGGCTTTGAAGGACGGAAGCCTGAAGTCCTTGATATCGTCGAAAAAGAAACTTCTCATGAGTACCGAGGACATCATCAAAGTCGCCTGTCACCACATTCTCCAAGCCATCGATTATCTCTCAGTGAGAAAGATCGTGCATCGAGATATCAAACCCGACAATATTCTTTACTCCGAACAGGCGGGTCGATATAACTTCTTGCTTGGTGATTTTGGGCTCTGCAACCACCAGTCTGTTGCGGCGACTGGGGCGGTTGGCACTGGGTGCTATATAGCGCCTGAGCTGTATCAACCTCAACACCGGACAGATAAAGCTGATATATGGGGGCTCTTTGTAACACTGTTATGGACCTCAGGTAACCAGGAATTCCGTGGCTTGGAGAGAATTTCCAATAACACAGCCGACTCTTACAAGACTATTCAAGCTATCGGTATACACGAGAATCATCTGGTAAACATGAGAGAAATGGGAGCTCTCGACCCCAATGAGCGAGCCTCTGCAGCCCAGATGCTCGTCAAGTGCTACGGCGGGGAAGGACTCAGCACCCCACCAAGTCAGATTCCGCCTTTTCCTCAACCGAAACCCATATTTCGTCAAGCTCCAGTTGAATTTTGTCAAGCATCTCTACCGACAGCTTATCCAGTCCACCCTATGCCTCATCAACCTCCAATAGGTTATCTAGCTCCCGCTATGGGCTACGAGGCTCTGCCGATAGAATATCAGGCTCCGCCTATGGTCTTCTACGATTCGCCTGCAGCCTATCAGTCTCCAGCCAGAGTTCATGAGGATCAAGCTCTGATTCGTCGAGATACTGCCATCGCTCACGATGTCCAGACTACTCCCCACCCTGCAGCGCAGCCACAGCTTGGTCCTCGGAGGGCAACACACCCCCCCCCTGGAGCGGGACACGCGGAACCACCATTTCAGTAGCGCTTTCATGCGAAACTTTGTTCTACGATTACCTAATTCTACGTAGGGAGGCTAACGTGTGGACTAATAAATTGACGTCCAAAGCCACTCTATTCATAATGGATCAGGAAATGCCAAAATCGTTAAAGATATAGCTTCCGCACTGGGAATATTGACCTGTTATGCAGGTAGAGTGTTACACCCATAGCGATAAATAATTCAAAGATTTCCTTTTCTTACGCCTAATGAATTCCGTAAACTAAGTGTCCGGGTGAGCCTCATACGAAGGTGCTCAAGAGCCGGTTTCTATCCCCCGCGACGAGTGAGCGACAACCAACAGAAGTAAACGCATTAATCATACCTACGTAGTATGTTAATACCAAGCGGAGTACTCCGTCCGTGCTACGTGATAAACTACCCATCTTTCGACTCGTGACAATCGGGCAGAGAATACATAGACAATTCAAGCTCTCCCAAGCCACCTACTAGTGCCCTGGTACACCAGGTTGTTGACGTGGAGTGGAGAACAATGTGCTTTACTCTCTGCCCAATCGTTTATTACTTCTTGATAGGCAGAAAATGAGCCACTGCTGAGACATACTATTTGTTACACAGGCCATTGACTAGCGCGAACTCTCTAAAATTGATTGGGAAGCTTATTCTGCATTCCCAGTCCCTTCACGTCTTTCCACAAATCTCTCCCCTTCTCCTCTATAGTTTTTACCACTTGTCTTCAACTCATCAGCTCCGTTGCGCGACCCCCAAAACCTACGTTATTCATCATGTATGACACGATTGAGGTAATGGGGCTGGCGAAAGCCGACAGAGCTCTAGAGATTCTGTTTAATGACCCTCAGCAACTTGACCGCGCGAGAAGCCGGTTTAATCGCTCCCCTCCCACGTACAGATCTTATCCTTCAGGCACTACAACACAACTCCAAAGTCCAAGTGAGCTTGAAACCGAACAGCGCTGGCTATCAGCGCGACGGTTTCAGCTGTCAATGGAACATAATGCTTCTTTGCCTGCCCGTCAGTTCGACGATCAAGTGCAAGAAGAATATAATAGATTCCAGAAAGAGGATGGCTTCGAAACACGCTTAGTGCCTATTGGTGTCTATTATGATACATATGCGACAAGGTGTGTGAAGAAGCGTTGGATCGAACAAGGTATCTGGAACAAGAACTGGAAACTGAGAGGTGGAGTAAAGTGGACATGGAAGCACGAAGAGCCGCCCGAACCAGAACCAGAATTACAGACTGTGCTAGGGACAGAAAACAAATTTCACTCTTCTTGTCCTTCCACAGGGAGACCAGAGTCCGAAATGGTTGAAGAAGAAAACAGCGAAGCAGACGACAGCGAAGAAGCAGACAGCGATGAGGAAGAAGACGAAGAGGCTCAGAAAATTGAGAAAGCGCGTGCTTTACGAGAGCGTGAGCGCGAGGCTTCACGCCCATTTTATCAGTTCTTTTACCAAGTGTCAATAGAGCGCGAGCGAATCGAACAGAAATTGAAACGCAGTGGAGAAATCATTGCAGGTCCTGCTGATATCAATACAACAGCATACGAGGAAGTCAAAAGAAAATGGATGAGAAGAGGGATATGGGATAAGACATGGGGAATGATCCCTGGGATGTCCTGGAAACATGAACATCCTCTCGAGGAGTGGATTGAACAGGAGATGAGCGAGATTACTTACCCCGGACCGAAAAGCCCACCTAAGCGAGACAGCCCCGTCGACTTCAACGAAATGAACCTGATGCAATTCCGATCAGTGCCTTCTTCCCCTGCTGAATCATATGAGCAAGTGTTCTCAACCACGGACCCAGATCATCAGATACCTACAATCATCAACGCCCCTAGAACACCGAACACCGTTAGTAACACTATCCATCATGTCCCTTCCCGACACACAAGCCCACCACCACCACCACCTCCTCCGGTAGAAAAAAGACGCCGGGGACGACCGCGCCGGGTAACTGAGAAGGCTCGACCAGCATTTTCAACCGATGACTCCCCCGTATCGCTAAGAAGAAGTAAACGCTTACAGGCAGCGAATACCATTGCGGCATCGAGCACAGTGGTGGGCAGTCGGGGGCGGCTAAAGCGCAGTGGAACAGACATTGATATCTCAACGCAGGAGGTTCCAGCGAAAACTTTAAGAGCATCCAAACGACAAAGAACACGCAAGTAGGGGACGATTTAAATCCATTATCACGTACGCCGACTCTATAATCGAAGCCTCTCAGCAGGTTGCTATGATTATTTTGTATTTATGAGATGCCTTTCGGAATCCGAGCGTGCTCTATAGGCTATTGCTAGGATGATCTAATTGTCTATGGCGATCTCCTCGAGCGCTCGGGATAATATCTTAGCGACGAGCAGAGAAATCCCCAAAGCGTTCAGCTCGATTTTGGACAGCCCCCTAAGAATACCAACTTCGGTCTATGGGAATTACAATGCTGTATCACTACCTCAACTGATAGTTTATGATCAACGCATTCAATGACAAAACACCACGTCGCTGTCATCAGAGAGAAGTGAAAATAAGCTTTAGGCATATTAGGACTAATCTAATCTCGCCGACTACGTTGCATTGGGTTAGGTGTTATAATGCTGGATATACTTTGCTAGGGCAAAGGATAGCACCGTTAGCGCTGCGAGTTCAGCGCATCAATAGCACTGTAGCGAACCACTGAGAACCCCACCAATTCACCTAAAAGCCCAAAGGATGGCTAAAATCAACGATGCTCCGCGGCGTACTAGAATACACGTGGCGCCCGGTGATGAGGTGATGAGGTGATGAGGCGATGACTATGCGAGGAACTGGGTATAACCTCAGAACGTCTTGCCTCTCATCGAAGGGTGGCGTTTATCTAGCCCGACATTTCTGTTTTGCGAAATCCAGCTCGCGTATCCAACGTGCCACATCTATTTCGTACATCGTCCATGTCCGACCCAATTGCTGACTACCTCGCACCAACGCGACGAAAACATTGCTTTAGGAACAAGGCACGAGCCCGGATGAAGGGCTGCTACTAACCGCACGGGCCTGGATGCGATGGCTACTTGCGGCGCAAACTAAGACCGGTCATATCCCGCGCCAAGCAAGTTTGCTTCTGACAAGCTTTGTGCTAGGGAAACTCTGCGCAAACCGTTCCGTAATACGGCGACCGCCACGAACGTACGAGCCAGGGCGCTTGCCCAGATTATTGTGGCGAAGCCAGTGGTCAAGTGAGTTTATGGCATACGTGCGCTCATAAATGCAAACCATATGTACCACGGATCGCAGCCAATAGTCATGTTCGGATACATTGAGCGCAATCTATATGCGAATGCCTGTACCCAGAGATCGGAGAGTATCGGACAAGGGATTCGTGCAACGCATTTTTAATTGGACGTATAAGCATGCTAGTTATTGCTTGTTGATGCCTGTTCGTACGAGGGTAGAGGCTCGTAACGTGGCAAATCGGGTTCTTCATCTTTCGTACTTTGGGGCTCTGAAGAAGGGCCCGCTATAGCAGTCGTGGGTGGAGGAGCCGTTTCAAGGGGTGGGCGAACGGTGATTGCGTATTCTCTATCGATGTGTTTGACTTTATCCGTGATCTCGAAACCAAAACTAATCTTGATGGTGTGGGTCTGCGAAATGTTGTACGTCGCAAACGATGAGCTGAGTGTGCCTGTGTTCCCGCTGCCAAGAGCCTCTGTGTTGATGACCTTGGTGTACTCATTGGCTTTTGAAAACGGGTCGTGATTGTCTATGGCACCCATCATCTGGCATATTCGGTAGTTTCCCTCGGATTCGGGACTTCTGAATATTTGCCTCTGTGCTCGTACTTGTGTGTGGGCCATGACTTCAATGAGGAAGTACTTCAGCCGAACTTCGGGTACCAGAGTCGCAGTACACTCGTGCGCGCGAGGCTTGATCTGGACTTCGAAGCAAGCAGGTTGTCCAAGATGAATATCCCTAGGTGCCAAGCAGACCCAGTCAAAGGCATACGTGGGGAAATTCCCTGCGCCGAGCAAAGCTTTGGTTTTCTGTCTGAATCCGGACGGTCTATCTTCCTCTGGCAAAAGCATTTCGTTTTTCACTGATATGTAACCACGCCAATCGCAGGGTCTTCCCCTGGCGGGCTGAGAAGCTCTCGGGCGCTCATAGTGAACAACGGGTTCTTGGTACTTCGTCGGCCTATTTACGTCTACTGGCAATTGAGGCATAACAACATCAACCCCAACACGGTACTCGACAAAACATTCGTACCTGTGCGCGAAGCCACGATAGGAATTTTGGAAACTTGGGGGCAGTGGCTGGTTCCGCTGGGATATAAACCTGGAATCTTCGTCAAAATCATCGATGATCATAGAATCGGTGACCTCGGGAAAGGTCAGGCTGAACGGGAATGTTGCTGCTTCTCCTGGCTGTGCTCTAAAGGAGTCATCGTACACGAGTACCTTCCGTGAAAATAGTGGTGCTCGTCCGCGATAGACGTGGGTGGTTTGCCCGGTACTTTTCCAGATTTTCGTCTTTGCGCGTCCGTGGAGAAAGACGAAGACTTTGAGAGGGCCGAAAAGCTCGGCGCTTGGATTCTTCTGCCCGGCAGAGTACCTTATGCTGATATGTCCTAGGACCGGGTCATGATTACCGCAGTGAATCTTGCCAGGTTCGCTGAAAATAATATGTGTGTAGAGCGTGCCGACCGACATGATCAGAGCTGATTGTCACGATGCTGAAGTCGCAATGGAATAAGGGGGTTAAGTTGTCTGACTTGCATAATTCTCGTGCGTAGGTATATTAATACTGCCACTGGATGGGAGAGAGTAGCATTGTAAGCGCGCCATTGAGAATCCTAACGTGTATAGCCTCAAAGACAGCGAGCATAGGCTGGGCGGCACGACGTCATGCGCACTAAACATTCGATCCAACGATGTGGCAGTGGTGTGGCTATGTTGGTAACAAAGTGTCTACTTCCCCACTTACTTATTTAGGAATTACCGAATCTAAAGTCATAATCGCTAACAAAGGATCTTAACCCATCTAAGCTCACCAACTGTGCGAATTTTTTTGGCGTGCTTCATCCTGGAACATGTTCGGGTCACGACAATGGAACGCCATGCCATATCAGATATTCCATTGTAGTTCATTCAACTAGAACAAATTCTCAACTCCTAGTATATTCGAATAGACTGCATCATCGCGTACCATATTACACTACTCAAAGGTCCTTCATTGAAAATAGAAGTAACAGTAAATCATTTCAGACTTGCCTGTTTCCTGAGGGTCGCGATTCCCTCCATCCCTCTTCCTACGGTTACAGGAACCACTTACCTTCGGAGCGGTAGCAAGTAACTCTTCGGCTAATCCCCCTAAGAATACACCCGGTATTACCCAGTAAGAATTGTCATGTTGGTGTTGCGGAGCACGCCCTGGGCCAATACCTTTTTGGTAACAGAGAAGAGAAAATGGTGTTCTCTTTGATGACCTTCGTTATCCTCTTCCCACATCTCTGCCCTCAACTTCAGACACACGGCAAAAGCGTCGCAGATGTTTCCATGGACTTTTCCAACTAGCCAGCCAGAAAACCACTGCGCACAGCTGCCATGTACCTGATAATCAAGGTCTGCTCTGTAATCAAAAAATCTTGCAAGGTTGTTGTCTTAATGGATATGGAGCCAAAAGTGACGTTGAAGCAAGCGAGGAGTATGTGAGCGAAGGCGGAAACTTGCGTAACCTTATCGTACTCACTAACCATAGTGGTTGGATCAGCCCCGTGTCGAAGAAAAAATGGCAAGAGACCACTAGTCAATATATATTCCGTGCTATCCATACCAGGGAAGTGAGTGTGTAATAACTCGACCCATGGTGGCAATGAGGGCTCAGAACTGGACGATTTGTAAGGATTATGGCCCTGTGTAACAAGGGCCAGTACTACTAGGGCTTGGAAGTAGGCTTCAACTTAGTGTAATAATTCTCTAGGGCTCTAATGATTCCTATATCTGAAAGGGAAAGATTCCTGGAATTACACGATGGCATCCTGGGTCCTTTTATAGACCCCTTCAGGTATGCCTTGAGCCTTCAAGTTGGGCACCAACAACCAACATGCATATGGCAGTATGTATGTTGGTCCCAAATAGCCAATAGCCTTATAGTATAGGTGGGTCGGGATTCAGCCCGTGTGACACCCTGTTCGAGTAGGTCTGCAATACAGTCCTCGGGTAGGCATTTACCACACTTAGACCTAGAACACCGCAATGCGACAGACAAAGCGCTAGTTTCAAAAATATCGAAGTGGATAAAATTGAGAGAAAGCTTCACAGAAACATACCGGAATACGTTGTACTATAATACGACTTGTCTGAAAGCGATGAGGGAAGCACGAACTTTCTCGGCCAGATTATGTGACAACTCCACTATGGTGCTTTCCAGACTATCCAGTACTTCGGCCAATGCGTCGACCCCATCCGCACTGACTTCTGCTGCGTAGAGGAGCATATCATGTAGTTCCGCCTTATTTTCAAGGTCATCGTTTGGGCCCCAGATATGAATACTAGAACCGTATTTGATCCACGCCAAGGACGCTTTACAGATCTCGAGAGCTGCGTCGAAGTTTTCTCTTGACTTTTCCGAGAGAAAGTCGCGGACGGTCCGATGTTGAAACTACACGCTTTGCACTCTGTGAGGGCTCGGAGGAGGTTCATTGTTAGATAGAAACACTACTTCGAGTAGCCCACGCGTCTTACTATTAATTCTTCGGCGTGTTAACTCACGCGCTTTGAAGTGTCCATCGATTGGAAACCGTTGGACTTGGGAATATACGTAGTCTTCTGACTAAGACTGCTTCTCGTGGTGGTAATAGATACATAGATTGAGAGGGCTTTTGCGCATCGAGCGATCTGGACGATTCCTGCCATTTGTTCATGCTAGATCATGTCGACGCTATTAAGTAGATTCTCAAATAGCCTCTCAAGGTTCGTTGGCAGGCTTCTTACGTCGTTGGAGATCCTTCATCGTGTCGTCGTTGCTTAAACCCTCTCGTAAGGACTGAGTGACAGGAAACGCCCACAAAAATATGCCCTCCGCTCTGTCCGTAATCTCTTGAATGAGTTGATGTTGGTGTTCCTCGCTCATACAATACGTCTTCCACCATGGATGGGTCCCTAGTTGATTATGTGCGAACTTTGGAAATCTTCTCTCGGGTAAGCTCGTGAATCAAGAGTGCCTTGGCGGGGTTTGGGTCAAAGAAATCCTGAAAGACATTCCACGGTCTACTGGAGACATAGCGCTTGATCTGCCGGGACTCCGATAGTGACTGTAAAGCCTGACAAAGATCTATGTAATCACCAGAGAATTCATCTAGCCCGTCTATAAAGAAACAGAACCTTACTGTACTATTATCTTGACTGGCGATGTTCTGGAGGCACGCGGACAGCTCCGGAATCGTCCAAGAGACGTCAAAGTTCAAACCAGCTCCGCGGGCCACTTCCAAGCGTTTTGGACACATTAAGGTTGCGAGGGTTGGGCACTGCCGGAAAATTTCAAATAGAAGAGTTTGTAATTGTTGGGACCTTTGCATTTCTGTTCCCGGGTTCCAGCAGTAGTGGGACGCAATAACCACAGGCTTTGACGTAGCCCATTTATTTGCGATCTAGTTGTTGATTTCGTGATGACGATAAACTTCATCATAGCTGACTTTCCTGAGCTAGCTTTACTAGATATCACTCAGAGAAAAGGCTTTGCGATCTTCGCTAATTCTTAGATAATGAATATTCCGAGCGATTCTGTCTGACTTTTCGTCTTGGCTAAGTTGCAGTGTTTCGTTTCCCGGGTTGAGAGAAACAGCAATTTTTGAGAGACAGGCGACTCGGTCCCTAAAACAGTGAGTGCAAAATGCTGAGAGATTTGGCAGAACAAACGAACCGAATGATTAATTGCATATGCAACGTCATTATGCTTTGGGTCTGTCTTTTAAGCCTTTGATTTGGCCCTTGTGCTGGAAATTGCGGACAGAAGCTCTGATACTTTTCCAGCCTCTATTGGCGCCACTGCCCACTGATAAACTCTGCAAAATGATAGAAGTTCGTCACAGTCGCCTTTGCATGATGAAACTACGTTCTTCAGCCCCAGCGCATCCTTCGTGGGTATAAGATGGTGCTCGGATTTTCTCGCTGGGAGGAGGGCATCCTCCTTTTCTACTAGCTCTCCACTGAGTCACTTGGAAACTTCACAAATTTGCCCTAGCCGCAGGTTATCCTCTAGGGCCCCTTTTCCGGACCGGTAAATATCCCTCGTATCTAGGAGGAGGTTCTTCGTGAAGTCAACAAATTGTACTACGACTGCTATGAGACTGAGAGCTGCGAGGGGTTCCATTGGGACCCTCGTCGTTAGAGTTCATATCTTCGATTGGCAAATCCTGTTGCAATTCAAGCGTTGCCAAGACATTGATAAAAGCTAGGGAAAATGTTCGAATTTGAACATATTTGAGTATAAGAAACGTTTTGAGTGTGTCTTCTGCTGTTGATTCTATGTCGGTGAGTAAAACACATGTCAGCGGCCGATAACATCAGTTTTTCCCGTATGTCTGTGTCGTCGGAGTAGCACTGCTTAGATTGCGCAGTATGCTGGGCAAAAAAACGCTCAATAAGGCATACTGTAGTCTGACGAATTTACAATGACAAGCAGATAGCTAACGAAGGTGCAGCAGGTTTGTCCAATGATATTCATTTTGCCATCACCTGATAATGCCTTTAGATAGGCAAACTTCCCTTTACCGGGATGCATGCGAGAAGAATCTGGGGTGTATGTGATTGTGGTTATGCGAAACAAAACAAGGCATATGGTTGGAAATGAACCAAAAATTACTGCTAGTATACCTGTTAAGCACCCAGATAGCTTCCTTGGCAAGTGGCGGGGCAATGGTGTCGCCTGTATCATCATTATTCCGGTGATAATTTCCAGCCCCTTGTAGATCATCCCGGTGCTTGCTAACCTGTATACTACTCGAAGTGAAGTCTTCAACTGGTACAGCATTTCTATGCAATCACTATGTTGACTATTGGGCTCACTATGTCAACCACTCTTCCTCGGAACTGTGGTCAAATGCAGTCAGCCAATATTCCTCCCAAAATAGCAATAAATGGAGGCGCCCAAGTCTTTAGGGAGAGGTGCCAGCACCCAATCAGCGCAAAAGAACAGTACGGACGTGGCTTAGACACTTTCAGCTTCGTCTTCTACGAGCCAGTATTTATCGACACGGGCGGGGGATGACCCCATAACAAGAGTTCTTATCGTCAACCCGTTCGTCTCACGCGATTGAAATTCTCGGAAATCAGTCCTTCTAGTTTTTGTGGACATACCACCCACTGAGTTGTTAATTGCAAGATGGCGGGTTGGGATGCCGCCACGGCGTCTGCGGTCGCGGCCCTCGTCGTCGCGATTATCGCCTTGTTCGTCGCTATTGCACAGGCCACGCAGCAATATCTTGTCACAGGCCAACTGATTAGACTATGCGACAGCGTCGTGTTTGGGCCAATGCCTGGCCAGGGTCGTCGGGTGTGGCAGTTTTCGCAGTTTCGCTTTCGCGTCATCTATTCTATTCCGCAGATCAGTCTTGAGAGCCATCTATGGCCTAGTGGTGGTGCTCATATGAAGTCACATGCAATCGGCGAACACGAACTGCCGCTTCTGGCAGATGCGGATAATCAGGACCTAGCTAACCTGGATCAGTTCTCATTACCGATGGCTCTCCATGCTGAGGAAGTCTTCGAGAGGCCTCGCTGGAGGAAGGTCTTAGATTGGTTTCGTCATAAGCGTGAGCAACAGTCTGGTTCAGATTCCATGGACGGCCTATCCGACCGCAGCATGTCTATAGTCCCCGTAAAGAAGAGGTTCAAACTATCAATCCCGCTCCCTGCTGCATTGCGACGGCGCCGGCTCAGCCCTAACTCGAGTTCTGCTAGCAGTAGCTATCAGTCGAGCGTGATGATTAGGAACGAGATCCGATTACCGCAACCCAGAGAGAGACATGGTGCTATATCGATTCCTAGGGCCGATACTGATTCCGACAGTAGTGGCTCGACGCGACTGGCCCCTCATCGCAAGAGTTCCCACGTTGGGGAAGCGTCCTGGGTGTCTTTCTGCCGTGCGATTGAGATCCCATGCAGACACTCGGTACGAATAGACTTTGTCGAATATGATGCGGACCGCTGTCCAAGCGATCTGATATCCGTTCCCATGCAGGTATCTATGCGAGACATTGTCATAATGGCATTAATGGCAGGGATGGAACTGACTAGTGCGTCATTTCACAACAAGTCCATATCTATGCAAGGAGCCGTAGGGACTCTAACAAGTTCAAATCATGCTATTCTGGGTCCGATACTCCATTTCACCCCACGAAACGTCGATACTTCTCTACCAATGATATTTGGGGAGCGTATGCGGGATATTCATGGCAAGATAAACAAGTTCTGGATGCCTAGAACATGGGATACTTGCTCCGTCGCGGGAAGCTTTTACAATTTCAGTCGACGACGAACAGTGCGAAGGCTTGATGATCGCTGGATTAGAGACAAGGAAGGAGTGGAGAGCTATGACCTGGACGAATATCTTGACCCGAGGTTTGCTTCTAAAGAGAAAAAGAAGACGAAAATAACCATTCGTAAACCTGGGTCAAAAGGTGACCCGAACGACGGCGGCGGAACAGTCGAAGATAAAACTCGGCCGGCACGAATAGTCGCCCGCCCGCGTAACAGATATCAGATTCCGGAGCGACGAATGCAGGATGGGGATTGGGTCATTTACCGTGAACCAACCATGATCATGACAGTAGAGGAAGAATCGAGTACCGTGCCCAAAATATCTGGCAGGAATTCACCTCCTCGCTTTTCGACGGGAATTTCGAAACTGAAAGACCCCATGGAAGGGAAAGAAAATTCACAAGGCTCAGGCACGCAAGATTCCCCTAACCTGAGACGAAGCGAAGAGCAGAAGTGTTCGAATGACGCCGTACCGCCTGATACCCCAGACAACAAAGAGGATCAAGAATCAACACCAGCTCCTCCGCCTCCAGAACCGTATATGAGCTATCCTCCACCGCGCAAACGAGCAACTGTAGAAGAGGCCCCCGACGAAGAGGGAGCAGCCGCTCCCAGAAGTTCATCCAACAAAGCCGACGTAGGGGTTTCGCCGTTACTAGAGCGTGTCGAGGACGAGCGCGAAGATGAAAAACGTGAGAGACCAAACACACCACCTAACGAGCGAGCCAAACTAGCAAGGGAACGACAGGATGCTAGAGCAGAAAAGCTACGACAAATCCAGGAAGATAAGATTGCGGTGGACAATGTAGTGAAGAGGGGAGCAATGGGATCACCATACGAAGAAGCCGCGGGCATGCTGGACCACTCGAGGAAAAATGGCCCCTTACTACTAACCAACTACCCGCATTTCCCAGAAAAGGAATTACCTGCAGGCTCAGGGCCGACAGCTGAAGAAGAGGCGGCTCATGAGCGGGAGAAGACGCGCGAGAAGGAGCGTAGGGAAAGAGACCAAGCCCGTGACGACAGAAACCGTGCACGCAACCGCGCCGTCGATCTCACCAAGGTGGACATGTTTTGGCTCTGTCAGACGGATGCGATGTCGGGCACCTGGGCGACGCCGTGGGAGGCGCACCTGCCGATCTCATCAGCTCTCGACGGAGCCGTGACCGTCATTCTCGAGGCGCTCCTGGGATTTCTCGACGAGGGTACCTCTTTATGCTACACAGAGTCTCGCTACGCGTCCCGGCACTCCTACGAGCGAACCGCAAACTGGATGTTCCGAGGGAATTTCACGTGCCCAGCGTACGGGCAAAACGCACGCGGCGGCGTCATCGCAAGTGGCACGTACAGGGGCGTGCACATCCCCTGCTTCGAGAGCATGATCCCCGCGCTCGAACTGCTACACTCGTACCATTGGCAAGTCGATAGCAATTTGCACGACCAGTCCGACAACGGCGAGGAACAGAACGTCGAGCTCATGCGTCTCGATTCTTGGCTCTCGTACGTAGGGCGGGTGCCCGAAATCGCCGAGGGACCGCATAACTTACTTCGCCAGACGCCGGCGCTGGTGCACTTGTTGGTAGAGGAGTTCGAGATCGACTTCCAGAACATCGACCTTTCGGCTCGTGAGGGCGGGTTGCAGGATATACAGGGCCTTGCGGAGAACGTGATGGACTTTCTAACCGACGAGGAACTCACGCAGCCCGAACAGCTGTATGTTCTCGTCGCGTTGCTTAGGGGCGTGAAGGCGGCGCAGTGCGTTCTTGCTGGCTCGAATACCACGGAGGTGATGGATATTCTGTTGAAGGATGTGCAGGCTCATCTAGTGTAGCTGAGGCCTACCTACATGTAGGTACTTACCTACTTTAGTAAGTACCTCAGGTAGGTAGGTAGGCAGGCAGTGTCGGTGGGCTTCCAGGGAAACCTGCCATCTACAGCGGCAGATTGAGTGCCCTTCTCGGTGGCCGTTGCCCTATAAACCCTTAACTTAGTATGGAAGGCAGGGCTTGCAACGATGATATGGTGCTAGGTTTGAAGAGGGATCGAAGGCACGACGGACAGTGCCCAAGGTTGTTGCATGTCAATTATCCCCTCTTGATCCCCTCTACCACATCAATACCACTACCCGCTATTATAGACATTATACAAGTAACAAATAGCAAACAACAGTGATCTCTGCCAGTACCAGAAATATTGATCCTCATCCCAATTGAGTAATCTGCATTGGCACCGGCCCGATTCCATTTCGCTGATCTTCTTGTTTCCTCTGAACTCGGCCGTCTAGCCACGCTCGCATCCCCTGGGAAACATGGCCGACGCCATTAAACCGGACATCCTTATTATCTGGAATGGTTATTTTGGCGGTAGACTCATTGAACAGATAAGCGTGAATGCCAATGTCCACCTGGCCTCCTATGGCGTGCCTGGCGAACCCTCCCGTCTTCTCCTGTACGTACTTATTCTTGAGATCCAGTATTTCCGCTTGGAATATCCACCGTCCTCTGTGAGCAAGTTGGCTGTATTGAGTCTTGCCCTGATTTCTGACCCCTTGACGGACTCCCCTTTGAGCATCGCCTGACTGTTAGTTGCGTATAGGCAGTTCCCTTCGGCTCGCGCTATATGGATTGTCGATGCCGACATTGCGCACTCCGAGCAGCGATCCCAGTTTAGCCAGCTTTCCAGTCAACTAGTGGATTATGTGAGGAACCGTGGAGGTACCGTCATCTTGGGTGGGTATTTTTCATCCTTTATTCGACCAGACGAGCTGAATCATTGGCTTCGTCACTCGTGGGGTATGCCGTGGATATTTGGACAGTACGAGAAAACGATCGTGTTTTTGCAAGACTCTCATGTGGGACTAAAACCCAGTACCCGAGCTCGGCTGGCGCCGTCCTACAGCTCCAAGACTGTGTTCCTCAAGAATGTCTCGCCATCGGACTCCTTGTACGCTTCACCCAAGCAGGCGAGGAGTGAATGGACAGGTTTTGTTCCTGTTGAGCCGCAGACGGCAATTGCATTCGGAAAGTGTGGCCAGGGCTGGTTGGGCTATACAGGAGATGTCAATAACGAGAGGGCAACGGCAGTAGCTCTACTAGCGATGATGGGTCTCCTAGCGTGACGACTTGCTTATCAAATACTCATAGTCGATAAGTGCCATCGATAGCAGATCGCATGACTACGGCGACGAAATTTTTCTTTTCTCCGTCGCTCTTTATGCTTATTCCCAGTACTTTCAGTGAACTTTACAGCTCCAGGCCGCTCTCCAGCCATACCCAATAGCGCAATGCTGCTTGTCCATATTTACTTCCATAGAGCTTTATCGAGTATAGTCCCCTCTTTAATAAGTGAATTGTTAACTAAGACAACTGGGTTGGTTCGGTTCTGCTTTATAACCCCATGTGTTATGTGACATGTTTATGTCATCAATCACCCATCTTGTGCGTACCACAAGAAGGGGTTTTCTGTCCAATATATCAAACATCAGTTTTAAGGCTCGTTTATCGGACCCTAACTATGAGATAGCCACCTGCTCTTGCCTCCAATATCTGTGCTATATTGTCGAACATGAGTACAGCTTTCAATATGATTCGTCAAACTATCGGACGGTCCAAGTTGTCAAGTAGTATTGTTCTTTTATCAAGCGTAATATTTAGTGCCCCCGTACCCATCTAGAACTTGATAGCGACATAGATTGATGTTATTTGCGCGAGGGAAGATGAAGTTAGTTAAATGAATAATCATAATCGTAAAGGTACAACTCGACTAGGCACCTGGTTGTACAGGATCAAGACCAAGACGTTAGTATTTATGTTTGGATTACTAAGTGGTGAACTCCCACAAGTTCACATCGTTCCATTTGCAATGTTTTCTTTTTTATGGACTTGCCGATCGTAAGATACATTCCCAAAACCTTCCTCAAAGAATGTCTGTTCCTATTGTACCTATTTCAATCGAAGAGGATTTGGTTGTGGCCGGAAACGGTCGCATAACGCCTTATGTCAGATGTCTATGTAGTCCTACGAGAACTTTGCGTAGATGCCGATCAGTTACTTGACGGGGACGCCAAAATTTACATAGCCTATTGATGAAACCCGTGATTAGTCGTGGTAGATCAACGTATGATTTGCTTACATTGTCTGACACTAACTAGGCTTATTGGGTCCATTGTGAGCGTTGAATTATGGAGTATATCGTACTTGTTTGCGTATAAATCTTTTGTTATAACTTGCTAGTTAGATGCAGGCTGGGTTACACTGCGCGCGACTCGCTCTGAGCCGTGCCTGATGATATCGCTGATGTTGGTACTGGTAGTCGACTATATGCCGGTAATGGACAATAAAAGTTTCCACTGCCTAATAGGGGAGTTGTGTGTCTATGTCGTGGAATATAGTCAGCATGCATCTGCACATCGATTAGAAACCAATCACCAGAAAAACCATAGACTTTCAACTAGAATATCATGAAGTTTTTTTTCAAGTCCTAATCACCCCTATTCCAACTGGCGATCATACCCCTTTCCATGGAACATGTTGCGAGCCTTACAGTGGTAATGTGACGGACAGAGACCGAACTATGAGCATAGGAATATGAAATGCGTCACTGTCGTCATTGACGTTCTGTAATATAGTCAGCTCACAACTGCTATACTATAGGTTGTATGTGGGTTTGAAAATAAATTATAAAAAGCGCCAAGTGCCCACGCTTGCATCGTATATCTTCTTTCTCTCTCCAAGCCCAAGAGCTACTTAAAAGAATTCTTCTCAAGCTTATCATTGTGCCCCGAAAGAATCATTACCATGAAGACTAGTTTGGCCTTGTTTGCGTCTGCTTGGCTTTTGCCACAGATAGTGCATGGAATCGACCTCAAAATTGGATACGGCACAGGCGGAGTTTACCAAGATTCGGGTAACGAGAAACAGTGCAGTAAGTTTGATGATACATAGATAACTCGTCTCTTCTTGCCTAGCCTACAATACATGTGTCTTAGCTAACCATGCTTCTACTTTAGAGAACATCAGGGACGACGCCCTAGGACATGTGACAGACGTGTTCATCGAAGGCGGCAACTGTGTCTTTTGGCAGTACGTTGTTAAATACAAGCTTCAACCGGCCGCTCGCTCCCAGTGGCCTTGAGTCTCGGCTCGTGCGCTGACCATATTACCTGCAGAAACAAGAACTGCCACGGACATCACACCGATCGGGTTTATGACGGTGTCACTCGCTACTTTGACAACATTTGCAACGGAGATCTCGAGAATAAAATCTCATCTTGGAAATGCTGTACTAGTTCGACGTGGTGCGATGGACTCCTCCCTTCATGTGCTACTTGAGTTTCGGGTGTAGCTCCTGATGGAGATGAAAAATAGCGAGTTCAAGAACATATTCGTTTCTAAATTAGTCGACCGTTACGTTTGATAGCATGAGGTACCTAAAAGCATGTATTTGCTACAACAAATAAAGTTTCTCATATGCTCTCTAATTCACGTTACGCTGATACCTAGAAAAGGTAACTTGCTAAGATATTTAAAGTTCTCCCGGGGTCGCCCTAAATATTCAAACGTGGTAAAGTCTGATGAGGTGATTTGTGGAGGCTTCCCCGTAGCTCCCTGTCATTCTAGGTTCCTCTACAAAAAGCTTTTTTTCCTATTTGCATATGGTTTCTGCATCTCCTCACCGTTTTCATTCCCTTCCCCATCGGTGAGGGGCAAGTGCTCCGAGAAAGCGATCGAGTTCCTGATAAGAAGCAAGCAGTTGTGCTACATTTGATGAAGACTGTATAGAACATGGGGGGGAAAACCTCCTCGACAAAATGGCCGTACTTCTTTGAGTGTACATCTCGACGTCCAATCATTCTCACATGGCAGCGGCACGGCTCGATAAGGGATTCGGCCTTGTACAACCTTCTTTAGTAGAATAAACAGCCACCCCCTTGTTACAGCATCCAAGGGAGCAAATTTAAGTTCATCAAAACAAACAACCCCACCCTGTTTCGGCCTGCAACCACGTATCGTTAAGCCCGAAGTGCCCCAGATGAAACTAGGTATGGGGAAGACGCGTTGTGATAAGCTTTAAAAGCCATAGAGCGAGAACTTTGTGACACCCACCCTAAAGTCACCAATTGATAGATTACATCCCTTATTGTGATTAATTAAATATACCTATGACCTAGCTCCCACAGTTGGCTTGGGGACACCGGGAAATTCATGATACTTCTGAATTGTTTTAAACCTCCTAACACTTTATTTCAATACCCTTTTCTCCTTTGGAGTGTATTGAAACGTTCCCCAGTAATCAGCATTAGATTCTTCACAGAAATCCTCTTGACTGAGACGCTTTGAACACAGTATTCTCATCATGAAGCCTCTTACTATTATCGCTCTTCAATCTGCACTAGGTGCCGTATTAGCGGCCCCCATGCCCAACGACTGCCTAGTCAAGCAAAGGAGTAAACTTAAGAGTTGCATCAATTTCTCAGTGGACCAGGACGCGAAGGACCTGGCTTTTCTTCACGCGGACTGCCATGGCTATGATCATAACACTGGAAGATGGAACAAGGTATCAACTGGATTGAACCTCAACAAGTAAGTCGATTTTATTGTTATCATATATCCACTACGCCTAGATAATCTTACTTGTTCTTCTACAATATTCCTTCCGGAACGTGTTCCTAAGTCATTTGCAGGTGTATGGCCAACGTAAACGGTCACCTAGAGGAACGCGAGAATGGAAATTTTGCGACGAGGTGCAGAAAAATGAATGTCAGACTGGACACTCCTAGTGGTGTAGTTAACTTCACTGCAAATTGCAATGGTTGGCCGCACTATGGTGCATCCGATAGTTCCATTGATTTGGGTACGTAAATCTACTTTCTTCCAGTATTGCAGTAGCAAGACACCCTAACTCCGATATACCATATAGGACAGTTGATCAAAGTCGATAATGGCGATCTTGTTTGTTTTGGGATGCGAGAGCCGTCTTGTCCAACATGCTGGCAGCCGGAATGAGTAGACCAACACGTTTACAGCTAGGGAGATAATATGCAGTGCTTGATTTAATGATCAATTATTCCCTAAGCCTCTTTGTATGATGTAGGGGTTATATATGTATCTACATCCAAACGACTACTCTATTCACTGGCTGGTTAGTGTCATCAAAGTCGGACATTGGTGTATTTAGATAACAATTAAAATGAGTTTTGGAATAGTGTAACGAATCGTGCGAATAGCCATTATCCTGCTTCTCGTTACAATGTTTAAAGCGCTCAAATAGTAAGTTGGCATCTAAATAACCCTGAAATAATCGCCTTGATGTTCTATTTCTGTATTGTGTTGCGGATAATCTGCGATTGATTAAGCCAATAGGGAGGCTTTCAACGCACTTAGCTGCACGCTTTCATGATATCCCGTTGATTCCTCCAGCTTTTATACTTGATCTCTGAGTGATCAAACGATTGACGATTAAATTTAGCAACAACTAGTAGGTTTATATACGTATAAGTCCGCATATAAGCTCGCCCTGTTCATTTCAGGAGAGTGCACCTCTTGATGACTAATATTCAATAAATCCACAGTAATGGACAATGATTAGCTTCTGCTTGCTCTCGGCAACCCCACCGGTTTCACAATACAATGGTTTCACCATCCCATAGCTCACAGCTTACAACAAACATGCCTGATCATTTGCTATGCTTCACCCTCATTCATATCTTTGAAGCTCCAACAGGAGAAAACCCTCTCCGGCTTTGGATAGTGATCCCGAAAAATGCAAAGGGATGTGGCTTAGCAGAAGGACGACCTGCGAGCGAAACTGTGTCTCCAAGCCGGGAGATAACAGTAAGGTTTTATATTCACGAGCACTTTCCGAGGACTGTCAGGTTTATGGCCTACAATGAATTATTGCTGGTCCTATGCTATTTCTACATTGTGGCTTCTTGGGATATAAAGCAAATAGTTGATCAGAACCACAACTAATCTCTATCGGAATGGGCTAAAAACTAGGGGTAAGGTAGCAAGATTTAAGAGCCAGTTAACTCTTGAGGAACCATTTTTACATTTCCAATCCTGGCACCGTTTATGTTGCGGAGTAGCCGAATGATGGAGATATGCCCAAGCGGAGCGCATCTTTCATCCAACAATTTCGCGGCTCAGCTATCCACAGAACTATTTTAAGAGTTAGCTATTAAACGATTTTCCGTACATGTGGAGAACTGTCACACGGGCTGAAACCCTGACCCACCTATACTATAAGGCTATTAGCTATTTAGAACTAACACACATACTGCTATATACATGTTAGTTGTTAGCGCCCAACTTAAAAACTCTAAAGTAAACTTAAAGGTCTATAAAGATTAAGAAATATCCTCTTATATTTTTTAAAAATTTTTCTTTTTTATATATAAAAATCTTTAAAGCTTTAAAGAATTATTACTATAATTTAAAGCTTATTTTAAACTTTAATAGTACTAGCCTTTATTATAAATAATTTTTTATATATATAAAAAAACTTTTAACTATACTTTATTATTTGTTTTATAAATTTTTATAAACTTTTAGCTTAAATTTATAATTATTGCTAATAATAATAAAATTTTTACTGTTTAATTTATTATTATATTTATAACTTTTATTACTAGTAATAGTTTTATTTTATATTTATTTATTAAATATATAATATTTTTAACTATTAAAACTTTAGCTACTACTATTTAAAATACTTTATTTAAAAGAAATAAGTTAAATAGCTTATTTAATAAATTAGAAAATAAGTTATAAAATAATAAAAGTTATAAAAACTTATAATTGTCACGATTGGTATCCTTTACAGAGGCAAAGCTCTTATTTGGGGTCCCATTTGTATATTGATCGTAGGATGAAGAACTAGAAAAGGAATATAGCTGCAGATGGCGTACAAAAAGATTTGTGTGT